>CAEMYA010000002.1:3819724-3857192 GCA_903131615.1 Diplodus sargus | reverse complement strand
ATGAGACGAAGAAGGGATATTTATATTTGGCTTTGTGTTTTTTTTTTTGTGTGTGTGTCTGCTTCATGTCAGAAAAAGAACTTCTGAAACTCATTTCAAACACGGAGCACTGTGACATTTAAGTCCTCCGTTCTCTATTACTCCTCCTACTCACAGGTCCTGGATTGCACTCAACCAGCAGCTCAGTCGGTGCAATGCAGGACGTGGTTAAGCTGAAATGGCACAAAACAGGTTCACAGTTCTCATCAGGTAATATTGTGAACAAAATGCCAGACATCAAACAGGCGTGTCGGACTGCTGCAGTGTCGCACAATATTATTCTCAAAGTGTTGAGCGAGAAATAAATGGAGAAAAGGAATGAGTGAGCAACATCGTATATTCAACATAGACCAATGGCTACACATTAGAAGGCAATTATAGGGCTAATTTTCAACAGTACCTTTCCACCTTTACATTATATATGTAATTACTATAACAATAAATACCCAGGCTCATTTGGTTCTTGAGAAATACTTCATTGTACCAAGAAAAGGCATTTTTTTTTTCTCTGAAGAGAAATTATTTTACATCAGAACTGTAAATCAACACTGAAACATAAGTCATATCTTTATTACCCCATGTCACAGGGCACACACAATGTTCAAGTATGCCCGAGGAACTAATTGGAGCAATTGAAAAAAACAAACAAAAAAAACAATGAAGAATAAGAGAGATAAAATGCATTTAAAAATAAGTGAACTGGCATTGCATTTCACAAAAACTCATAAGCTCATGATTTTGGAACAATTCACTGTAAAGTGCTAACTGGTTTGAGTTGAGAAAAGCACATGTTCCCTTTGAAATATCATACACATTTCTTTATACATGGAGGTACAGTAATAGCCAGTCATCAGGCAAGCAATTACCAACCAGAAGACATGGACCACAATTCATTTATTAGTCCTTTAATAAGATAACTGCTTCCTTAATTTCTTTGTTAATGGTAACAACGAGAATCTTGCCACTGGTTGCCAGGACAATGCCAATTACAAATGCTGGTGTTGTCACTGTACAGTTTTCCTTCTTTCCTTGTAATTACATGCAATTGACTGACATACTGTATCAAAAATCTCAAGTCAAGTCCTTCTAATCCTCTTACAGATAGGAATCCTTGAACCAAAGGGATAAGAGTGTGAGGAGAGGAGAGCAATTATTGAGGAGTGCAGGAGACCTTCCCATACTCCTCCTCCTCTTCCTCTCCTCTCCCTGGATGTGGTGGGCTGGCCAGACAAAAGCAGGGATCTATCCGGCTGATGCCTGCCTTCCTACAGGTCCTGAGAATCCACTGTTTTCCTTTGTGCCTCAAATTAGGAGGCATGTTTTAAAAAACAAAAGAAAGAAACAAAAAAATATCTGGAGGGGACTGGGTCATTAAATTTTCCCCTACTGTCCGCCTAAAGTGGACGTTCATCCTCCCCACCCCAATCCTAACCATAAAAAGGTAAAAACAAGGTGTACTGCAGAATGGCTTTACTCCTCACAGTCTGTGGGGGGAGCTAGAGCCCCTAGGAGCTGAGGTGCGGTTGGTGGTCTTGCGGCTGTTCTGTCGTGTCTGATTCATCTTGGTGGCCGAAGGTTTCCGAGCGTCAGGCTGGCGCCTCCCCAGGGGGCCTCTCCGTTTGCCCCTTTGCCCCGCGCGGCCCCTTCCGGCCCCCGCTGGTCACTTGCGTGAGTGCAGTGTGTCCTGGAACTTGGTGCTGGTGTAGCGGACGTGAAATCCTTTCTTGTTGATTGTGTCGTCAGAGCGGAACTTGATCACAATGGAGTCACCGGCCGAGTAGATCTCCTCTGGAGGCTGTCAGGGGGGACAAAACAACAGATTCATTTGTGCTGCTGCTTTCTGGTTCTTTGACTGCACTTCAATTAAAACTAAAGACTTCTCACATGCTGAAACTGAAGTCAAATCAGTGACCATGACGAATGGCTTCTGACTGCAGAGAACTGCTCATTCTGTAGCAGCCAGGGGCCACGTAAGGGTCCGGTACTAGGACTGGCCCTCTCCAGATTTGTTCTGATTAAGGCTTTGGCTGCTATTGAAGTGAGGATAAAATATACTCTGATGATTAGTTCCAGGTGCAACATTCAATGGAGCTCATTTCTTCCCTGAACAAAAGCATATACTGCACGGCACTTCATATATTTCTACTGTCCTGAGTTTAAAGTCAGCCAAACTCTGAATTAATTGCATTCAGAGGTGGGAAGTAACAAAGTGCAAATACTTTTAGTGTACGAAAGTAGATTTTTTTTTAGGTATCTGTATTCTACTAGGGTATTTTTCTTTTTCTTTGTTTTACTTTTTCTTCCTACAATTGAACACATGTGTACTTTCTACTTCTTACAATTTAAAACAGATTTTTTTACTTGAGTTTTTATGCATTTGAGGGGAGTTATTTATTTTCTTTGTTGCGTCATTGCACACCTTCTTCCCAACATCACAAGACTGATTCCAACCGATCAGTCTGAACAGAAACAGACAGAGAGGGAGACTGGAATGAGTAGGGAAGGCCCTCTGACTTGTTTTTTTTATTTTCTCAATTACTTTCTGCTCGGGATGTTTTACCAACCCAAAATGTTGGTATTTGAGGCCTGGGAACGAGACTCAACAGTCAACTATCTTCCTGGTGCATTTACCAACAGCTCAGACAAAACCTACTGACTCCAACTTTAAGTTTAATAGTCTTTGAGTTATAGAGAAGGATACTTTTTGCAAGTAATGAAGTAAAATCAATACTTTTACCAGTCTTTACACAAGTATCTGTACCACCTCTGACTGCATTATGTGAGCACAGAAACTATGCAACACTAGACCTGGATATTTCTATCTTGTGAAAATTAATTACGAACATCAAACTGAAAATTAATTAGTTGGTTGAGGCAGCTGCACTTTGGCTGCGACAAAGAGAAGCACTGCAATGTCGGAGCAGCCAAAGCTTGTGCAACCAACTGTAAAATAGCAGACTGTTGATTAAAGCTGCCATTCATAGCATGAAAATAACTGCAATAGCCCATAAGTCTTTGTTTATTGGGTAAGGGATTTGAGTAGACTACATTTTTTATTGTACAGCCAGCAATACACAGTCTACCATTTAACTGAGAAAAGCCCTTGGGCTAAAAGTAAGCCTTCTTGCACTATAATGAGTTTTTACCCTACTTTGGACTGAATTGTGTCAGTTTTTTTGAACTGTTTTATAAAAGGAAACTTGATTGAGGAGCCGCTCCCCAGGGGTTCTGGGGGTGTTATGTCCCCTCCAGCAAAACGATTCATAGGAACAGGCGTGAGTAAAAGGCCAGAGCTTATTACTGAAGTGTGTAAATGAGATCAAGCTGTTTTCTGACCTGAGGAAACTTGTGTTTCCATTCCCTGCTGGCCTCATTGTTCCAGACACCGGCTGCAGCCTCAGCATTGGCCGATTAATTTGCGGTTACAACCCAATGCCAGAGACTCTGATAGGCTATCGGCACCCAGGGACTGACGACTTGCGTCGACCTACAAACGCCTCCACAGCAACCCTCCCAAACCCAGAGGAACACGTCAAACTTGAACAAAGCGATTAAAGCTGGAGTATGGAATCAAACGCCCGGGGGTAGTTCACAAAGTCGCCCTTTTACAAACTGCTGGCAAAGGTTACTCAACAGCAGTGCTAATTCCAGAACAATTGTCTGAACAGTCCTGCTGTGATACTGTACAACCAGTCAAAGAAATCAGAGTGTAGAGGTTGTTAGAAAAACGTTCTTACCCCTGAGCCACAGTAACGTCCCAGCCGTGGAGACTTGGTGTCAGCTCCATCGAAGAGCTCCATGTAGTCGTAGCCGCAGTCCGCCTCCTCCTCGATCTCAAAGGTCTGGAAGATGAGCTCCACGCCATAGCCTTTCTCTGCCGAGATCACCCACTGACAGTCGGAGGCTCCGGGGTAGTTATTGTCCCCAAACTGTGCGTGTGAGAACAGGTCCTTGGTTTTGACTTCAGCCTTCAGACGACCTCCACACTCTGTGAACAGAAAAGTTGGAAATTTTGTAGGCGGAGGCCCGTGTTGATAAGCTACAACTGTAGCTGCTGTGGCCTCTGGCTCCTTTGTGGTTTTACAGTCATCGAGATATAAAGGAGTCTTAAACCCACTCTGTTGTTACAAATGAGTCATAATCATTCTCAGACAGGGTGGTGAGATGTAACCGAAACTAAATCTTTTATGTATAACATGTGAGTAATTGACCTAAAATCAACTTGATGCCCCCAAAACGTGAAGGTCTGGAGATTTTACTGCATTTCAGCTACTATTCTGTTTTTTCTTCGGCAGCCCTGTCATGTACCTGCAGTATGGGACGCCTCGAAGCCTTTCTTCTGCACAGAGTTGTCAGAGAAGAAGCGAACGAACAGCTTGTTGCCACTAGACGTGATGGGTGGGGGCTTCTTGGTGCCACAGAAGCGACCCAGACTGGGAGATTTTCCGTCTCGTCCGTCGTAAATCTCAATGTGGTCGTAAGCACACTCCAGGTGGGCCTCCATGTCGATCTCGTTGAAGGCCTGTAGCAAAACAATGATTGTGTTTATAAATAGAAATCTTTCTTTGTCAATCAAATGATATTATGTTGACAATGATGGTTATTTCCAGAGAACTTCTCCTCTAATTTTATGCATTGTTATTTAGACACAAAGACTTGCTTTGACATTATAAATCCAGGGTTCATACAGCTTTTTCAGAGTAAAGTTTTAGCCTTTTCAAAGGCACCTAAACCAAAAACTTCAAGGCTATCGAAGCCTTTATCATTACATCTAAATGGTCATAGACGTAATTACTAAAAATAACGTTCACAGAATTCTTTTTTACCCAAAGGAATCAATGTATATGTAGTTTTGATCCTGATTATTTAATGTTTGCAGATTGTAACACCCGGGGACAACAAACAAATGTGACCAGGTTTGTTTCATATCAAATGTCAAAAGATTTTTGGTTGCCATGAGTGATTGTGAAGATTAAACACCAGATTATGTTGAAACTTTCAATACTTTGTTCTAACCCTATAAATCGTACTGATTTCCTTCCAGCTATAGTTACATTGTAAAACAATCCACTGCATGTCAGTGACACAGCAAACAAAAATGCTGATAACAACAGAAGGGGGAGCCACACATCATCGTTAGTACTGGCATAACAGCTTCTGACATCAGCACAGTAAACACAGATGTCCCCAGTGGATTTAGCAATTCAATTACACCACAAGCCACACAAAAATAACTACATGACTGACAAGTGACAAGTGAGCAGGAAGAAGTGACACATACGATTTTGATGCGGTGGCCAGGAGTGGTGGTGAGTGCCCAGGTGCATGCCTTCTTGCTGGGGTATTTATCCGGCCAGTTGGGGCTGGTGATGGTGCCGCTCACACTGTTCACGGTGTGATCACAGCCAGCTGTTAAAAGACAGCACAGATCTCTGCATCACGCTGATATGGAGTCCAACACTTAGACTGCACTCAAACTAGATGCACGAAAATATCCTCAATGTGCCAATAAAGGCTTTGAAATGAAATACTGGCATCGGCCTAGAATGGACATTTCTGCTGATATGACTGATGTTTAATTATGCATACATGGACTGTATGTCTGCCAGAGGGCCACCACGATAACAGTGATGATGTTAATTCCACTAGAGCCCGACTGATGCATTGGATGGCTAAATTTGGCCTATCGCAGATATATCTGCGTATATGCTGTGATATATGCAGATACGATTTTTTTGGTTTTTGCAGAACATAATGCAGAAAAGATGCTTGGGGTGATTTATAATAATCAAATATCGAGACAATGTTACTATTCCATACAATTTTGGACAAAAAGGTTTCTCGTTATACTGTAAAATATCCTGCCTCACTGCTTCTTTTTCAGATGCCAAAAAGACAGTTCAGACAATTTTAGACACATTTGAGGCATTATTGTGTTTATGTAAATATTCTGTTCAGGACTGTTTCCTACACGATTAACGTGACTACATGAATTTCACAATAATGATATTATCTTGATATCTATATGAAACTATGTTTACTAAGCATCCTGTCTCTTTTTTGGCAAATAAATTAACCTCAAAATACAAGTGTAGGGAGGTATAGAATGAGTCCGTAACCATGACTGTAAAGAAAAGTTTACAGAAAAAGAACAATTGCACTTAATGACTACTGAATAGGCGACGAGATTAACTCATAAACAAAAGATGCACACGGCCAAACATCTTTGCTGGGTTATTCAGACGTTATTATAATGTGTGGTCAATCAAGACGATATTGGTAGCGTAACCCCTAATTCTGTGTTTTCTAACAACATCGGCCAATATATCTATATCGTAATCTTTTTTTAACTTTCAAATATTGCCACTGGCATTTGCCCCAAAAATTCTACAACTGGGAAATCCATTTTCCAACTGTGTAGAAAAAACTACGGCTGAAGCTTGAGCAGCAATCGGCCAAAATAAGTTGGAAAAGATTAATATTTGGATATCGAAATCCAATGTCATGCATCCCTCACTCAAACATTTTATGACACATGTAAGCATGTGCTCATTGGCCCTCGTTGGTGCCCTGATAATTCAGGAACAAGAATAGATGTTCACCCATCAAAGAGACAAATTTGAGATGAAATACCTTCTTTACAGTCGTGTTTGTTCTCATGCAGAACAAAGCCACTCCTGCACTGACAGCTGTAGCTCCCGAAGGTGTTGACACACTCGTGCTGACAGCCACCGTTCTCTTTCGAGCACTCATCTTTGTCTGAGGGTGCATAAGAGGAAACAACCTTGGTGAGTGTTTCCTTTTACAGACAGACATTTAGCAGCTCAGGGTGACTGAATGGAAAGACTGCCAGAGGACTCACCTGAGAAGAACTGCGCTTTAAAGCCCTTTTTTGACACTGTGTTGTCGGACTTGAACTCAATGCGCATGTTGTTGTACTGGGAGGTGATAGCTTCTGGTTTCTCTGCCCCACAGAACTTCCCGTGTAGCCTTGAATCAGCCGACAGCCCACTGCGCACCTCAACATAGTCGTACTTACAAACCTGAGCAGAAGAACAGAGCATGTGAAGACGCTGGGATATTTTATTTGCTTTAATTATGAAACACAAGAATGAGAGTGGAAGGATTTATTAGCTATGGTGGGGTGCAAGAGAGAAAACAGAACAAACCCACCCCGTGCCGATTCAAAATAACCCCAGTGCTCACGTCATTGCCCTCAGTCTCGAAGACGTCAAAGAGCAGAGTGATGCGGTACTGTGTGGGGGCAACCAGCTGCCAAATGCAGTTCTTGTTTGGGGGGTACTCTCTGGGCCACCCGGGGCTGGTGATCGACCCGTTCAGCTTAGTAATGAAACCTCCACAGGCAGCTGGACAGACGACACAACATGTAGAGACAAGGACAAACAGTTAAGCCTGATACAGATGCAGGAAATAAATTAAATCACCAAATGTTTCAACATGACATGCTCCAAGTGTTACGTTGAGCACTGCACAGTTAAATGAAAGTCCTCTGAAATATCCTCTGCGTGTCCTGTATGAGCCTGATTACTGTCTGTGGGGACTCTTGGAGCTTTGTATCAGTTATGCAATACACAACATGTCACAACAACTGGTGTTACCCATTCCCTCACCTGCTTATTTTTAGCTGAAATTATGTGCTGTGTTGAGCCTTACCAACTACTATAGATGTTGTGTTGATACATGGATTGTCAAGTTATTACATGTGGACATTGTTGAAATGTTGGAGAGGCAAAAGTTACAATACTGAGCTATTTTTACATACAACTGGGGTACAAGGCATACGTTTTTCTTTGGTTTGTAAATGAAAGTATAATTGTAAACTACTACATTCTTTCTGTTTTCTAAGTGCAATATTTCCACTTAAATGACAGTATAATCTAGTTTAAAAATAGAGCTGATTGCAATGTTGGTGTGAGAATGTTCTCTGCTCTCTTTTGAACTGATCCTGTATCTGTGGGATTGTTTATGTGAGAGCACATACCACTGTATTTGTTGCACTGTGTGCACTGTATTATTGTGTCACTTTGTATGAACTGGAGTTAACCTCTTATTTCAGATTGTGGTTTTTCAATTTAATTTGTTTGTCTTTAATTTTAACATATCAAAGGCCAAAAACAGTGCAGTGATAGTGGATTTTCTACGGGGTGGACAGTAGTTAGAGAAACGATTAACGCTAAAATCTCTGAATACAGAAGTTTTCTACAGTGTTATTCATCGATCTAGATTGTCTTGGGGTGAGTTGCTGAGTTTTGAAGATATCAGTCGTAGAGATGACTGCCTTCGATCAAATATAATAACTAGATTGCGCTTGGTTTGTGATGTTCACAAACCACCAAAGAAATACATTTGAAATTCTCAACAGCAACGTCTCTTTCCACAAATCTCTGGCTACTCAAGTTAATCCACAGACCTTCGTGTGAGCCGTTTGGTGAAGGAACTATTGTCTTTTGAACATATAACTGCGGAAAAAGAAGCGAACATCCACTCATGGACAAGAGGCTTATGCTTTTGACAGAGCAGTACATAAATATAAATGGCGTCCTCCTGTGCTGAGCTGTCATGTTAGCTGCCTTAGTTAGACAGCTCCCTCTCTTCTGTGTGGTGACATTGTTAGTCCGACATGAACACAGTGCTGTAAAGGAAGACTAAGACTACGGCTACACTAAAACTATGGAGGATTAAAAGTACTAAAATATCACTGAATCTAATAAGCATATTGGTCTAAAGACTAAGACTACATCTAAAATAGCTGCCCAAATAATACTCCTCACGACAAGGTCTGGATTATCTTGAGGAATTGGGTCATGATTTCTGGAAAGAGACATTGCTGTCGGGTTTCTAAATTGTATTTTCTTCAGTGCCTTGAGCACCACAAGCCAAGCGCCATCTAGTTCTATTATATGGGAGAGAAAGCTGACATCTCTATGGCTGATATTCCCAAAACTCATCAGCTCACACCAGCACAGTCTAGAAATAGCTCTACAGGTGAGAAGAAATGCATTTGGATTTTAGATTTTGGGATGAGCTGTTTAAATGGTCAACCAGGTATTGTACAAGGTGTACATACAATATTTAGGTCCTAAACAACAACATGTAATTTGAGATATAAATAATGCTTGCATTGTTGTGACTCAAATCTTTAATAGCTAGTGCTCAGCCAGCACAAGTATCACTCTTGGCATCTCTTCAGGCTCATAGGGATGACTGTACTAATTGTATTTGGGTGGCTAACTGTATAAAGTGCTTTAGCATGTAAATTACATGTTGAGCAGGCCTGGTGACTTCCCTCCCTGTACTTACCCTCACAGCTGCGCTTGTCCGCAGCCAGCTCATAGCCTGGATCACAGGCACACTTGTAGCTGCCTAGTGTGTTGACACAGCGTTGCTCACAGCGACCGTTGTCCGGCTTGGAGCACTCATCCATCTCTGAAAACACAAAGATATGTTGGGACCCTTTTCGCTGGCCCCCTGGCTCTGTGGCTTACAAGAGAACCCCTCCAAAACAACAGCAGTGCCATTCAAAGATGGTAGCAAAGAACTCAATGGCGCAAGTGAAGAAAAAAAATCGTATACAGCTGTAATATTTAGAAGAAAACGGCAGACAGATCAATTCCTGGAAAACGTCAGTTATGAGTTTACAACCCTCAACCTCTAACCTTTGAAGAAGTTGGCAGCAAAGCCGGCCTTGTTGACAGAGCCATCTGAAACAAATTTCATCCACAGCTGGTTGGAGCTGGTTTTGATGTCATCTGGCTTGTCGTAGCCACAGAATCGGCCCAGCAGGGGACTGTTTTCAGAGTTTCCATCACGTACCTCCAGGTAGTCATAGGCACAACTGTCATGTCTCTCAATCTGAGGGTTTGAGATCAGGGTCAGACATCAGCGAAATCCCAAAATCCCAAAATCGGTTATCCAAAAAACACATTCAATAGCGAGATTGAAGTTAATGCAACTTAATTAAAACAATGTTAACCTTATAATCCCAAATCAATTTGTAAGAACTTACTTAATTGTATTTAAGATATAAGCCAAGATAACGTATAATGAGAATTTATTGATCCTGCACTGCGGAATTCAATTTAAGATTTGTTAAGGACCCGTAGAGACCCTCGACCCGATGAAAACAGACTGTCACGATGGCTGCCAGAGATCGTCGTTTACAGGATCCTCTTTAAATTAGTCTTAAATTCAAAAAAATGCTTTAGCGACAACATTCATTCTTTTTGCAGCAGGAAGCTTTTGTCTTCAGCTATTCATGCTGCACGTGCGTGATGCTGACATGACGTCTCATGATGCACATTGCATTGGTGAAAACGTACTGTGAGTGGGTGGAGCAGAGAGGCAGGTTGATAAATATGAGTTTTGATAAAAGTGTATTTTGTTGTTTTGACCACATGTAGACACCAATGTAGACACTGTAATTCTATTTTGGTTGAAATTATCAAAACGTCTTTGTACAAAAAAAAACAAATCTCCAAAAGTAAAATGATTATATCGGTCAAATAAGTTGTGGAGTGTTGAGAAATATTTTGTTCATGATCCTATATTCAAAAGAAAGTAACTTAGTAACACCTAAATCTGGTGAATTTATTTGATCTGACATAATTTCAATGCTTTGTTTATTGACATACATAAGCACTTAGCCTGGGTTGTACAGATTTCAGGGATAGGAAGCATTTGAAACACTCCCACAAGCTACATCAAAATAATTAAAAATACCAAAGTGGGCACTGGTGGATTATTTCTATTGGGTTAAATAACAAACAACTGGTGTCTCACCTCAAAGGACTGGAATGTAAGGCCTACGTGGTAGCCCTGAGCGACAGTAATCTTCCACACACACACTTTGTTGGGCCTGTAGTCATCAGGGTAGTTGGGGGACTGGATCTGTCCGTTGTCTTTCTTCACCTCCCCACCACAGATGGCTGCATGTGACAGTAAAAACAATAAAAACAATTCTGAGCTCCCTCGATAGCAATATCATCAGCACATGCCTCTGAGAGAAAAAAAACGTGTGCTCACTGTTCTGATTTACGCAATGTGGATTAGCTCTGAAATGCCTCCACCACCAGCTCCCACATACACATACACACATCATCCCTTCGCACGGTCTGGAAACAATGGAGCTGAATGTGAAGGCTGGCCAAAATCTGATTAATGCAGCGTAAAGTGCCTGACACATCAGCAGTGGGGGAGCCAAAAAACTGTGGATATTACTGCAGCTTCTAGGCACATTGTTGGTTGTGTGACTGGCCATGCGTTCAGTCAGCTGAACGACGTGCTGGAATGGAGTTCAGGGAGGTCGTTGAAGGGTGCTTACCCTCATAAACGGCGGAGAATCCTTTTCCCACCCAGTTACTGCTGCTGCGGAACTCAATCCACAGGCGGCTGTCGGTGGAGATGATTGGCTCAGGCAGCTTATCACCGCAGAAACGACCTGGGTCACAGGTGAAGACACACACACACACACAAAACCAAGATTTGATCATCAGAACACCTGCGAGCTTTGAAATGGCTATACATAGCTCTTTTACTCCAGAGAAACTACTGTGAGGGGAAGAGAGGAAATAGTCAGGTCAATTTTTCTTATAAAGCACCAAATCACAATGTTCCCGCATGAGCAGGCACCAGGTGCCAGTGGTGAAGAAGAAGCGCCTAAGAGGTAGTATTCAGGAAACAGACAAGAACCACTTCTATTCTCTTTATTTCATCACTTTTATGTTTGGTAAATTCATATACTGGTTGTCCCAGTTAGGACTGTCCGAAACTTTCACTTTGTATCTTGTCAGACATCAAAACGCTGCCTTCACTTTCTGTAATAAAATTTCCCATATTTAAAAAAAAAAAAGTTAAATCTTTGATTAGGCCAGAAAGAAATTCACTAATATCTTTTGGGTTTTTTTTGGCTCATATGATTGTAAACTGACAATATTTGAGTTTTGGACTACTGGTTGGACAAAACATATTATTCATATTATTGTTGTGAATTAATCAAGAAAATAATAATGTGGCTTTTTGTTGATCTTTCCTTTGCCATCCCTCACAGGAGGTTTCTTTTCTCTAAGTGCCATATGTAAAAATGACTTTGTCTCTCTGAGAGGTATAGCTGAGCGTACGCAATGACTCAGTGATCCTTCTAATTAATTTACCCTACACCTCGCATTCTACTGGTTGGCGATTTTGACAGGGTTATTGCACAAACAATCTGAGAGTGGAACAGCGCCTGAGTGCTAGGAGACGGGCTGAACCTGGAGTGCAGGAAATCTGCACAAGCAACAATATATCTGAGAGTTACAGTACAGTTTGAGTGGGAGCAGAGCAAATCTAAGCGAAAGCTGGGGCCACTTGAGTGTGAGGGCAAAATCTGAACGTGAAATCAATGAGTCATGCTTTCATACTGAAAGAACCCAAGTCTTGAATAAGGATAGCAAAAAAATCCCCATAAATAATCAGATTAATCCATAATGACATTAATGGTTAGTAGCAGCCCTAGTACAGTATTCTCCTGCCAAAACTGACCTTTTAGTGGTGCCTTCCTCCAGTATCCGTCTCGGATTTCCACATGGTCGTACCAACACAAGTGACTCCTGTACAGATCCATGGAGGTGAAGTTGAGAATGATCTTAAAAAAAAAAACCAAGAGAGTGTGATTACTGACTGGTCAAAGTTCACACACAGTAATGTCAGAGTAAATAGCCAGCAAGCTTAAAAGGTTAACCAAAAACTTTGTTAGGAAATTCAGCATTGCAGCATTCTCTGAAACAACTAAAATAGATGAAGGCTCCATACAGCACGGTGTAGTCCAAGTCTCTGGAAGCCCCAAGATCCATAATTGATTAGAAAAGAGATTATTTACACTCTTAGTGCACATCTTTAATGGAATCTCAGGTTTCTATAGATGCCGGACGAGCTGTATGGAGCAGTTTATCTATTTTTCAAATTATTTTTTATGTTTTAAAACAAGTCCCCAGCTACTTCAGCTGGTTAGGAGAATGCTTCAATGGCGTTTTGCTGGAAAGATCGAGAAATGTTTTGTTGCCTATAACTTCACCTGACTTTCCATCAGCATGGAACTGATTAGACAATGACTGTATTTTCATTTTTGGGTGTACTTATCCTTTATTTATCCTGAAGTTGACCTGAAAGTCACTCTCCACATACCTTTTCCCCTGGTGTGACTGATATTCTCCAGATGCAGTGCATATAGGCCGAGTATCCATTCGGGAAGCCAGGAGAGGAGAAGTTGCCGCTGCTGTCCTGCAGACTGTCCCCACATCCTGTTCACAGAAACACACACATGCATTATGCCCGAGCTGTGAGCATGATGCACTGCCTATTAGTCTCTGCCTGAAAACACCTAAGCCACTAACTCAAGCTATCAGCTCTGAAGTAAATCCCATGAAACCTCACTGCAGAGACAGATGCTGGAATTATAACATCGAATGTGAACTAAAGGGCAGCTCTTTTATGTTCAAAGGCACATCTGCTGATAATATTCCCCCACAACCCCACGCCTCACCTCCCCTCCCCTCCCCTCCCCCAGCTACTCCAGATGACGATCACACAAAGGAATAGAGTGTGTGAGACACTTTCTCTGAGCATCCTCTGAAAATAAACCTGGCCCACTATAAATAACCAGGCCCTCTGGAGGACGTGATGCATTATGTACGTGTTGCCAGTGAAAGCCACCCTTGGTTTGACTGGCAAAACTAAGTGCGCAAGTGTGCAAGGGCTGATTTCAAACACAACACACAGACTGATGGAGGCTTGAGCCAAGTGGAGGAAAGATGTGTTTAATTAAGACGGAGAGGAAATGATAGAGAGTAGATTTTATCGGAGAACTGTGTATGACTTTATTATTACCTCTGCATTATCCTTACCTTGAGCGGGGGTAAGGAAAAACCTCTCCCTTCGACTGTTTGAGTTCATAGTCTCCCTCAAGGTTTGTGTGTAAGCAATAAAAAAGAGCAGCCGTATGCCACTAGCTGTGTGTAATAATGCTTGGCAGAGGTTTGCCAAACCATTAACAAACTCTCGGGCACACACACCGGGGATGACAAACACTCTCAGGAATGCTGCGTGAATGGGAAATCCATGGTTTTTTGCAGATTTTTCCCCCCCCCCAAGAACATGTAGAGACTCACTACCTCATCCCCCACAAAGTGCGTCACTTCACCCAGTCTCATTCTTCTTCACAAGACAGAGATAGTCATGAAGAAGTAAAACCACGTCGACTGGTCCAGCTCTGGTCACCATCGCCATGTTTATTCATTCAGCTTTAGGGTGAGGCTGACAGCTCAGCTATCCTGGCCTGGCCTACAATTAACTGTCTGACATCAAATCTATTCAGCAGAAGGCTGTACTCAATGTACATCTGTTAATGCTATAAATTCTGTTTACAACAGCATTAAATCCTCTGCCTTTTTCTCTGGAAGCATAAACAAAAATTGAGCTGTTGGGAGAAGTGCCAGGCTTATATAACTCTCCTTTACAGTTTACATTTTACATGCTGAAATGTGCGCACACGAGCATTGTTCCCAACAATCATTTTTGTCATTGAGACCAGCTGTTCTTTGTGCGTCTATCTGGGAAAGTGCGATGACAAACTTCCTGTCCCTGGGTAGTGTTTACACTCCTCCCAGCTTGGGAGTCTTGGACGCTGTAGCCAAGGAACCACGCCACATCAATAGTAGATGCTTGGCTATTTCCACACGGAGAGAAGGCAGGAAAACCTACAGACCTCTCTCTCAGGGCTGAGTTGCACACACATGCAAAAATAGACCGGAAAAACCCATAGCAGACAGGATCTGTCATTTTGGTCTTACTGGAGCATTTGTAGAGTTTGCGTGCCTGTGCGATATCCCCTTTGCTCAGTCTGGTTCTCTGGCCAATAGGTGGTCGGACGCCGTTCACATCGTAGCGTGGCAGGATGGTGTCCAGGAAGATGCCTCTGTAATTTAGCAAGAGAGACTGATGTTAATGTTGCGTGAAACCCATGCGGCATGCGCACAATCCTAATAACTATTCCAACATGCACGCATGCCACAAAACATCTTTGCTTGAGGATTAAGTGACTTGTCATCAATCAGTGCAATTTAATCACTGTCAACATTATTATGTTCTTTAAAAGATCGGGACTTTTAAATACAGCAATGAAAATGAGCATCCATGTCTTAAGTAGGCCAAACTTAATGTGGCATTTTGTAGAAAAATACAGCTTATCCAAAAGTCAGACCAGAGGAGCATATTCTAACTAATATGCATTTGTGACTTTAAAATGTTTAAATACATCTCAGATTTCTGATGTAAAATCCACATGTAATGAAATCCATCAGGTTCTACCAGTTAAAACACATAATGCCAATAGGCTGCTTGTAATTAGATGTGGCTTTACAGCATGAGCATAAGCACAACCTTATCTATGTGTACAAGAGTGTTATCATTAATGATCATGACGCATCTGCTTGTACTGTGATACACTTTACAAAACAAACCCTCTTTCTTTAAATCGACCAGGATATAACCAGTCAGCACGCGTCTCATCCTCACTTTAGATGAGGTGCGTTACATCAGTGATGTTATCTTAAAATAGAAATCAATCATTAGCTGCTTTAATTACGCTGTTTTAATATCTCAACTGCTTTATGTTCCTCAATCCCACCCTACCATATATAAATGTCAATGAATGTGTGCATTATAACAGTTGATGTACTGTTGGCCCAAAACACACAGCCGCATGTGTCTGGGTCATTTATACCAACTCATCCACCTTAAAGAGCCCACCTGTACTATACTACCATAAATGACCGTACATACAACAGTGGCCACACATAACCCTGATGTTGCACTCCAGTTGAGATACAAAAGATAACAGGAGCTCCATAACAGGCATCTGTCCATGGCAAGAGCACCACTCATCTCACTCAAGGAAAAACAAGGTGCTGTCTGACTTTGCTCCCCTCGTAAACCAAGCAAGTATGTCTTAAAGGTATATTTCATACTTTCAATGTGTTATACGTGTAATAAACTAGTCAATCAGTTCACTATCTAAACCACTAGGTGACGATGTGAGACATTGTAGTTTAATCGTTCATTGGTGGTTTTGGTACGGTGCCATCCTAGCGCAACATAGCAGGATGTTTAGAGCTTCTGAGATGGCCTTCGAACAACCAAAGGTGGACACAACTTTGTTGAACATAGATTTGTTTAAACAACCATTTGCTACATTGCGGCATTTTAATAATGTGAATTTAAGATACTGAGAGACTGAAATACTTCTGCTATCACTGCAGGAAAGTAGTCGTGATGTTTCTGCAGTCAAACGTTATCTCCAGCTCAGACAAGCTAGCTGATGGTGTAGCCCAATCAAATCGCATCTCATTTGTGAGCCTGTATTTCACCTACCCCCAGGTTGAGTAGAGAGAGCCGCATAATCTCAATTCACTCCATCGGACCTTTTCTCCACAGCAATGGCAGATCGTTGAACCTCTTAAGAGTTCCTGGAAGTTTACCGCTAATACTAGCAACACAATAGAGTTTCAGCTGAAGTTTAATGAGTTTATTGGCAACTAATATTTACCTGGAATCACTTTTCTGTCTATAATCATGTACTCAAATTGCCTGCCAAAAACTTCCTGGAACTATCTGGAATCATTTGAATTTCTAATTTAAAAAATGTTTACTTAAGATCTATTCATCTGCCACTAAAATTTTACATATGGACAGATGCTGTCACTTATCACATGCCTCCTTTGAGGTCGGGGTCACACAGTCTGTTTTTGAAGTTAATGCTGACTTCATTCTTCACACATGTCTGCCCCACAGATGGATCCCAAACTAAGAGCTTGAGCCCTTCTCCAGAGTTACTGAGTGATCAAAATACATTGCATAAGCTGAATGTGAGCACATTTCTTGTTAAAAGTCCAAAATGAAAACTCTAAAAAAGAGGCGATCAGGTAATGCATTTATGGAGCTTTTGAAAAAAAAATGGCAGAACAGAACAGTTAGTCTCCACGCTGCTGTCTCACTTGACACTTTGCTAGTTTATCATCTCCATTTTTCTCTAAGTATTGGCGAGCAACGGCCTGGCTCCTTGGCCGTTCCCATGGTGACATGCCTATCAACGCCAGGCATGTGCAAACAGAGCAGCCTGAGCTAACAGTTTAGACTCTGCCTGCCTGCCTGTCTGTCTGTGAGCTTCCAGGAGCCCGTATGCTGGCTGTCGGTGAAAAACGCCACTCCAGTCGGTGTCAGAGCAGACAAAGGGCACACTGGCAGGTCTCTATTTGAGTTGGCACCGCTCCATGCACCAGTCCTGAAAAATATCTCTGGAGCAAAGGAGGGGGCAGGCACAGTTTTGGGTCGGGTAACACGCCCGAGACAAAAAGCTCAAGGATCAGCCCTGCTTGTCCCCGGGAGACAAGGCAAAACATCAAGACAAACCATGAAATCTTCCGAACAACACCCGCGGCAAAGGCCCTGGCTTCCCACGGTGATTTACTGTAAAACACGGAGCAAACACCCCAGCTAATAATGGGCTAACAAAGACAGACACTGGTACAGGTAGATCAGCCAATCAGAGCTCTAGAGAAAGTGCTTGGAATGACTTGTGAAAAGCTAACAGGAGCCCCTTGTCTGCTAATACAGCTCTGTGAAACATTCCCCGGCAGCAGCAGCCATTCCTCTCCCGTGTCTAAACAGTCTTATTGATCAACACAGTTCCACGAATCGGGATAGCAGCAGAGTCGGAGCTGGAGTGAAAACAGAACAGGGTGGATTACCAGACAAGAACACACACTTAAGGGGAGCAGCAGGCTGTGGTGCATACCACAAATTTACAAGATCATGAGGTTAAGTTCAAATCTTGACCTGAGACTGACAGCAACTTAAATGGATGATCTGCCTTTAAGTGCTGAGCTGACTGAAATCCAGAAAGAGATTAAATACAGGCACAAACATTCATTTATGAGCTGCAGCGGACTTTGTGCAGGTCACCAAAAGGATCCTGAAAACTTAAAGTCCACAAGAGAGAAAAGCTGTTGGTATGAAGTGGAAAGAGTTTCATGTTTTATATCACACCAGATGCTATGCTATGTCTCTCGGTTCCCTCATTTTCCTGTTTTCCTGTACAACACTCAAACCAAACTCTCCAAAAAGTAAGAGCAGCATTGCTGCGTGAAGTGTATACTCGACCCACAATTTGGATGCACGTGGCCAGACAGGCATTTCTGTACATTGGCCTACACCCAGCAGCAGCCTCCCTTTAGACAAAGATTCCCTCTCTGCTTCCCAGAATCTGTTTGCCGCAAGAGCATGGCAGTTGATTTGGGAAGAGGCCCATACTCGGAGAGTAAGACGGGGCATGAGAGAGCCAATGTGGGGAACACAAAGAAACATATGTATATATACAGCTGACTTAGAGGGTCAAGTAAGAACAAAAGGACGGCAAACAGCTGGTTCTCATATTAGAGTGAGGCTTTGACTCATGTGTGACCATAGATCACATTACACCCACTCCAGCTTACTGAAGGCTGACAAAACTATTCCTGCTATAGGTAGAACGTTGCTGAGCTGTCCTGCAGCTGCACGAAAGATTACAACATTTTGTTTATCGAAGCAATGGAGGGTCAAAATGCAGTTTTCATAAACAAAACTGAGGTCATGTCTAACAACGGCAGCAGGCGGGAATCAAAACATTTACATGACTGCATGTAAAGTTTGGTGGTCAGAGCTTATGAAATGATTTAACATACATGGACAGGTTGTCGAGAAGCCACTCGGCAGTGAGCTTAGTGATGCTTTTTAAATTACACAGATGACTCAGAGGCTGATTCTGAATCAACTCCTCCCAAGAGGTCTTTTTTGGCTCCACAGTCACCCGACTGGTAAATAACACTTCAAATTAACTGCAGTCGAGGATGACTAGAGCGTGAGCCCAGACTGACCGGGGTTTGTCAAGGAGTTTTTTCTAGTAAGATCCTTCTTGTGACGCCGGCACAACATCTGGAGGGGCTTCCTGTTGCATCGGCACAGAGTAGGGAATGAGGTCAGCTGGCGACAAAGTTTAGTGCTACTATGACACATTCGCAGTTCTGCTTTCACAATCAGGAGTTTCTCTGTGCAGTAATTTTCCAGCATCCAACAAATTCAATGTCAAATTTGGATTCATCCATCTACACAGTTTAGCCATGTTTTTGTGCCAATTGCAATACTGATTTTAGGGAGATAAACATTTTTATAGTGATATTTCTGCAGATATACACACTTTTTGAGTAAAATGTGATCATCAGACACTCATGACAAAACTTATATAGTTTCACAATAAACTTTGCCAGTGCACTGAAGGAGTAAACTTCAATGGAAATTTGGTAGTAGTAACCAGTGATGGAATGAAACAAGCACTTTTACTTGAGTATTTCCATTTTCTACTACTTTATGCTTTCACTCCACTACATTTTGGAGGCATATTGTACTTTTAGACAACTATATTTTATTCTATAACTTTAGATACTAGTTATATTGCAGATTGCATGTTGCAAAGTATTACACTTTTAAATTCATTTATTTAAAAAAAACATTGATTCTGATATCTGAGATATAATCACCCATGGTCGACCCATAGCATTCAGTACACATACCTGTAAATACAGGTAATATGTATAATAATATGAATATACAAATCTTTGTATGTTTAATATAAGCTATTTTAAGACTTAAGTACTGCACATTAGTAACCGGTTATAAATTAGTATACATATACATATATATATATATACACACACACATACATATATATATATATATATATATATATATATATATAGCTATATAAATTCTGGATATCGCCCAAGCCTAGCTCATACTGATATATTTGTGAGAGGCTAATATCAGCCAACCAATACATCAGTCAGCACTCATGAGTTATCAGTTATTTATCTGCAGTCTAACGTCTAAGATACACAAATCCAGAGTGAATCTATTAACTGAGAAGGGAGCATGAGAAAGTCAGCAGAACTTCATATGTGAAGGAAACATTAACTGAGCCAATAAAACTTCCACTCACATTCTTTACCCTATGTAGGTGATTATTAGTGGTTGACCTAAATTGTGCTTGGAGTGCAAACGATTATGTGTATTTTAATACCCGAGTTATGAAGGTCCTAAAATGCTTTGCAGCAGACAAATGTGTGAGTCCCTGTAGTGGTAGTAGTAGTGAACATCATGATACCAATCATCAAAGCCTCCTCAAAGGGCTTTTAGGAGCACAACAAGGTGATTCATAGTATGAAACCACAGCTTTTTACGAGAGGCTTCACATAACCTTGAAAGTGGTCCACAGAAATGTGTAGTGATGAGGCAGGGCTACTGTTTGGGGGCTCCAGGACCGGTGCTGCTTTACTGGGTCTGCTGGTGTTGCAAAAGCAGCAGGAACCGAGGAGACGAGTCTTAATTTGAACAGGCTGTGGGAAGGAGCTGGCACTTTTACTATGGCTGCCAGGATTTGGCTTTCACTTTACAGAAAAAAATTATACGAATCATTTAAGTAACCTTTAGAGACATTGGATTTGAATCACTGTTCGGAGCTTGTGTTCCTCCTGCCGTAATGCTAATGCTGCAAAAGCCAGAAAGAGATTGAAAAGTGTAACTGATCCTGTTTTCGATGCCAGAACAGGTAAAATCTATTAAGCAACAGCTCAGCTTAATGTGAAACTGCCAGATCTACACTGATCCACTCCAAGTTTAAAGGGGTGAGGCTTAATAGAAGCGGACACGTCAGATTTCTTACCTCACACAAGTGTATTCTCAATACACCACCAAGAAATTAAATCTTGTCCAAATATTACATAAATCACATTAGTGCTCCCTTTAGTCTCCCTAAAGCACAATACAATGTGAGCACTGACTGTTGAAAAAAAAAGGCCAGCCAAAAGAAACTTGGTCAAGAGGAGGAAAGTCCTTGGTTCAAAATAGAAGCTTTTACAGGAGCTACTTTATAAATATCCACTAAATACCTACTTTTTCCCTGAGAACCCAGTTTCTATCTCTTTGTGCTTAAACACAAACAGTAAGAAAACAATTCAGCTACAAGACAGATATTCAAGGAACAGTGAGCCTTTTCTAAGCTTGACGCCCTCGAGCTACATGTTTCTACTGGTGTACTATTGTGGAGAATTAAGAGTTTCATTCTTTCTTCTTTGGGAATCCTGCCACATTACTCAGCAGCAGCTCATGGTCACAGAGCTGGTGCGTTACAGATCTATATAAAATCCCTGTGAGCAGAGATGGAAAACAAGGGGTTGGGTCAAAAGGTTGCAACATAGCGGGAAACAGCTGGGTCTGACTTGATCTAAGACTTCATGTCTGGGGCTTATGGCGTGGAACTTGGCTTGGCTCCTACCTGGAGAATGTATTCCTGGCATAGTGCATGATGCTGTCGAAGTCATAGACTTCTCCCAAAGAGTCCACCTCCCCCGGTTCCATCTTCAAAAAGTTATACTCCTGTCCTGTGAAAGGAAAAAAAGGAGAAGCACAGTTGAAATATGAGGCTGAGTCATACTGTGCATCCTTATGTACGGATATGGGTCAAAGGTAAAAACAGTTCTACTCTGACGGAAAAATATATGATACAATACAGACAACAAGAAACACTTTTGCAGGCTGGGGATGAACGTATACCCAACTGGTGTTTTTTTTTAAAAACTTTTATTAATCTTTTACTGGACCTTTCCAACATTATTGGCGAGAGACCTGTGCCCCTACCTGGCTGAATGTTGTCTCTGATAATGCTGACGTGTTCGTCCCTATCAGGTCGTGTGTGTTCATGCCAGAATCCGATCACATGACCCAACTCGTGGACCACAATGCCAAACTTGTCGCAATTTTTCCCAATGGATATTGCCTGTGGGCCCCCTCCGCGACGACCCACATAAGAGCAGCACCTATGAATAAGCAGACAAAGAGAGGCAGTGTTAATGAAGCCAAATATATAGTGACTAGACTATTCAGTAAATTAAACTAACAACCAAGTGGAAAATAAATAGGGAGGCCAAAAAAGTCATGTTTCCCAGGAAAAAGAAGGAATGTGTCTCTGGCTCTTTAATGAGCACTAGCGCCTATATTTCAAAATGTTTGCACGTATATAGACGCTCATAATGAGGACGACATCATCTTAACAGCCTCTGGCCTGTTTTACAGGAGAGCCGTATGAGGCGACCCGTCACCCACACATACAGCAGTGACATTCATTCATCAGTCTGCCAATGCAATTGCTGAGAGTGACGGTGGGAGCTGGCTGGCTGCAGCGCTCCATCGCAGCGTGACATGAAAGGTTCAGTGTGGGAGTCTGGAGGACGGGCACACACATCACGGCCCTGTGGGCCAGACTGCCGCTCTCTAATTACTGCGAGGCCAGCCAGGCTCTCCTGAGACACGCCTTGAACTTTGCACAGGACAGATGGGGGCCTGCTGAATATGCAGTAGAGTCAAGCGTTCCCACTGCTAACCGCTGCCGCCTGCTTGGATAATGTCATCCCTGTTGCTCCAGGGGCCAGTTACCGGGCTAAAAATGGCTATCAACAGTTGGCTGGAAAAAGTTCAGTTTCATGAGCTGCATCCGCTTTCTGTTAAGCTGTTGTGTTGAGTGATACATATCAGTGGGAGAGGTATATTGTGTGTAATGACATAATGGATCCAGTTTGTGGTCGAAATCTGTGTGAGCTTAAAACATGGGAACTAGGAACATTTTTGGTTTGTGTGTCCCCTGGGAACCTCTGTAATACTTCTCCTAACAGCTCTGGACTCTTTTTTTCCTCAAATTCTCAAATTAATGGGTCTCACTGGTGTGCATTCCCAACAGCAGCAAGTGCTTTGATTTGTAAACATTTCATCATTAAATAAAAAAGCCTTGCAAAGGTTGTCACTAGTCGCTTAGCAACAACGAGAGCCACAACCAGCACTTCCCCTGAGTATCGGTTTAAAGAAGAAATGCTGAGTGGACACTGAGACCAACTTCAGTGGGTGAACAGGGTTACGGAAAGTCTAAGGAAGTCTTCCCCCCATGGGTGCAGTTTTGTACATGATGTATGTCAACGTGCTCAGTGACGGATGCAGTGTGATGATGAGGCTTAGGAAACATTGAATGTCTGTCTCTCTCAGGACTGGCAGGGGGCTGAAATAACAACTCACACAGAGACCGCGAACAGAGAGGATGAACAATGGTGAAAGGCTGCCGAGCAGGAGGCAAGGAAAAGTGCTTAGGCGCTAAATAATTAGCTGTAGATAACGAAGGCTCAACAGAGGATTGTTCCGTTCCTTCATGTGGGAGCTAAAAAACCCCACTGACTCACCCACATGGTCGGTAGGTGAAGACAATATAGCTCTCCTCCTGCGTCCTCTCAATAAAGGTCACACAGGTGTGCTTCTCCCAGTGCCGCATGGCTTGGCGGAATATAGCCCGCTGGCTGCCTGAATAGGAAGAGAGAGAGGGGGAGATCAGTGGAGCTGACAAAAAAAACACTCAAACACACACACACACACACACACACACACACACACACACACACACACACACACACACACACACACACACACACACACACACACACACACACACACACACACACACACACACACACATAAAGTTTTATAGAAAAGAGGAGATAAATAGAAAAAGGAGGCAGCTGGAAACCTCTTTGAGACATGGAGTTGGACAGAGACTTCCTGGAAATTAAGTCACAACAACACCATTTTTTTTTCACTACATTTCCTCATGAACAATTATTGTGATACGGAAGGTTGGCACATTAAGTTGACACGTTACAGCAGTATATTTATCCATTTCTTTATTCATTTTGAGGAATTAGGAATAATGTTGCATTCAAGTGTCCCTCAGATTTTCTGGGTTTTCTGCAAATGACCTAAACTCAACGCCCCTGCCCTCATATAACCCAACACAATGCAAAATGTACACAAAGGGTGATCAAAAGCCAATATCTAAAATTTACACATCAACAGAGGAAACTTAATTCTTCTTCTTGGGACTTCTCTAGTGACAAGTTGCAGGGTCACTTGTACATGCTCACCTCTGCCTCTAGGTTGGGTCGTCAGGTAACACAACACATGTCCCATAGAGAAACCAAGAAACACACATGAATTTGTATGACTATTAAATCGCAAGATTTGGGAGAAACTACCAACTGGAAGCACAATGGGAGAAAAGGGAGACGCCCGCAAAAACATGTGTTAGCAAATATGGAAGATGTGTAATCAGAGCTCACATGTGAACAAAGAATTGATACGCAACACGCAATATAAAATGTTTCTTATCATGAAACCAACTTCCATCCGCCATGAGCCTGCGTGATGTTAACTTAGCAAGTGAAAACTTTTGCTGACTTTCTCCTTTGTTGTTCCAACTTGAGGGGGCGTTGACTTGAATTTTCCCAGGCAGAAAGTCCCTCCTCTGGTCATTCTGACTCAACATGAGCACACCATTACTCATTTAACGATTAAGTGAGCAAGATTAAGTGAATAAGTGATTTGTGATTATGCATGCTACACTAGATCATTTTTGTTAACATATTTTTTGTTAAAAAGCAATGAGTGCCTCATCTTCTCGTGAAGAGGATCAGCAGATGATTGTTACTTACCACTGAAGTTACCGCTGATGACATAGGGGATAACACCTTCAGGCCAAACACGTTCAGGTCTGGAGGTCGCCGCCCTTTTCCTGCGGCGTGAACCTTGCCTATTTTGGCTACTCTGATTGGTGGATCCTGAATATTTCAAATCAAGACAACAAAAACAAGAACATAAATTATTCAGTTCATCTCTGGGTCTGACAGAGTAAATGTTTCTGGAGCATTTTCCTCATAAAGAGCAAATATGCTTCACCTCAGATGACAGAAGAGACTTTTGTTTTCCTAACTATAGAACATTACACAAAGTTTAATGCCATTCAGGAACTCTATAATTATTTCTCATTTCGGAAATTATATAACAGAGACATTTGTTCAAATAACACTGTTCATCCTAATTTGTGCAAATGAGTTTTACTGAAGTTGAATCTTTCATCCTTTAAATGAATTTCCCCTGCTTAATGTCACTCAAACACACATAAATGCAGAGTTACCATGGAGACTAAGCTCCAACCTAAACCTGGTGATTAAAATAAGAAACATCCATATGTGAAGCACATATAGCACATTCCCCTTACTGAACTTCATTGTGCTGAAGAACAGGCGTAGTATACAGACTGAAGTATAAATATAACATCAGCTGTTTAATCTTCTTAAGATGTAATCACATTTTATACAAGATGTTTGAATGGTTACAGAACAAAGGTTTGCCTCCTGAAGTTAAAAAACTATGGGTGCTTTTGTTGGTTTATAATTCATTTACTGACTGATGTAGACAAACATATGAAAAGGTTTTATCAAGTGACACGATTACTTTGGTATTCCTTATAATGTCATGTGACGACACTGAATAAATGAATTAAAGCCGACAAAAGCTCCTCGTGACCTGTTCTTGTTATGTGACCGTCAAACTAACATTTACATCGTAACTCCAGACTAGTGATGGGATTCCATAGGTTGCTCATGGTGAATTTTCATTATCAGAATAATTGTGAATCAAGATACTGGTGAATAATCTCACATGAATGACTTGAAGAAGCTGTCTACTTCGCTAATGTACAGTCCTACATTAGTTTCTTGATTTGTTCTGAATTGCCTAAGCCTGTCTCCTTGGCTGACGGCACGACTTACACATTGTATCCCCCACAAAAACAAGTTAAATCATATGTGTGCAAATGCTGCTGGTTACCACCATTTATTCATCTCTTGTTGGTGGAGGGGGATCTTACGATTTATGATCATTTATCCAAGACTCTTTGATTGTTTATTTTTTTTACTTAAAAAAGATGTTTGCATTAATGTCATATCAGAGAATAAAGTTTATTGTTAAACTGCCTTCTTTACATGCCTTTGTCTCCAGTTCACCAGATAAACACATTTGAGGGGTCATTGTAAAGTTGTGTTTATATCAGCTAATATATCCATACCAGTATTTTGTATCATTAACATTGGCATCGGCTTCAAAAATCAAGTACCGGTCTGGCTCTGAACACATCTGGAAGTAAAGTGATACTTCAATGTGTCGTTTCCAACATCAACATCCCTTTTCAACAGAAAACTGGGGGAACTACATGGAGAGACCGTGTTTGGAGACTGTGTGACCTTTGAAAGGAAATGAATTGACGTTTTATCATGCAGGCCAAATTACATCATAATATAAACATATTACTTTTTTCAAAAGGCAGAATATTTTCCATAGAAGGAGGAGGGTCAGTAAATGTGTGTCAGAGGGAAACCATCAGCAGCCTGTTAACCAAAAGTGACAATTACTGAGAAAGACCTTTGGATACAGTTTATGCAGTTAATGAATTGGTTGTTAGAAAGAATTCCCACAATGAACATTTAAATAAAATGACAATGTGCTGCTGTAACTTTATATTGTTTCTTCTTACTCTTTCACATTGGTAGGATAGGAACAGAAAACTTAAATGTGCTTTCACAGGCTGCAGGTTTCTCTCCATATAAAGACTCCAGCAGCTGATTTCACTCCGTTTGTCATATTTGGGTGAAGGTGCTGAAGTTGGCAGGGTTTCATTTTAATGAAACCCTGCAGAATTC
This sequence comes from Diplodus sargus, assembly GCA_903131615.1. NCBI lineage: Eukaryota > Metazoa > Chordata > Actinopteri > Spariformes > Sparidae > Diplodus > Diplodus sargus. Next base: position 3,830,439 of record CAEMYA010000002.1, on the reverse strand, counting down.
CCAAGGTACACTGATGCCTGTCCTTGTTAGGCGTTATTAAATGATTAATTTAACATTTATTAAAACAATTAATTAACATGTTGACCTCGATCCACTGTGGGGTTTAATGTGATAGCTGCACAAACAGAGTAGGGATTTCTGCCACCTACTTATTCATTAGTGTAAAGAAAAGGGAAACAGTAACACTTGCAGTATAAAGAACTTCTTTATTTTGAGACATCACATGAGGCAGATGAAGGCCATATGCTGAAATGTACTTGTCTCACAATAAGGTTTTCTTAAGTATCTGGTTTCAGGGTTTTTGTTCCATAACAAAAGTTGAAGCTGTGAGACTATGAGCCTGCATCCTTTCTCACTTAATTTGATTTACAGTTTGCGGCAAGTTTTTTTGTTTTGAATTCCATGGAACAATGTGTTCTGTCGAATTTCAGTCTGCAGGAGTAAATCTTAGCAGCCTGGCGAGATCAATTAGCACGTACACTTGTGCATGTGTTGAGGAAATGTCTGATAACGGCCAAATCTGCTCAGTTAACTGATAAGACGAAGTGCTGGGGAGACAAAACTTGTGGAAAATGTGTTAATTACAATAATATGATTACATCTACCGCCTTCAGTCATAGTGAGACAGGGAAGGTTTGTAGGTCAAAGAGTTTTATCATTATTGTGTTCATTTTATTTATCTCGCCAAATGGCTCTGCTCTTTGATTAATGTAGGGGAGACAACAGTTCAGATACGGTTACGGAAATTTGTTGACACAGAACATGACCTCATAAGGCAGACAGTAATATGCAAAGGTTACTACTAATTAGGATCCACACCTGTGAGGTGACAGGTGACTTAATTACTGTGAGAAGATGCTGTGGCTATGGGTGGGTGAGATTGATCGATCTTGAAAGGTGTTGTGTTCAGACAAAAGTACACTTCATTTCATAGGTTTTGAAATGCGATGGTGAGTAGCACCCAGCAACACACTTCAAATTTCCTTGAAATTACCCCAAAAATACCACATCGACTACTTCAGAAGTTGAATTTACACCAACATCATTTAATGAATACACTCTATTCTCCAATAAACAGTATATAACTGCTAATTTCTTTAAAATATTCTCAAAAAGCTTTCACCTGGCTCCAAACCCACCATCATCATTTCGACATCTGTAGTGGTGCAAGACTGTTTTTTAATAGTGCAAATGGAGACATTTTCAAGCGAGCTATAGTCTACAGGGCATTTTAAATGTGACATTTTTTTTCTTTTCGATCAAGTGTCAATATTGGGATTAAATAGGCTGTGATATTGTTTTTCAGCCAGATCACCCAGCCTAATTGTATCCATGCTTTATGAGTTTGTAAAAAGGTGCAACATATAAGAATTTTAGTTGAATATATTCACAAAACAACTACAATGAAGACAAATACATTTTTCACATTATGACATTTTTTTAAATAAATAGTTATTCAACAACTGGCAAATTCTAACAAATTGCACCTCTAAAGAACTTGTGCAACTTCTCAGTGTTTTTCATTTTGGATGCTAAAATAGCCTTTCCACTACACAACAATTAGATGTGCAGTGACTAACCTGCACAAGCGGACAAATGGCCATTCAGAGAGGTGAGTGTACACACAGTCTGTCTCTGTTGCAGTCTAGAGCAAACTCCCTGCCCCGGAGGTCACTGTTTAGTCTAAAAGTCAAATCTAAGAGTCGATGAAACGTGTATTTCATCGGGAAACATGTTTCTTCTTCTCATTATGCCGAGTGAACAACAGCAAACTGACAACATTCAAGAACCAACCGCAACTTGCACATACTTGTTGGTTCATGCTCACCTATAGTTTATAGGATTGTGAAGCCTATTGGTCTTTGCTGACTCACAGCTGCTGCTTAAATACTGCTTTTCATTTTAAGAAGAGCGTTTAACCTGACAAAGCCTGGCAATTACTGTCGAACATGGTAATACAGGTGTAGCAATGTGTAGTGATAACATGGCAGTTGCAGGCGCAAACATTTGAAGAGAGCTAATAAAAAAAAACCAGTGTTGATATCTGACACGTGCTGCTGCTGAGAAAATATGAGTGGTTTGATGGTTTCACAGAGTAAAATGGAAATTTTTGCAAATAGAGTTATTCTTCCTCCACCATGTTAATTTCAGGATTTTTTGTTGCATTTTTTATCTAAAGTGACAGGCCAAAACTCTCTGCCTCTGTGCACTGATGAGGACTTTTCTCCTCAAGCTGTAATCCTGGAAGCAGCGCTTTCTTTTGTTGTTACCTGTGTCTGTGTGATTAACAGTGTAGACGGTCCTCTGAGCCAAATCTATTACTCTGTCCACTTTAAAAGATCGCATATCCTCCTCGTCCAGAGCAATGTCTCCCAGAAAGGCAACTGAAACAGACAAACAGAGGTGGCACAGGTCAGACGGCTGGAAGGCAACTCGACAACACAGAGCATCAAGTCTGAACCTCCCAGTTGCCTCGAGCATTTCCTGCCGCTCAGACTGAGTAGGATGCATGGAGGCCCTGTAAAAGCACTTGTAGAAGGCCTAAAGCATGTAACACACACACACACACACACACACACACACACACACACACACACATAAAAATATAATTCAATTTCAACTTGAGCCCATTTCCTTGTAGTCATATATAAATAGATTTGTGATCTGTTTGGATAACAGGAACGCCGCCTTCTGTGGACTCCAAATTATAGGATGGAAATGTAAGCAATATATCGCACGAGGCTTGTGAAGGTTCAAGCGATGAAAGGAGAGTTTGAACTCAGAAACCTCACATGATTAATTGAGCCATCTTCAATCCAGATGTTACTAAACATAAGAGCTCACACTGTGCGCTGTGGTGTGCTAAGTTAATGAAAGCTATCAGATATGACACTGACACTGTCTAAATGGAGTAACGTGGGGCACCTTGAACAAGTAATAGCTCTTTAATGAGGCCATGGCGAGGGAGAAATAACCAAACAGACCCACTTTATGAGGAATGTGCTTTATAGGATTCCTTACTAAATGCCCCATTTCTGTGGAGAATAAGCTAGGAGGCCTCTTAGAGACAGGGCGCTCAGTTTTACAGGCTTTTAACACCAGCACGTCTCTAGAATTTATGGCCCGGCTTGTATGCAGAAGTTGGGGGAAGAGGGTGGGGATGTTGGGGGTGAAGCAAGGGGGGAGAGGGGTGGCACTGTAATCCGTGTTTGAACAGGGGATGATAACGAGATGGGAAAGGAAGGGAAGGGAAGAGAAGAGGAGAGATGAGGAAGCAACCGCAGCTCTGAATAGGGAAGGCAGATGTGCAGCAGAAAGAAAATGACAGCCTTCTGGATCTGTGTTTGGAGGTTAGTGCGGTGGGGGGAGACCAAGAAGCCGGGAGAACCGCTAAGCTGTAGAGTTAATGGGAGTGATTTACAGAGGTTGTGTTTGTGAGACGTTTGAATCTGTAAATCTTCAACTCGACACATGCCACCCTTACTGTAAAACACACAAGAGAATTCATCATGTGCAGATAAACACGATTCTATTTCATTCCCAGACAGCTCATAGCTTCTTTCTTTTCTTTTCTGCGACAAAAACATCCACAAGGAACGTCTCTTATCTCCTGCACTCACACAAAAGTTTGACAGAGGTCTGAGGCAACAGAAAAGGAGATGAGACGCACAATAGAGACAAAGACAGAAAAACACTTGGCTCGCATTCCCTATTCACCAGAGGAGTATTATTGAAACAATGTGGAGTTGGCTTCGGTACATTCAGGCCAGTCTTCCACCCTGCAGGTCGTGGAGGATGCACAGCAGAATGACTGTGTTTGGGATTAGAGGCTAATGACAGCAATAAGAGAAGGTGTAGATCACTGCTAGCGAGATGGGGCACGCACAGAGGACAGGTTTGAATTCCAGAGGTCACAGGGATCCTCTAATTTGTGCTCGCAAAAAAAAACCAAACACTAGTTCACTCCAAATCCTTTAGACACAAAACAGACAACTCAGAATCAGCACGCATGCTTACAGACGCTGCCAAAAACAGCAGAGATAAGAGAAAGCTACCAGATGTCGTGCAGTATAGGACGGATAGGCTGACAACAGAAAGGACATTTTTCTCTTTTATCGTCACATTTTTATATGATTTCCCAGAACCGGCTTAGCGCTGAGAAGAACAGGCAGTACACGGACAATGAATTACAAGTTGCCGTCAAATGCGCTGAGAAAAACTGTTCAAAACAATTCTATGAAACTCTTCTTCACCCTGACCAACTGAGGAAAATCCAGAATAATTCAAGGACGTTTGTTTTCACATATAGAGTCAATTTGCACGTCTTAGAAGTGTTATGTGCAGGCCGTGACCAAATAACGAGGTTCAGGTTTTCCTCCCACCCCCATGAGGTTCACAGAAGGCTGCGCTCTCTGCCCAATCATCCACCACTGTGCCTGAGACAGGCCGGTTAATCCGCAGTGTCATTGTTCTCAGAGAACAGTGGAGATTGAAGTGAGCAAATGCACAGCCTGGCGGCATTAGGGACTCATTTCCCCCGGGCGCAGCAGTCGTCCTGGAGACGCTGTTGCAGGTTTATGGAAAGACTCACAGGGATTGTGAATTAATCCCCTTGTCTCCTGGCTTTAATTATCCACAGACACACGGTTTTAAGAATCTTTTGTACACAACTCTGGGCTTGGATTGAGGACAGGCTATGGAGAAAGGTGATAAACTCATCTAGAGCGCTGTGATGATGATGAAGAACAAACACGGAGAGGCTCGTGTGTTGTCCTGTAGATTAAAGCCCAGTGAATGTGGCAGATGGCAAGTGATCACTGTAGAGTACAGTGCTGCATCTCTTTCCAAACATTACTCATTACCTAAATGACAACAGCTGCAGCTATAATATTAATATCTGCGCAGAATAGATAGGTTAGTTCGTTTTTTAAGATGTTCTTGCTTAGTCCCTTTTTAGACAGACACATCAATGGAAGGAAGGGTTTTAAGATGAAGTGCAAATCTATACATATACACATACATGAGAATAAAGATGAGATTTCTGATTACATTTTGAACATATTAAACATGTGATAGTCCAAACCCCCCACCCCCACTGTCAGTGATTTTTTAATTAATCTAAACCATCATAATCCTTCTCATCTCAGACTGCCCCATCAATCAGTGTATCTAGTCAGATTACACATGAGATCTCAATCAAATTAATCCCATTGATTCGTGTAATGCCCTCGCTTCGACCTCTGGTGTCAAATACTGCACGACTATTCCCATAAATCTCCTTCCGTGAACACCAGACCACGACATCTGCCACCGAAACCTGCACAAACATCAATACTAAGCCTAAACTGACTTTAACACCAGCCTATATTTAGCAGGCCAGCTCCACTGTGAGACCACAGTTTGCTCCTCGCTGTGCTCATAGAGACGTCGACGACAGCCTATACAGGACCTAATGATGAGGGATGAGAAAGCCTGGCCAATATGTAAGCCTGGAATGCATCACAATACCCTGGCACCGCCTTTCACAGCCTGTGTTTGGAAACAAACGCTGCATTTGAATTCCAATAGAGGCCAATAGTGTATTACGTTAAGATGATTAGCATCTGATGACAGTGTAAGTATCACTTTTCAGGTTTCATTCTGCCACATGCTGGCCGGTGCAGCCACTGTCCCTGCAAACACACCATGGAAAAAAGTAGCAAAGTCTGTGAAACATGAATATGGAGATAAAAAGGAGAAGAAAAAGATGAATTGCATTATGCATGCCTGTTGTCGTGTAAATATTCTACCTCTCTTCTGTAAAAAAAAAACAAAAAAACAACACCAGCTGTTATTTTTTCAGCAAATGCTTACCTTGACACTTCCTAAAACTGCAATTTGAGCTCAAGGTGAAAGTGGGGGAAAAAATCTACTTATCTGCACTCTGCTCATTTCAAAAAGTTAACTACGGTATAATTAGGAGAGAGATTTTGGCAGAGTCTCAAGCTACTGCCTGAGATTCAGGTAATTATTTTCCAATAAACACTTGAAGTCTAATCAGCCAACAGCTGAGATCAAGACAGAGTTACTGTCACCACACCACAGCTTCAGTCTTGTTATTGACAAAATGCTTCAGATGCAAAGGGCACACAGCAAGAGGCTGCCTCTCCTTTAACATTTCACACTCCATCAAACCCATTAGCAGATTGGATTTCCCTGCTCATCCCTGCCACTGATTACTGATATACCCTACTGCCAGTCGAGCCCCCTGTAATGACTCATCAGCTCGCCAGCCATTTGTCTTTTTGTTTTTTTATGTCAACGGTACATGGTATCAGAGCTCCTTATATGTATGAATAATTCATCGGGTTTCACCGCCGACAAAATGTATTTTGACTGTCCAGACTAATTATTCATATTTTTGGTCAAGACAGAAGACTAACACATACTCAACCGGTCTGGTGTGAGGAAAGAGATGGTTTTTCTCAGAACACATGTAAAAAGAAAAGTGTAAACCATCTTGTGGATGACTAAATCTGGAAGATATCTTCAACCCTCACCACTTTCCACAAATAAGAGCTGAAAAAAAAAAAAAACATCTTAAGTATTCACCACAGGTGGAGAAAAACAGAAAAACAATTCTTCCAAATGAACAGCGACATAGCGGTGATGAATTATGTAGAAAAAGCAAACTGTGAATAATGAAGAAGTGACTGTTAAGCTGTTCATTATGGCAGGCTCATTGGGCATCTTTTGTGCCGTTTAAATGAGCTCTCCCAAAGCATTTGTTGTAACTCGGGCTCCGTACTCAGACTTGGTATTAATGTAATGCAAGATTAGTTATTACTTAGCTCTGACAACAAACATATTGTTCCAACTAACGCACCGAGATTGTGCCAATAGATCGGTTCCCTAATCACCTGAACCCTGCGGAGGGAGAAGTGGCAGGGGTCCTGTAATGTAAAAAAAACACCCAGCGTGGGCTCGGCTGTGCAACCTGAATACCATGATAAAAGAAAAGCATCTGCTTAAGTGTTACTTAAAGGCCCAATCATGAGCTCAACAGACAGCCCCATCACATTGTCAGAGCAGGGCTGAGGGATAATGAGTGTCATCTGTTCTGAGCTGCCATTTTCAGAGAACCCCAAGGAAAGAATAAAACCAAACTTGCTGTGAAACGAGGCAATCCACAAAAACACACAACACAACCCACAACTCCAAATTCATGTTGATGCTTTTTAGCAGACGACTGTTTTACATCAAATTATAAATCTCTCATGTGCAGAGACTGTCTGATGAATTGTTCCACCAATTCATCGAAATGGCTTTCCAGAAGCCCTCAAAGGATAAGTTCACCCCAAAATCGACATCATTAAAGTAAGAGGTGTTCACACTTGAAACTTGAAGTTGGCATCATTTCAAACTACAAGGCGAACAAGTTTAAAAAAAAAAAAAAAAACATAAAATGGCTCTGTATAGATTGTCCAATGTAATCCAAGTCTCTGCAGGTCCCAAGATCCTTAATTGACTTTTTTTTCTAAATATTCGCACACAAAGTCTGAAGTGAGCACTTGAGCTCGACAGCAGGCCAAGGGTGTAAATAAAGTTTTTTCAAATCACTTCGGGATCTCGGGGCTTCCAAAAACACTGGACAAACTGTATGGAGCCATTTTGCTTGGTTTTTTTTGGGGGGGGGGTTTCAACATTTTAAAACAAATCCCCATATAATATGAGACTGCAACGCTGTTCTGCTTTAGAAACGTGGACAATAAAGTGTTGCCCGACTTTCCATCAGGGTGTGTAGGAAAACACAGAATCTTTATTTTTGGGGGAACTTATCCTTTAACGGCAAGTGAGTGACCCTTCAGTGAATAAAAACTAGACCAAGCTCGGAAAAAATTATCCAGCTGTTGTATTTCAAATGACCAAACAGTCAAGGCCGGCACTGAGTGGTGAGCGGAAAGTCTCATTTTGTTGACAGCGACCGTTTCTTAAGAGGGAGTGAGCAGATTGTGGATAACCCCTCGTGAATGGCCTGCACTCACCCCACCTGGCCTGGTGTGGTACAGTGCAACTGGCCTGCCCTCCACCTTTTCAGCCGCACTTTCCCTTGGCACGAGGTGAATGACCTACAGTCTATGTAAAGTGTCTGAGCCAGTCAGAGGAGAGAGCAGGGGGGCACGGGGAGATGAGAAAAAAACACTTGCATAAGAGAGGGAAGGACAAGACGGGGGTGTTCAGGTTGTCCTGTCTGCAGCGCTCCAACACAAGAGCATCAGTGGGGTGAATGTGCACCAGTGACGGCACAGACAGACAGAACAACACTGTCACAGGAGTCTTATATAGATTAAGCTGTCTGCTTCATGAATGAATGCATACATACACGTCTGTGTTTTCACGATTATCATCTAAGCAGGGCAGACAATGTGCCAACTGGTTCTCATCCATTTTTCATTTTCAAAATGAGTGGCTCTAATCTCAGTGGGTTGTTTCGAGTCTTAAATGACTTCCTGGGACGCTGCCAAGTTTGGAGTTCTGCAAACTAAGGAATTTTCCACTGGTTAACTTCCCAAATAGATGGAATTACTTCAGTGTTATTGCACTGCTCGCTTCAATCAATGCACATTTCTATCATTTCTGGTATAGTGAGGAGTAATTTAAAGGGTAACTCCACCAATTTTACGCACTGAAGTATTGTTTACAGGTCCTGGGGAGTACTGCTACACACTTGAAAAATAAAACTGTGGCTCCAGATGAAGCTGAAGTGAACTGGATTGCCTTCGGTGATGTCACCCAGTGGCAAAGTTGCATTGTGGGTAATGTAGGTTTTAAACAGTAAGAAGAATGAGTGAAATTAAAAAAAAGGTGATATCTCTGGTTATCCTGTATCATCTTTATTGTTATAAATTGTGCTAGCACTGTCACCAACATTTCCCACAATGCAACTTAGCCACTGAGTGATGTCACTGTAGACAATTTATGAGATTAGATGCAGCTTCCACTGGAGCCACGAAATGCTTTATAGTATTGTTTTCACAAATGTAGTATTACTACCAAAAACCCTACAAAAAAAAAGTAAAATCAGTACGAGTGACCCTTTAATCCTTTGTATGTGAGCATTTTCAAGGGAATAGCTGCGGAGGAGTGGCACACATGTTGTGACAAGAAATTAAGAACTAATTTGCGTAGTACTACATAGAAAATATAGTAAAAAGGTTGATATAACTTATCATCTTGAACAGAACTCATTTTCAAAACATATGTCCCTCATTCATTTAGTTAAAATCCTGAAATTCAGGAAGTGTTAGGCAAGGACAGCCACACAGAGGACAAGCACAAAATAAACTCCCCACAGAGCATTCCTGCATCAGAAACTTCACCCAGGCGTAAGCACTTTCCCTCGGCGGAAGCAGCATGACATAAAAATGCTGACCCCGAGGCCACAGAAAGCGATCAAATACACCGAGTACAGCGTGTGCTTGAAAAATGAGAGAAAAATCCCCAGAGGAGATCAATAATCCAAGAATAATCGAGTCCACGCCAGTTATAGATACTAGCATGGCACTGTAAAGTGAAAAACGTTGTCTCTGGTGTGTTGCAGCAGAGTGCTCACGGAGAAGAAGGGAGTAAAAAAGGGAGAGCTGTTGGACAATTTGATGCTTAGTGGGAAGGAGAAAAGCAGGTGGGTGTTGGAAGAGCTGCAGACTGGGAGGGTTAAAGAGAGTGGGAGTTTGTACTTGTGTGACCGTCTCCCAACCACCTGTCTGCAGACGTGCCCAGAGGAAACCACAAACAAAAGTGCACTCCACTCAAATTGCACTTAAGACTGGATCACTAATAATGACAACATCCTCACAAACACAACAGGAGTGGGGATTGTAATCAAGCCCGATGAGACATTTCCATTAAATATCAACAATTTCTATGAAAACCATTTGAGCTCGTGCCTTCGTCATACATAAGAAATCATCGGAACACCACGTCCATGTCCGGTAAATCCTGACAAGTGATGCAAAACAATCCCGTATGACTCAAATCCAACAGTGAAGCCCAAACAGGAAGCAACATCTTCACTTGACATGACGCGGTTCATCTGCAGCCTGACCTTTGTCATGTTTATGTAAAGCCACAACACTGCTGAAGCACAATCTTTGCGTCGCCCTCGACACTTTCGCTTCTTCTCACAGGGGGAAGAAAGACGGAGAAAACATTGAGGCGGGTAGCATTTTACACTCGACTGCCACATCAGAAATTGTCAAATGCCAAATCAGTAAGCACTTCCAGGACTTTAGAGGTCATTTCGACTGAAGCCAACTCACTCTATCTGTAACCTGAATACTTTCACCAGATGGAAAACACAATCTGTTCAAACTCCCCCAAAGGGATTTGGCAAGACAGTGAGTTCACAGTACACGTGTACACACACACACACACACACACACACATATATATTTTTATATACTGTATATATATATATACACACACACACGTAAAAACAAACGATTACAATGACAAGTCAGATATGTTTATGCCAAACAATGTGAAAATATGCAGGTCTCACCAGAGCAGAGAAGAAGCAGACATGTTTATACCTTGAGACAACAGCCAACAGAATTATGTGTGCATAATTTCTGAGCTCCACTGTACTCTCCTCTCTCCCCTCCTCCACTTTGTTTTAGTGAACAGCCGGTGGAAAAAAAAAAAACTATGTGTGCAGTGACAAAAAAAAAAAACAA
>CAEMYA010000002.1:3796353-3819702 GCA_903131615.1 Diplodus sargus | reverse complement strand
AAAACAAAAAAAAAAAAGCACCAGAAATGGAGCACAAGTCTTCAAAATCAAAGTGTAGATTTCCTTTGTTTCCCCTCACAGCTTTTTTAGACCAGACAGCCTGCAGGAGCTACATGATCACATTTTGGAGAACAAGAGTGGATTTGTAACTTTTCAACAAACACTTGAGCCAAAACTTTTTCTTTAAGTGCGGAGAAACATATTCAGACACTCATCCTATTTTTTTTTTCTTTCTCCAATTTCCATTCTCACAACCCGTGCAGCCGCTCTCCGAGCTGGGTTTATCCCAGGCGGCTCCGTGTGAGTGCTTCAAATGTTTCAAACTGCACAAACTATGTCACTCAGTGCAAAACAAATGCACAAAACGTTCTCTCGAGCCTTTTAAAAACTACATCCACACACTGTCATCTCTCTCTGTACGAACAGAAAGAAGCGGGGTTTTTTTTTTCCTTTTCCCGATCTCTGCAAGCAAGCTCCACAAACAGATTCGTGGCATGTTTCTACCTCCACATAAAAGGTGAATCACACAGCGTAGTACCGGAGAGAGAGAGAGAGTGAGAGAGAGAGAGGGAGAGAGAGCGAAAAAAGGGGGAAAAATCTCACCAGCTTTACAGGGATCCTTATAGTCGATCGCCTCTGATGTGGCAGTGGGCTCCACATAGTAGCCTGGATCAATCGCCTCCAAATCGATCGCCAATATCACGCCGAGACAGTAAAGGAGAAACAAACATCTCGCCGTGAGATCCATTATTGTGGTGGGGGGAAACGGCGAAAGGCGAGGGATAAAGGTAAAGGAAGAGAGAGGGACGAGAGAGGGACAGACAGAGAGAGAGAGAGAGGGAGAGAGAGAGAGGGAGAGAGAGAGAGAAGAGTGAGTGAGAGAGAGAGAGAAAGAGAGAGAAAATGGGAGGTTTTTGGGGGAAACGAGATCCCTCCAGAGGGCGGGTTTTAAATCCAGCCTCTCTCCGGTGTCTTCTTGGCTGTGGGGGCAGTGATTTGTGTCCTCCAGCCGGAGCTTCGGGCTCACAGCGCAGAGGAGTGCTGGCGGAGAAACTTTGATGATATGGCAGCTCCACAGGGGCGAAGATGGCCTTTTACTCGGAGATGCCCCTGCGCGTTTTTATCGCTCCCTCGGCGCTCCATCCTTGAAGAGCCCATAAACGGGTCCACTAGATGTTATCTCCCTGCGAACACTGAACGGTGAAGGTGTCCCCACAGCCCTCTCTTTATAGTTATAGAGCTATGTTAAATGGACCAAACTACACACATCATCGTATTGGGCTCCCTGAGGCACGAGCTTGTTGAGAGAAGGAAAAAAAAGAGGCCCCGTGGCGTTTAATTTAAACTCTAATGTCGTCTAAAAGTGCGTGAAATTGAAAAGTTCAAATCAAACTGGACTTACATGACACAGCTGAGGCTTATATCCGCGTGTTTAAAAAAAAATGTTTTACAGCTTAGTCCAACTCGTAAACTCCTTCGTTTCATTTGTCAGTTTAACTCACGAGACGACCTGGCAGAAAAAGCGCGCACTGTTTTTTTTTTAAATATAATTTTTTGACGATTATTCACACGTGCGCACTCCAGGCGTCCTCTCGCGCTGTCACACGCATACGCGTGCACAGACACACACACACAAACAAACAAGCTGAGCGTGACCTCTGTGGAACACTCGCAGATGAAGAGTCACGAGCTCCCTGAAGTGATCAGAGCGCCACCTGTCGGTGATTCACGGAACACTCCACGAAGCGAGAGTCAGACATGGAGGTCGAGTGAGTCAAGGTTTTGGCAAACATTTTGCAGTTTTGTAAAGGTGTTACTCAGAACAGAGGCGTGTTTGTGTGACGTGTCGGGTTCATCATATACAGACTGCTCATGTGGACATCACTTTTGATTATTGTAGTGTTTCGGAATATCAGAAGTGCATTACTCAGTATATTACATTTTTTGTGTGTGTGTGTTGATCTTTCTAATAAGATGTTCTTTTCTTTCGCCCTTCTAGATTAAAATCTGTATTTAAACAGATGTACATACATACACAGTGGTGGAATGTAACTAAGCACATTTACTCGAACATAGTTCTTAAGTATAATTTTAAGGTACTTGTACTTTACTTGAGTATATCCACTACATTTTGGACTCAAAGTTATTCCCTACATGTATTTATTTTATTTTATTTCACCTTTATTTTACCAGGAAGTCCCATTAAGATGAAGATCTCCTTTATATGAGAGACCTGGCCATGGAAGAAACCCAACAAAATGAAAACATAGGAAAGTGCAACATATAGAACATGACATATAAGACATGTCTTTATCCGATTTCTAATGATGCCCTTAAATTTCCGAAAGAGGAGAAATTAACCCTCAGTTTCCATTCAATTTATCACACTCGAGTCAATTACTGGCTCTTAGTCTGTGCTGGAGATTGGATGGAGAGACCTCAGCTGGATTGTTGCTGATGATGGGAGAGTACGCCAGCAGCTCTGTTGTTCTCTGTCTAACTCAGTTTCACATCAGTCATCCTGTCCCTGCCTATTACATACAAAGTCTGGTTTATACAAGAGGGAAGAGACACGCTCTCCTTATCTTATCTCACTGCTGCCTATGGGTGGAATTTAAGACAGGATGTCTGCTGAGATGAGTGGGCTGTATTTATGCTGTTGCTGTAAACACAGCAGTGAAAGTGCCTTCGTTATATTGTGAGTGAGAGGAGTTTCTTAACTTGCTTAATGCCAGTTCAAGTCTTGAACAAACAGGTCCAAATATTTAGATTAGCGAACAGGAAACACAGTTGAGTGTTTTGAGGCAAATCAGTGTTTTTACTGAGGCAGTTTGACGCAAAATGTCCATATACAGGGACGTGATGACAATGCAGATGGGAAATATTGCCTTATACAGTAGTTTAGACAGTGGAACATGAGGTTATAGAGGTAACAAACATAATATATCTGTTTATCCTAATTGTCAACAGACATGGCCTTCTCATCTGTTGCAGCTTTTTGAGAGCATGTTATTCAAACTGAGTCAACACCTAGATGATTCATAATATACTGCAGTCACAGGATTTTGACCAAACCTGACACTTAATTAGCATTGAAATGTAGTTTTTGCAATAACATATTTTAGGCCTTACATATGCTGAAATAAAACTGCTGCACAAAATTCAACTATGATGTTGAAATGCTGTAAAGAAGTGAATATAATTACTGCGATAAACAAAATCAAAGCCATGAAGGAAATTGTTTACACTCCCGTTAATCATCTAATTCTGTGATAAATGAGACGCAAGATAGACAATGACAAACTCAGCATACACTCAGAAAAAGAGCTTAGTTCCAGCATCACAGTCCCGATAGCTTCCGGTTTATCCTCACCATATAATTTCCTCCTGAGAGGATAACATGTTGTTTATCTGGCTGTCAGAATTTGCTCATTAAAGCCAAAGGTGAAAGAAGAAAACACAGACTGTTGCACGAAGACCACCACTGCAGTGTTAGTAGAGTCCTTGCTGTCCATCTGTGCATAGAGGTTTCGCGTCACGGCGGCTCAGCCACAGCTGACAGTGACTGCCTGGCCTTTTCCACCCACCACAGGGGAGCTCTCTGGAGGATGTGAGGCAGGTGTTGTGTGTGTTGTGGGTCGGTGTGTTCATCATTAAAGGGAGGGTACAGTCTCATCAGCAGGCTGTGGCTCCCAGACGCCTCTGGCCCGGCACCAGCTTGCATCACGTGCATCAACGCATGGGAACTGAGATTTTCACTGCTGTAAAAGGGCAAAGTAGAATAAGTGAACTCACAGTTCAGAAAATGTGATAACAAACCTACTTATGTTAAAATAAAAAGGGCGGCTCCAAGTGTATTTACACGCAGAGAAGGTACAACTGCATGTGAAAAAAACACTGAACTCTTTCGTGCCTGGAGAGGAAGCTGCTTGTGATCTGAATAATTGCCTCCAGCGATGTCACTCCAGTTGCATTGTGGGTATTGTAGGCACCAGGTTTGGAAAAAAGGTCAACTGGTCTGCATTGTACTCCTGTAACACTGTTGGACTCTTTATAGACATTTTAAACAAACGGTCGAAATCAGAGAAATCACAATTTTTATTCCACGGTTCGTTCTTCCTTCTGAAAACCTGGCACCTACATTACCCACCATGCAGCTCAATCACCGTGTGTCATCACTAAAAGCAATTTATCAGATTACATGCATCTTCCTCTGGAGCCACTAAAGGACTTACACTACTTTTTTCATATATACAGTAGTACTGGGACAGACCTGTAAACACACCTTAATGTGTAAAACTGGTGGTTTCCCTCTAAGGACTGAGAAATGTCTGACATTAACTTTTATGACTTGAGAAGTGACTGACAACAACCTCAGAGTGTGTAGTCTTTTCAGTAAACATTTGAAGATATTTTCAGGTATGTCAGATGAAAATGATTGCAGATGCAGCTCCCTTTAAGTCTCCAGTATGGATTAAAATAAGGCTTGGCTCAAAATTCATTTTCACTCTGTAATCACGTCAGATTTGTATGTAATTCCCTGATGATTGTACATCAAAATATGAACAAAGTACCCAACAGTGATTATTTTGAACTTTGAGCTTGTCAAAATACTAGTAATACAGTACTCTAAGAGGCCATCTGTGAAAACAGCTGCTTCATAAACAAGGATGTAATTAAAGTTAAAGCTATTCACATTTGAAACTTGTAGTCAGCAAACAAAATGTAATTATATTGTTGTGCATCTGTTTGTGCACATCAAGTTACAAAATACACAAATGTTGGGTAGAGGATTACTTTTTAGGGCAGGATATGCTTTTGATTACTTAAAGGATTACAATAAGGAAGGAGGCCATAGAAAGTCAGAAAAACAGCATTGCAGCATTATCCTATACAACTGAAGTAGATGGGGACTTTAAAATGTAATTAATGTAATGTAGACAGTTTGAGAATACAGTGTTTACAAGCATGACTGAGATCGTGTAAGACACGCTGGATGGAGCCATGTTAGCTTTTTGTTCAGCTGTTGTTGTTTTTTTACATTTTAAAACAGGTTCCATCTAGTTCAGTTGTTTAGGAGAATGATGCAGTGCTGTTTAGGTGAACTTGTCTTTTGAGGCTTGTCATCCCCAAGAAAATGTGGTCTGCAAAATTGTGTTGCTCAATAAGATACATTTCCTTGGGTTGTGTGTGGGTATTGCGAAAGCAGAAAAGGCAAAAACACAAATCAACATGTACAAGCCTCATGCGCTATCACATAAGAGATAACAAGTAACCAAACAAAGCAAGTAAAGCGTGCCCACATCAACAGCCATTAGACTCTTTAATGAGACACACCTTTGGCTCATGGGTGCGAGGCGGCGTCACAACCTCTGCAGCTTGGCTGAGAGATCCCACTCGACTTGGCTGTGCTCCTCGAAGAGTCACCGTTATTGCAGTGGGGGCTTTCTGCCCTACTGACACACAAACGAGACTGCTAAGCACTTACAGCTAGATAATACACTAAAATGGACTTGAGCATTTGATTCTTGCCACAAACGTTGCCGCACATGTTGTGATGGAGGTCATCAGAATGACATTTGTACTCTTAGGTTAGCAAATTAAAACAATAGCAAGGTGTTGGACAATGAAAATAATGAGAAGCAAAAGCAAATTTTAAGTTTTAGTTAAATGAGAGTGGTGACAAATACAACTGATTCACACTAAAAGGGAAAAACAAAACAGGAACAATGAAAACATGAGTTTGATACCAGTCTTTATTGTAACAACAGGAACAGAGCTGGGGCAATGACGTGATACTTTTATTGCTTCTCAACATGTCTCTGTCAAAAGGCCGGCATTCACACTAATGGATATTATAAGCATGTGTTTTAATGGAAGGGTTTACAAAATGTTACTATACAAAGAGGCAAACGAAATAATTACAAGCATGACATGACTAACAAACAAATCTGACACACAAAAGCAGCCTGGATTAAACTTTTGGGTGTCTTAATAAAATTGGTCAAACTTAATTCACAATTCTTCTGTACCAAATGGTTTCATACATTTAGATTTTACATTTGCATTTATTTTTACATGAACATTATGTGTTGACCATATATTTCCCAAATGGCTCTTTCTGAACACGCTGATATGCCCTCCGATGCTGTATAGTTGCACATTTGACTTTAACCTCAACAGTCGGGTTCTTCCTGGCAAACTATCTACACACACATCGACAGAGCTGTACTCTAAGATCCTCTTCTGCGGCTATCCTCCCTGGCCTACAGACATCCTGATCTACTGTTTCCCAAACAAAGGATGAATGAACCCTGGGCATTCAACGTGGCCGTCGTGTTTTGGCAGTTCGAGACATACCAGCGGTCTGATTGGTGATGTGTGCCAAGCCGGGCAAGCTGCTGGCAAGTTTGGCCAGTCCGCCATTGGTGAGCAGCTGGTGGATGGCGGTGGTTTTAGCCACTCCTCCTGTGGTGACCACAGGCACTGCTCGCAGCAGAGTACTGCTGCTAGTACCAACGGAGCTTAGGACCTGACCCTGGGGCTTGCCACAAACCGCCTGAAGGAGGAGAAGAAGTCAAACAAATAGTGTGGTTCAGTCTTACATGTGCACAACAGACTGAAGATTCATGTCGTCTTCAACTCCCATCAGTAAACACGTGGCATAGTCATATTTACCTGTACAGTTGACATTCAGTTGGGTTTCATTAGTCAACACTTCGACATAAGAAGGATGAGCAAAACATTTGAAACTACAATGAGTGCATAACGGGTTGTCCCTACTGACTTGTTTCCTAACGGTTAAGGCCCATACCACATACACACAGGTATTTTTGGAAAAGGGCTTTATAAACAAAAACAATCTCTGTCCAGACAGGGTATTAGTACTGTTTCACAAATAGTCTCCCTCCATACTAATAACAAATTGTCTACACAGTGTGTGGTTGGTAGGCTAAAGAAAATTCTACGAACATTGTTTTACTTTTACAGACTCTGTAACATTACCTTTACAGGTACCAGGACAAAAATTGTTCTTAAACTGCAAATATCGTACCTATTATCAGTATAATAACAGCATTAAGATTCTTATGATGGAATCTACTGCTTAGAAGTTCCAGAATATATTCAGAATATTTCAAGTTTAAAACAGCTGGACACAAGATGTCTCCTACTTCACTAAAAAGTGCATTCTCAGTGTTGAGCACTGGAAGCTCCAAGTTTCCACATTAAACTTGTGGATGCTGAATATTGGACCATGACTGGCTTCCAAACTATTTTTGATGTCACAAATCATGATTGAGGACCAGCTCTTAATATTCGACTTTCATCAGCACAAAGACATGTAATAGTTTCAGTAAGGTTTTATTGTTGGGAGATTGTATTAGTTTTAGCTTAGTGGAGCTAACAAACAGGCAACTGAGTGAATCTATAAGTCTGTGAATCTGATAATGGGAGTGTAAAACAAATTCCATTAGCAGACCTGGAACTATTGTTTTCAATACAACATCTGTAAATGGAAAAGGCAAGAAATAATCTCTCTTTTAACCAATATCTGTCAAAAGAGACACATTTATCTATTAAATCCATGTATCCACATGTCTCAGGCTCAAACTGTTTTTAACATACGGAATACTCCGGACCATTATTTTAAGAAGAGTATACATAAATCTTTATGACTGCACTTCAAATGACCTTAAATTTTATGTAATGTAACCAAGTGGTACCTGGGTGCTGCCTGTGTTTGATGCTGTTGCGGGCAAACTAGGAGCTTTGGTGACGATCTCCTGAAGGCTGAAACTTAGGCCTTGAAGCAGACTGCTGGCGGAAGGTGCTGCACACAAACACAAACACAGTGAATCAATGGGGGCGAAATCAATGCCAAAGATATATTGCACAAGTTTTACTTTTATAAAGTGCTCCCACCTCCCATCCCCCGCAGGCCTAAACTAGATGGACACAAGCACACAAACACAGCATGTCCAAAGGGCAAGGTTTGGGGACAGTGACAGACAGCGATGGCGCAAGAGGTGATCAATGATGATGTGTGCTTAAATATGTTGTCCTCACACACTGTTCTCATTCAGTGTTCAAGACTTTAACCTCACTCTACAAAGCGATTAGAACTGCGCTGTGTGTTGAGGTGACTGCGCACAGATTAGCTGCACAGTTTGAGAGTGCAAGCAGGCGTGCAGGGCAGGACAGGACAGAGATACCTTGGGCAGTAGCCGGAGCTTGCGCCTGGACTGGTGTGGAGGACCCTGACACCATGCAAGGCTGCACACTGTTGAATGAGCTGGAGCCTGGGGACAGGGCACCAGACATCTCTGAGAGACTACCAGACCTGCAGTGACACACATAACCACCAATCTACTCAGGAGCTAACCCAGCAAGTGCTGTTTGGCCATCATTCCCAAACTCTGAGTACTCATCAATCCCTCTGCACCAGACACACTTTTGTCCAATAGGGCGGGAGTGGGTGTGGGTGCAGGCATGATTAGGGGTTTAAGCGCTCCATAGTGAATGTGCCTGTGTGGAGCAGGCAGGGAAGCTTACCGCTGGCCTGTAAGAAGTCCAGAGAGCTCCTTGGCTCCAGCCACAGTCTGTCCCACTGTCACTGTTAAGGGCTTCCCAGAAACACCAACTGCATGGAAAAAGGATAATCACGATTGTTGGTTATTTAACTTGGAAGAGAGATACTCATATGACTTTGTTTTTTAGAAAAAGGGAGAAACAACTACAAAACACAGCTAGGTAGTCATGCATTACAGGTGCTAAACATTTCCAGAAATAGGTGGTTTTCAACTGTCCTACTTTCACTTTAGCAAACATAAACATGTTTTTCTTCTTTTCATTCCATCTAGAGATCTGGATGAAGGTCAGCTGTTCAACATTTCAGATTCCCCCCTCCTGTCTGCCCACAACTGATTTTATCTATCAGCCAGACAACAAGGAACAGTATCTTTTTACTGATCATATAACAAAAACCCCATGCAAGGTTTCTCAATGTGTAAAGAAAACAAAATACTCCAAAACCACTGTATATAATCGCATACGTAAGAAATGGTGTCAGGATAGCAGGCTCTGTACCTTCCTGTGCAGCAGGGCTGATGGTGCCCCCTGCTGACTCGCTTTGGGAAACAATGGTGACTTTGATCTTGGCTCTTTTGGAGGCTTTGCTTGGCGTGGGACTCGGCGTCTGCCTTCTCTTGCCATGTGACCTCAGTTCATCTCTGTCCAGGCCCTCCATCTGATCACTGGTCACTGGCACTGCACCACGCAAACAAACAAAACAAGGACAAACACAAGCATGAACACAGATATTCACCAGACCGCTGAGGTGACTCTGTTTTCTGTATTATCCTCCTGTGATCACTGAATTCAAATATTACATTTGAAAGCAAATTTCTATTGCCTATCTTTTTAACGTGCTATTAAATGTGCTCAGCAATATTTCAGTTTCAAATAAGTTTTTTAAGTATGTGACATTCATATAAAAGTAGGGCAATGGGAACAAGGAAAGAAGTGAAGAGAGGAAAGAGAAAGAAGGAGGGACAGACACTTACCAAAAATACAAGGAGGGCTGCCAGGAGGAAGATTTTTCCTCACAAGCATGTTTTGTTTCATAAAAGCAGCAAACTGAGCTGGAATGAATTGGAAAAAAAGCCGGAAAGGAAAGTTGAAGGAAGAGAAGAGACAGAGGATGAGAAGAGAGTATTTCAGTCACGTTCCATCTTGCCCCCTCAGATGTCGTGACGTTATTATCTTAAATTGTACTTGCAATCAGTATCTCACATACCACCACTGTCTGCCCAGCAGAATTCAGCAGAAGCTGAGGTGAATGACTCATTGTAACAGGTTTACATAAACAAGTGTGGCGAGCTGTGTACACACAGGTACCAAGATCACTGCACACGTGCAAGTGAACGTGAATGCGCTCGTAGTTAAATGTGTGGTGGTGAACTAACCTTGAGCCTGCTTGTGAGTAAGCACAGTGCCAGAGCGCTGCATGTGCGTCTTGAGGAGCTGTGTGGCTGTGATCAGACTGGACTTCTGAGCTGGAGACAGACCAGACGTCTTGGGTTTGGGACTTGAAGTGGGACTGCTACAGACACTAGACAGGTCCTGAGAACACAGGGAAGAGGAGAAACACCTGATGAGTAATGATACATTAATGTCAAGATTCAACATTCAAGATGCAAGATAATAAAAAATTAAATAAGCAAATATAACGTAGAAAATAAATATAAGGAAAGGAGTATAATAGCAAAAATAGTAAAAGTAAGCAATACGGTAGGAATTAATGTGATGTATAAAAGGGAATGGAACAGCAGTAATAAGTCAGTCAATGTAAACCTCTTGCTTCTAATATTCATTAGACAGGATGCTCTCAAGATTTCCTGCCTGTCAGACCAAAGAATCTGAAATATCTGGAAAATCTATCATGTAAATGTTGGTTAAAATGAAATGAATGAAAAGAGTGGAACTCAACTGTAAGGGAGTGCAGCACGTAAAATGATAAATGTACCATTTATTAATAATAGTTATTATAAAGTGCTTCTGAGACGCTGTCAGTGATATATAGTTAGTCTGCCAAGACTAGCAAGTTTCTCTTAATTCATAAAGCTGCCTTGCAGACGTTAATGCGGTAACTCTCGTGAGTGGATGGTGTGAAAACATGTCAGCTTCAACACTCTGCAGCTGGCATATTACAATTTTACATCATCTGGCAGGTCTGATTTTTTTTGCACTCCGGGAAAAATGAGGGAATGTGAAAACATGCCAGTGGCGACTTGGAAGATGGCGACTTGTAAATCAACTCCTATTTTTGATCACTTTTTCATGACTTGACAGTCTAAAACTGCACCCAATCATTGGTATAGATAAAAACAACAAAGCAATCGTAGATGTGATAGACTGTATTCAATTATCATTCCATGTAAAAAAATTACAATCTTTATCACACAGTGAATTAACAATCAGATGCAGCCCTGGTGGTAATCTAAAGCCTAAAAATAAGTGACACCCTTTAAAAGAATGTTGGTAATTGTAGCTGGTGTTAACTGACCTCTGAACCTGAAGGGGAGATGGGAACTCTAAGCGCAGGTGAGGAAGGTCGTCCTCTCTCCATGTCAAAGGGAAGCTCGCGTCGAGGCCTTTTCTTCTTCTCTGTGTCCAGGTCCCTCATCTCCCCTGAGCCATGACTGTGGCCCTCAGCCCGTGTGAGGACACCTGACAAGAAGTCAGCTATCTCATCCTGCACATTGGCGATGCAAGAAGAAGGAAATAAAAACATAATTGGCATTTTTTGGCCACAGAAGATGCTGCAGTGTATGAGAAACATTTTGAACTGAGCATTTACAGTTAAGTAAGGACCAACCTGAATGCAGCGGTCCACCATGGTCTGTGTCAGTCCCTCTGATTTCATCTTCCCTGAATTGATTCTGTGGAGGGAGATGGTTTAATGTTATCATCACAAGGAAGGACGTGAACATCATTACACTTTGCTGAAAGCATATGATATCATATGATTTTTCCCTTCTCCTTAACCCACTTATTCAAGGCTGTGACTGACCTGAGGTTGTCGTCTGCTCCACCCACCATCACCATGCTGTTGTCTGCCCTCAGCTTCTCTCTGAACTCCTCCATGCCTTCTATACTACACTGCAGAGCATTCTGGCCAATCACAAACAACACTGGGGTCTTCATGTCCAGCAGCGGGTCATCCACATCCTGAAGAACATTAACAATTTGTGACATGAACTAAAGCTATTTTAACTTGAAGCCAAAGTTCAGTTTTCTTTGAATAAAAAATCTAATAATAGAAGTATTATCATAACAAAGGAAAAATGCATATCACAGGAAGATAATGCCTTAGTTCTTACCCCTCTTGGCCCGTTGACTGTTAGCAAGGGGAAGCCGAGACACACCACAGCGGTCAAATACTCCATAAGGGATACCTATAATTAATCGGTATTAAATAAAAAGATCAATTGCATTTTATTATCTGAAACCGTTTAACCACACATTAGATTACTGTGATGTCACAAGAGGTCTTACGTGACAAGCGATGAGAGCTCCAGCGTTCCAGCCAACCAGAATAATGGGTTTGTGGGGGAAGTGACTGTGAACCTGGTGGTTAGAATCATGAAGCATAATCATTACGGCTGAAGACAAATCACACACAAAATCAAATTTAGGACAAAACACAATCTGTATTCAACACGACTCTATTGTTTCATATTAAATAAGGAATTGTTAAAACAGCAACTTTATCCTCGGCTCAACCTGATAAAAGCCAATGTTGCTGTCGAGAGATATTGAGATTATGACTCATGATGAGTAAAAATCACAATTTAAATATTTTATCTTTTTTTTTTTTCACTGAAAAACCTATTTCAATCATGATTATAATGACAATTGCTTGGGTCTGTACCAAACAGACATGTTGTCTCTCATTGGGGGAGCAAGATTTGTAAACCAGGGCATCTCTGCTGAACTACAGCACTTCATCATAGTTATGTTTCTGGCACATTTCATTTATGAAACATTGCAGCCTCTAGCATTATGGATACTGACTTGGATTATACTTTGAATACTTGTGCTGCCCTAGAGTTGACACATCCTCAATTAATTGTTTTTATACTCGTACACATTCAAGCAAAGAGTTAGTTTTGTTGAGAAGTTTTTAGGTAAAAAACGAACCCTAACCCATTTTCATACATTTCACAAAATCACATCCTACCTCCATGACCTTGGCCCTGACGGTGCCCAACATGTGCTCTAGGCACTGTGTGATGCCAATATTTGCACTGCTGTTGACATGACTGTGCACTGGAATGACCTGAAAAAGAGAAAACATATAACCCTGTTATATAACTCTGTTATATACACATACAAATTATTAATAATTAATCAAAATTATTTGACAAATACAGATTGAACTGAGTGAGACCTTTCCCAAGCAAGAGAGCTGTGACTGCCAGAATCTCATTCGACGCGAGGTAGAGAGGGCAGGATTGGTTGGGCTTGACGGGGCAATGAGGATGAGTGGGGATCCAGAAAGCTTGCTCTGAAAAGAAAAACAAACAGGGACCTCTCATCTTTAGCCACTACAGACCATGAAGGACAATTAGAAAAAAGTTTCTATTATAGACTGAGGATGGTGTTACCGGTTTGTTTTGGGAAAGGACTCCTATGGCTGGGTCCCAGGGCCGTTTCAGTAGTAATGACAGAGCCTCTGCACTCGGAGCACCGGTCTTTGTCGTTGTCAGCAACATTCTGTCAATCAGCAGGGGCAACTTCCAAGACACAAAGAAGAATAGTAATGAATCTGAAATCCTAGATCTTGCTGATATTGTTGCAGACATATGACAGGAAATACAGATCACTTCTTATTCTTTATTCAATTACACATGTCATACCTTGCTTTTGAGAGTTTGCAGCACGTCCAGGTAAGCAGCGAGCATGGCAAGGCTCAAGGATTCAATCATGGTCGTGTGTAGCCACTGTGTCAGTTTGGTGTCCCAGTTCACACTGGCTAATGCATGCCGCACCTTTCTCGCACACTTGTCCACAGCTATCCTCCGCAAAATTGGCTCATTGGAAGCCTAAGGGAAACAAGATCACACAGGAGACCCTGTAATGTTTCAATATCTCTGCCTCAGCGTGTCTGAAAATCAAAATAACTGACAGGGTGCTTTTCAAATGATAATACATACTGGTTTATAAATAAAATCCATATTTAATTTCAGGTTTAGCACTTGCCGACATGTTCAAGAGTTAAATGTAATTTAGAGCATTATTTGGCTGTCTGATAAAATGAACTTCCCCACAAAACCACACTGCCAGAATGATCAATTTGTACCAAATAAAGCTATTAAGTGATCTACCCTCGGACTTGAGGGTCTTTCACAAGATAAAACCAACCAACAAATCACCAACCAACAGTCCAGAACCTAAGGACTCTTCATTTACTCTCATTAATGACACACAAAAGCAGTAAAATCTTAAATTTAAGAAGCTGGGACCTGCAATCTATTTAGATTTTTGCTTGAAAAATGTCTGACAAGATCATCCAAAAAAAAAAATCTATGCAGTTGGATTGTTGACTTGGAGAAGCAAACGGAAGCAGTAAGATTGATTAATTAAATATAGACTATAACAACTATTTGTTTGTTTAAAATTTCCTTGAGCTTACAAAACAACCCCACTGACAAGATGATATTAGCCTACCATTTAATGCATATTGATGCATTTTACTAGTTTCCTCTTCAATGCCTGATGAAATGTGTCCTGGAATACAGATAGACTTTCAAAACATTTCATTCTAAAACCCGGACTTGTTGTTTAGAACTACCAGTATTTCTAAGACTAGCAACCAGCAAGTACCACGGTGCGGAAGCTAGTGGGCTGTGCTACGTCCTTTATTGTCTCTACGTCAGTTATTGAAAAATTCCACAGGATTGTCTGAATGGCCCTAAAATCATTTGTTTATCACATTCATTCATATAAATATATCAACAAAACACAACATAATGATAACAAATAAATAATGAATAATAATAATAATAATAGTAATATTCAAAAACGTTAAATGATGTTGATCTATATCCAGTACCTCTGTAGTCTGATCATGCTTGTTAAGTACATGATGGGACAGCAGCACTGTATTTATTTTAGGATTAATGGGATTTATATATAAATAGGAATATTTATTTTGGGACATAATAAAGGTAAAAAGCCCCTAACCCAACCCTGTAAGAGATGTAAAAATGCCAAGGTCCGAATTTCACTCCCAGTCCACCCCTGGTTGTTTTGATTTTCTAGCTGTTTGATGGATAAAAAAAAAAAAAACACCCACGTCCATAATAAGAATCCAATAGAGTAGTCACATAAACTACAGATATAACAGTCAAAACATTCATAGCTGTACAATAAATGTTGTATTACCAATACATATAGTATCGATGTTATCACACAACAAGGAGAGCATACCCACTGCTGCCGTTCTATGTTATGCACTGCATGTGCAATAACTTGTAATTTCAGAGAGCAATAAATGTAGAACTGCTGTAATCCAACAGCTCATAAATGGTGCTTAAAATGTAAAGCGGTTGCATACAGAATAACATATAAATAGCACAACTTACATTCTCATTGGCCAGGCGAGCTAGTCTTTCTGCTTGCAGAGCTTTAAGGACTTTATTGAACAGTTTGTTCTGGGCCACAGACCAGCCAGTCCTGAAACAAAACAATGAATAATGTCAAAACAAGGCACTGTAACTGAAATACTTCTTTTCTTGATGAACATGAGTGTCAAGATAATAAATGAACAGTGGATTTTTCCAGATGTTTGATTACTTGTTTATGTGCTCCTCCCAGTCATCGGGGGGTGGAGGGCTCTCGGCAACCGTGCGAGCAAACAGTACATGCCGCTCACACTCCTTCATCACACTGAGAGCCTTCTGATTATCATACAGAGGAACAGGTGTCGGTGTTACTGTTTCGACATCTATTACAGAATCAGATTCTCTGTGGACAAAGAAAAGAAGATCAAATCAGAAAAACATTTAGTGATCAAACTGATTCATTTTGCTAGAGCTGAACAGAGTGGGTTGGCTGATGACAACCCCATGCTGAAATAACATCAGTTACAGATTATGATGAGGCGCTTTTTGACTCACGACAAGACTTCAGGCTGGCGACGTGGGGCAACAAACAGCGTCCTTGTTGGCCGGGCGCTGCTGGCATCTGGGTGGGCATTCCATGGCTTGGCATAGCTGTGGTCCAGAAACACCAGATCCAGCTCTCTCTCATGAGCAGACAGCTGGAAAAGCAAGGATGTGCCCATCTTCCGAGCTGATATCTGGAAGTCCTTATCCCCGCCACGATGCATCTTCTTCCTGGGCCCCAAAGGGCCCTGGGAAGGTCTCAACAACTTGTGTGGATTCAGACCCAACTGGTGAAGAAGAGTTAAAATGTTTCACTTGTACAATATTTGAAATAATCGGGGCTATCTCAGCTTGGGCTTGACTTTGGCATACGTTTTCTTAATTCTTAAAAAACAACAACACTACAAACACTACAAATACTGGTTCCTGAATGTGAATGAGCTGGTTTACTAAACTGTGCTATCGTCGATAGCATATATTTCGGTTTCGTTCTGTTCAAAACAAGACCTCTGAAGGTCCTGGGAAAATAATGGACATCATGCAGCATTTCCTGGAATGTATTTACATGAACCGACTAACATCAAGTTAATTGATGAGGGAAATAATCATTAGTTACGGCCACAACATGATGTGACGTTAAAGCACGCAGGTGCTTTGTCCACAGTGAGCACCACCCATTACTGCCATGTACTGGTGTAACGTTACGTTATTATCATTTATTTGTACGGGGTCGAAAACAACGCCAGCTTTTATACCAAACATTAACACATCGGTTGCATGAAATGACCACATTTATTCAGTTGTGAGCTCAATGTTTATCAATGTTTAATGTGAACGCTGTGTAAAGGGACTGACGTCTGTGGGCTGGCCTAGCATGCTAGCGTTAGCATAGCAAGCTAAAAAGCGAACCAAATGGCGCTATCGCTGAGTTCCTCCGCTCACCTTTTCGCTCTTTTACTCCATGCTTGTCGAGGCGGCTTAAACTCTTCTTTCATGTAAAATGAGATTTTAAAAATGACGTTTTTCTCGGGCAGTTCCAGTGGTTACATAAACACAAATGTTTAGTACGTACGATCCTCACTTCCTTTTGTTGTGTAGTTGGTTGCCATACTAGCTACGCGCCCCCCCTTTTCGCTGAACTGAAAACAAGCGGACATTCAGGACTACAGCTTTCGACCAAACTGGCAACCCTGTTTGTGGCGCGTCAGAGGGTGACGCAAAACATGGACCGGATCATTAGCCCCTATACAAAAGTGGACTACCCGATGTTAATTAGCCAGTTACAGTGTCATCAGTGTCTTAAGTGTTATAGTAAAAGTAATACTATACTATTACTATTTATTCTTTTATTTTGAATATATTTGTAGTTATTATTCTATTAGTCAATTTAGTATGCTGTTCCAGAAATTGAAAGAACTGGAGATTTTGACCTTATTTTTAAGTGCCTTGATCTAAAACTGTTTTTCGTTTTTGATTATACTTTGTCCATGCAACATGTGCATGTTAAAATTTTGTAGATGTTTCAAAATACGATCTAGTTAAGCAAACAATGGCCTCAATTTGCTTTATTTAAGTAAATATAGAATAATACAGCATATATATATGTAGCACTCTTATCACATTCTTGTTTTCCACTTTTTAATATGTTTGAAGAAATTACATAGAGAGTTCCTCCATTTCTCTAAAATAAATGACTGGACTACCTGCCGAGACAGTTTAGTTAAGACTATTTTGAAACTTTTCACTTTATGCTTCAGTTCAAATTGAGGACAGCAGGAGGCAACAACACGTCCCGAGCATGTCTGGCCTCCCAGAAATAGAAATGAATGTAGACGAAGCACTAATACCTCAAAAGCAGCCTTTTGTGGAGTTGTGGCTACTACGCCCTGTTCATATTTGCTAGAAGTAGAACCCTAATGTATTGTTTGTTTGTGTTGTTGTTTTGTTTGTTTACCTTGTATAAGGAGCATTTCCCACAAGTATCAGAAACAACAGCAGGATTTTAAACCAGTAACTGCACTGCAGTACTGTGCTACTGAGCTTTGTACTGATATGTGTACTCTTGTCTCTGTCTCATGTATAAGGTTATTATATACAGCAATTATATTAAACACAGCTTTATGTATTCTGTAGTTACCCATTTGTAAAACTCTACTGTGGAGGAATAAGAATTTTGAAAAAACAAAAAAATAAGTCAGTGTGATGCAACAAAGTTTAGGTGTATTAACCATGTAATTGCAGAAAATTAATCATATTAAACTGATTAAATCTAGTTTTATTGTAATACAATCTAATCTATCTATCTATATAGCTATACATCAACAGTAGTCTCAGTAAGAGTGGGACATCTTTTACTCAGGACTGCAGCCTTTGGTCTCATCATCTTCTTAAGGTTCGTCTTGGACTTGACTGTCGTGCATGGAGGGGATGCTGCTGCCAAAGCCCCACTGCTACAAAAAGACACACTCACTGTTACAATGATGTATTATTTCTGGTGAGCTGAACTATTATTTTTCATCTGAGAAATGGGTGTGGCGTGACCAGAGGAAGACATCTCATCTGGCTTTGCCCCCAGACCTTCCAGCGGCAGCATGTTCTCAGCTGTCGCAGGCTTGAACCATCAACAGAGGTAACACATGGCCTGAAGATCTTCCTCATCCGGGAGAAGACACGTCAGAAGCAATTCTTCTTCTTCTCTGGCTTCTTCTTTGCCCCCATTCTTTCTGAAAATCAAAAGGACATTAAAGACCTCAACTGAACTTCAAAATGCACAACAGTTCAGATGCAAGTAAAGGTGACTTTTACTTACCATGTGAGCCTGAGTCCTCACATATGGAAGACTCCATGCTACTTTCAGTGCTGGTCAGTGTCCTGTTATTGTCATCACATCTTAAAGCTGCAACGAGGAACTTTTAATTTTTGTTGTTTCTGAGGCTCCTGTGGACCAAACCTCCTGCAGTAAAGATCTTGATATAGCTTTCGTGTGGATTTGATGTGAAAGTGAGTGAAAGACAAGGGCAACAGGTTTTGACATTTTTTTTTTTATCATCTCACCTGACTGCACACTCTTGATCTTCCAGCAGCATGCACTGGGCTGTCGCAGGCCGAACCAGGACGGACCAGGATCACACCTGATGGTAGAAATGTGGGAGATGGAGTGCAGTGGTTTGGTCGAACGTTAATGACGTCATCATCCGTCAGAGGAGGAGCAGCAGGCTCACAGTCAGAGGAAGAGAAGCCTGAACTTCCTGAGATCTTGACAATGTAGGTTTCATGCTGAGTGTCATATGTTGGTGCATTACTGCTGGTTATACTTGTTTTCTATTATGTGTTATGTGTTTTGTGTATTTTGTTTAACTGCATGTTTTATCAATCTCTTTTCATGTGTGTTTTGGAACCTCTTCAGTTATGATTAGTGTTATGAGTAGAGTGTATTTTCTTTTGATATGAGTTGATTATGCATGCCTTAGAAACGGCCGATTATGATTTTAGGCAGTGAATGCAACCTTTGACTGACAGCTGCACCAGCCAATCGGCTGTTACAGCAGGCCCACAGACTGATTTATAAGCACAAGGCTACAAGGCTTTGTTAAAAAAAATAAACCAAATCAAATACAACAAGACATATTCTGCCAGTAAACCCAAGGCATCGAAGTACCTGTTCAACTCATTTTTAAACACATCAATGAGGGTGATCTAACTTTCCACTTACAAGTGTGTATGTGATATTTTCCTAAAACTTTAATTAGCTATATCAGGCATTTTTTGGGGAAAATTTTCATGGTATACAGAACTTGATCCTTATCAAAGGGTGTGATCTGTTTTACTTTTTAACCAGTCATAAATGGATTGCCAAAACTGGGTCACATGAATAGAAAAGATGCTCGATAGTTTCACTATCTGATTGACAGAAGCCACATGTGCCGGATACAGGTGTGCTTGTTGGAACAGATGCTTACACACCGAGAAGCGGCGTAGCAGCGGTAGAGGACCTCGAGGGCCGACCAGAGATACCAGCAATGGTGTAGGAGGCCTTTGGATGCAAAGTGGCAGAAGCAGGAGCTTCTGCCCAAAGCTGTGAGTCCCTAACCAAGATGCTGCAAGCCATCTCATGTGTTCTAGGTCCACGGGTGTCGCTGGAAGCTGTTCAGCAGAGGTGGAGGTCGGACGAGGGATGGGAGCAGCTGAGGGCCGTAAGCAGCAGTGAGATTTTCAGTGGAGGACGGCTCGCAGTGACTAACTGGCATGGCGAACGAGACGGCACTAACACTGCAGGAGGATGAAGACTGGAGCATGGTTGTGAGCTCTTGGATTGTTGAATGTTTAACATTGATCTTTAAGTTTGCTTTTAAGGAAGATTCCCCCATTTTAAGAAAAGACATTGCCCCAACCAGTTCTTGTGCAATAAATGATGACATAATCATCAATCACAATCAATCTAATGACATAAGTCCTGCCACTGAACATGAAAACACACACACAGAATTATCCTGTTATCTGTCATGACATGTATCTGCTATTATCTCTGGCGATCTGAACTATTTTCTCATCTGATTAATGGGTGTCATGACCAGAGGAACACATCTCACCTGACTTTGCTCCCCTGACCTTCCTGCAGCAGTGTGTTCTCAGCTGTAGCAGGCCGAACCAGGATCACACCTGCTGGTGGAATTTCTGGAAATGGCATGCAGCTGTCTGGTTGGATGATGATGCTTTCGTCCTCGGTGAGCTTGCTGACACTCAGAGGAGGGGGTTCCATAGAACCATCGCTTCCATCGAACCAAAGGCGATGCTGTTGCTGAAGCCCCATTGCTACAGAAAGATACTGTCACGGTTACATTGATGTCCCGGAAACATGACAGGACACTGATCAAATGATAAGTCATTACTAACGAACAAAGCATCACATACAGGACTCACATTTCACACATGCACTAACTTTGGGTAGGTCCACCAGCTAAACCAGCACCTAACCAGCATGGACCAGCATGGAAATCATGCTGGCCTATGCCGGTTTTTCCAGCAGGATGGTGGCAAATGTTCAGAAATCATGTTTTGGTTTCTTTGTATAATCAATTATTTGATGACGGTAAAAGATGTTAGCCATTACACAATGATGTTTAATCCTGTACTAATTGTGCCATTAATTACACATGTTTAATCTAAAAGAAAATGTAGCAAGTCAAGAAAGTCCTGCACAATATTGTCACCAAAACCAACATGGCACTCAGAAACTGTGGAGGCTGCCAAATCACACAAAATGCA
Organism: Diplodus sargus; assembly: GCA_903131615.1. Lineage (NCBI taxonomy): Eukaryota > Metazoa > Chordata > Actinopteri > Spariformes > Sparidae > Diplodus > Diplodus sargus. The sequence goes on along the minus strand of CAEMYA010000002.1, from coordinate 3,798,766 downwards.
AATTTCTACATGATATTGCTTTAAAAGAGGCAAATCCCTTCCTCTTCTGAAGGACACCCGTGGGACCTGTTCTGGCAATAATATGTATGGTAGTCAATGTAGAGATACTGATAATGTTTAATTTAATACAATTTTAACTGTGCCATTAATCCCACATATGCTGTTTGAAGTACACTTAAAGTTACAATCTTGAAGATTTTGATTTCGATAACTGTCTGTTAATTCCATGTTTGTTGGCAAATGAGATAACACAGTGGGGATCGAGTCTGTGTGGCCCACTGCTAAAAGTAATGCAATATTTATGTATTTGCAGTATTAAGAATTGAAAGTCTGTGGTGACCAAAAAGCTGTACAGTAATTTACTGTTAAGGCAAACAAGCCTTTCCTACTGCTGCATTCAAACTATAGTTGGCAAAACACAAGTTGACTTATGTTATAATTACAGGAAATGCAACATGTTAATCAGTGAACTTTGCAGTGGCTTCTATCGTCAACAAAATACTAAATTTAACAGCTGATTTGTTTGAAATACTGCAGGGGTACAGAACAAGAATGTCATGTCATGTCCAGAACAATTAGCAGATCACTGTTGTTCACACGAATGCTGGATAGTTTGTTTAACTGCATTGTAAACTAAATGCTCTTATGATGAAGTTATTTCTGACAAACCTGCAACTGCACCTGCTGTTACAACCACTGTCTTTGCTTTTTTTCCTGTAAAGACAAATACATGGTGAACTCTTCCAGTTAGCTCCCCTTATTTATTTCCAAAGGTCCCTTTAAAAACCAGTGTCCTTACCTAAACACATCACAAACCAGATATTTTCATGACTCTGAGGAACTTTATTGTATTAAATCCTCAAACAAAATTTTAGAAATCACTTTTTCCCCCCCTGTTAAGACAAATACAACCAATGGTGACCTCTTCCAGTTCACTCCCCTATTTAATTCCAAAGGTCACTGCAAACAGACTGTTTAAAAGACAGTGTCTTTGATTAGAAATACAATATATCTCAAACTCGTACCAAAAGACATCACAAACCGGACAAGTTTAACCGTCACCATGGTGAGTTTTTTAAACTGTTCAGTTATGAAATTGTTAGTTGAGGGCTGTTTATATGATTAGACAGGATAATTTAACTCATAAATGCAAAGAGAATGGATATAAAATGTGATATTAGTTAAGAAAAAAGTGAGTTAGTTAGTGACTAAGTGTTAAGTTAGTGTTAGTTAGTGAGTTGTTTGGACCCATTTTAGCATGTGGACCTCTAGTGATGTTTGTCCAAATGGATTCATCTGTGTTATATTGATATGATACACTGTTTAACTGTCAAAGGTGTTTTCCTGGATTTTGCAAAATGCATACTGGGAAGCACATCTATATGCTTTATTCTATGCTGAAATCAACATATTAAAATTATAATATTGTTATTTTCTCTGAAGAAATATTTGGCTCTGGCTTTGCTGTTCTGTGCTCTGCTGTCCCTGTCAAACGCTCAGTGCTTCCATCAGCTCTTAAAAGAAGGTAAAAGAAAAGAAAAAACTACAATACACACACACAGTATATTTATGGTATATACAAACATGTTCTGCATTTGAACAATATAAAAATTGATACCACATAATGAATGTGCTGAAAAATATTTACAGGTGCAACCCATTGTCAGGACAGTGTGGATGGCACATGGCATCCTGTAGGATCTTCATGGAGAAACAGTGACTGTATGGACTGTACTTGTGAAGGATGTTGCTCTGCGTAAGTACACAACATTTTAGTCTTTACATAGAATTAAGGCTGGGAAAAACATATCATATTAGGTCATTATCGTGATTTGAAACTATACATCGTCTTAGATTTCAGATATTGTTGTATCATGACATGGGTGTTGTCTTTTCCTGGTTTGGTGATGGGATTTTCTGAAGGTACCTGTCTGTCTTACTCGTTGAAACACCTGCCTTTACCATCTTAGTCATTATGCCCACATCGGTGATTATTTTTCAAAGATGTCAGTATCCATGATTATCCCTACAAAATAGTCACAACATTGACTTTGGAAAGTAGAATGGTCAAAAGTATCATGCTATTTGATTTTGTCACAGTGATGGATTATAGTGAGTATTTCCATTTTCTACTTTCTGCTTCCACTCCACAACGCTTTGCAGCAATTCTTGTACTTTTTACTCACTACATTTATTTGATTACTTTAGTTACTAGTTATCATCAGAGTCAAAATTAAAATGTATTCATTTTAGTGGCAATCAGATAAAAAAAAAACACTGATTCCCATTATTGCTTCATAATATTGGATCTGATAATCGATCAACCCAAAGTATACAGTATATACACACACGTAAATATATGTATAATTTACTTTTGATTGTATTTTATTACTTAAAATGACTTTTAATAATG
>CAEMYA010000002.1:3678656-3796153 GCA_903131615.1 Diplodus sargus | reverse complement strand
TTGTGGTGTGAAGCACTGTAGTATTTTCTTTTTTGTTATTGTTAAACGGGGGAGAGAGAGCTGTGATCCCTCACTGGCTCCCCACAAGGAAACACTGGCTGTTGTGTAGGTTGGACACATGACCAAGAAGGAAGCACAGCAGCTGGAAACTGAAATGAAAATACTGCTAAAAATAAACTTTCACTTCAATAAATAAATTAAACACCCATTTGTTCATGATTGACTTCTCTTTGAATTGCTTTGTGTGTGAAAGAAGATCATTTTCGGTGCAAATACACAAAATTCCATGGATCTTAATCATGAGGATCAACCTCGTTAACAATGCTAATAACTAAAAATACAGCCTTGAAACAGAGCCTTTCTCATTAGCGTGTTCTGTGGCTTGTTTCACATAATTCTACTAGTATTTTATCTAAAAGTTATGTTCTTTTAGTGGCCTTTGTAGGACTTCATTTAAAGCCAGGGGTTTGAAATGAAGATGCCAAAAGGTGAATCCATGACATCTGGAGTTTTGCACATCTTAATTTTTTTTGTTTTTGCCTTTATATGGCTTGAGTGATAGGACAGCTTCAGAGATGACAGGAAACAGGATGGGGGGGCTGACATGCAGCGAAGGGCCTTAGGTTGGACTCGAACCTATGGCCGCTGCAGCGAGGACAAAGCCTCTGTACATGGGATGCCTGCTCTACCCACTGAGCTAATGAGCACCCTGCACATCTTTATTAAATGGTAATACATTAAAGGACAGGTTTACTCAAAAACAGACATGTAGTCATTATCTACTCACACTCAAACTGATGGAAAGTCAGATGAGGTGTCATAGACCCCAACACATTTCTGGGGCTTCACAGCAAAAGATCATTGCAGCATTCTTCTAAACAACTGAAGTAGATGGAGACTCTCTAAAAAGGGAGTTTCTATTCATCTAGTAAACGTATGATGCTTTTTGTTTACCTGTGAGGAAGTTCTTGGCTCCAGCTTCGATGCAAATTAAGTAAATCAATGAAAATATATGTTACTTTAACTCAATTATGGCTTTGGGGTACTTTCACAACATTGCTTACACCACTGGGCAACAGGGACTTCCCAGTGTTGTCACTGTAAGGGGCTTATGAGATCCCAGTGATAACATAAATCACATAAATCAAACATTTGTTTGTTTCCAATACTTTTCCCCACTCTGGTACAAAGAGGTGACCAATACTTTGGAGTCATTTTCAATATAATCAAACACAACACCACGACAAGCTAACCTTACCGACCCTAAAAAAAATCAAATGAGATATGAGACCTCTTAGACACTGTTTCTCCAAAAAAACTCAACACAATAGGCTTCACAAAGGTAGTGCTGTGTTGCTTACAGTGGTAGACTGTTGCACAGTAGTCGGGGTCACTGAGTTTATGGTGTTGTGGCAAATAAAGCAGCCACCAGCTTCTTGACACCACCAGGTGGCAGGAAAAGTCAACAGATTCTGGTGTTTCCACTGTATTGTCCTCATCACTCTCTCCCTCTCCAGAGGGAGAAGAGAAAGAGAGCGAGAGAGAGAGGGACTTGAAAGTACAAGGAGAGTTTTGCAAAGAGTTAGGTTGTTGCATGGCCTTGTCATTAGCAAAAAGCAGCAAGAGTGGGAGGTTGTGGAGCCCTTCTCATCTTTGTGCATGCTGTGGACCCTGTGATGAGAGGGTCCCAACAACAGTGAGACCACAACACTCATCCTCTCTCTCTCTCTTTCTCTCTCTCACCTCCACTTCAACCTCACTGCTGCTCTCCTTTGGATTACTGCTTTTCCTCCATGCTGAAGACGCCTGTGGGGGATTGAAAGAAGGCTCTGCAAGGGAGGATTAACTCTGCAACTATTTCGCTTTAAACTCTGCTGAAGTTGGTTTTTATTCCACATCCCTGTATGAGAGTTCCTTCAGCTGGAATAATGCCTTCGTGCTGGAGTCGAAGCTCCTGGTTTCCTGTGGTGTTTGGTGCTGCGCTGGTTGTTTTCACTGCTGGTAATGCTGGACCGAACCAGGACCGGAGGCAGGCTGGGTCGTCCTCATGCTTCGGAGGCTTTGATCTTTACTTTGTGTTGGACAAGTGAGTTACCTGACACACACTGACTGACGCTCTCTGGGTGTAGGAATGACAAATTTGTCAAAATCTATTAAAAAAAACCATTGAAATAATATACGATTTATGATGAGAGAATTGTTATATTGATTTGTATGTTTCTTCGAGAACTGAACTTGACTTGAATGTCTCACCTGTCTCAACTGATGGCCCTTAAAAAAGGCACCATGAGGTATTACTGTATGCTTTATCATTAAAGCATATCAATGCATAAAAGCAAACACGTAATATTTAAGTTGCCCTTATTCATCATAATCAGCCAAAACGTTGTCATGATGTCATCCATATTTCTGTTATCATAACGCCCCCTGGTGTCATGACATGCATAAATATGGATAGACTGATAATGCCTTGCTCTGGTAAACCTCAATTTGCAGTTCATCTCAGCATACATCTCCATCTGGTAACGATTAGTGGTGCGTTAGATGCTCCTGATGCACAGACTATAGGCTCTGCATCTGACTGTTGTGTTTGGTGTTCATCCACGTTAATTTAACACATGCCATGTGGGCAGATTTAATGCAGAATCGCTCGCCAGCAAGTGCATAAATTATTATAGTCTTGGAGCTCTAACATACACGGTGTATCACAAGTAGGAAACAGGATGTTTGGACTTCCTGCAAAGTCTTTTGGAAACATTGCTCTTGATTTAGAAAAAGTTTCCCTGTTTATCTAACCTGGTTTTTGGTGGTCACCCTGTTTTTTTTTCTTCAGACATGCACGCAACACGGGCACCCGATCAAAGCTGGCAAATAGAGCACAAACAGTAACATTTTGATGACACATGATATGGCTCCATCAATTTCTTATGATTTTGTTAGTTATCTACAGGGAATACATGCTGCAGTTTTAAGTACACTTACACTCAGATGCTCTAAAAGCTAAACAAGGATTGAGCAACATGTGTTCCCTAAAAGGGTCAGTGTCGTACGTAAGCAGTGTTTACCTGAGATTTTATAACCCGGTCCTTTAGATAAACATGAACACAGCTCATTTGGCATTGACAAATGAACTTACCCAGGCTGTTGTCTTTGGACTGTGATCTCATGACATTTACATTTTGCAAACCTACCCTAAAACTACTTCTTTTTTATTCGGTTTTTAACCACAAAGCAAAATGTTTGCCAACTAGGTCAACAGCATTTATCATTCAGCTCAGTCAACATAATTTTGTCTTATCTGGAAGGATTGCAGTAGGCCACTGCCCTCTCTCTGCTCTCCCTCCAGAGATGGTGATGGATTTTCCAGTTGTCCTACAGTACTTGTCAGTGCCAACTCAAGGCACACTGTTTCTCTGAGGGGAAATTAGGCAGAGTAATTGTGAGCATGAGCCACGTTTTAACGACACAGGTGTATTATTGGGCGTCAGTTCACTGCGTTAGCTGTTTCTTTTACTGTCCTTTCTCCAGGTGGTGTCTTGGTTGATTTTTAGTTGTCCCCCACCTGCCCTCACTGTCCTCCTGCGGTATCTGTCTGAACTCCCTTCTCCATTCTCTGCGTCTGCACTGCCCTTTCCCCATTACGTCCAGATGTTCCGGTGTTTCAGCCTGTTGGCTGGGCTGTTTGTGCTGGGATCTGTGCCACAGTAACAATGGAAACATAGGTGTTTCAGAAATGATCCAGGGGTGTGGGGTTATAAAGACAGTTTCAACGAAAGACATTTGGATAACCATCAAAAGTGATTATTGCAAGCTCATGAAGTGTTCTATTTTATCTTGATACTGTATATTTATACCGTTTGATAACTGGATAATTAGATTAGATGACAGATAACTCCACTGAAAAGCTCTCCTAAATATTTAATCCCGTTATTTGTTTATTTCCTAACAACGTGGTGAATATCACAATCTCAATTTTGAATTCATTAGCAAAGAGGGGGCAAAGTGCATGACGATTAACATCCACTCTGACCTAGTTTTGATCACAAAGCTGTTTGCATGGAGGCTTAATTAGGGTACATTTATATGACTCCAGTTACAGTGATATAATTGCAGGTGCATTATAAAGATGCTAACAGCAATCTGAAGAATACGACTTAATTGCAACTTCTCAGAGTAAATCAGCTGTGCAGCCCGAAGCACTGCACTCATGCAGAACTATTCTGCAGGCTCTCTCTATTCTCCCTTTTCCTTTCGAAATCTATTCCATTGATGGATCACTGATCTACTGGGATGAGTTCCAGAGGAGCAGGAGGTCAGGGACAAATATGCAAGATGACTAGTTGAGACATAAAACTACCACAAAGACATGTAAACTGACCACAAAGAGACCAATCCAATCACCAGAATACATGTTTATTGATGTACATTTCTGCAAATATATTGCAAATTTGCATTTCTGTTGATTCAATTTAAAAAATGTTTTTTTCAGTGGTGGGCTGGTTAGTTTTGGGAACAAAACCACTTGGCTAAGATTTGAAAAAAATAAAAATAAAAATCAGTTTTTGGTGACACGTCATATCGAACATTACATAAAAAAATGTGGTAATGCAAACATCATGTGACACATGTAGAAATTCTACAATTCGTGTCATATAGTGGCATTGTCAGTATGGTCAGAGACGTTCTACTATTGTAGAAGCCTAGAAGGATTTTGGTATGGTACATATGACACTTATACATTTGAATGCATCCAACGTATGCAGACGAGTTAACTGCCAACATTTTATTCTGTGAACAAAGCAACCACAATACAAAGCAACCACAAGGAGATACAAAATGTCTACAAGAATACAGAAACCAACTACAAAAGGCAAACAATGTCCACAAAGTGACACGTAACAACCAAGAGGAGACACAAAACTACAAAGAAACGTAAAAACAAATACAAGAGGCACAAGATGACTACAAAAAGACATGAAATGACTACAAAGAGAAACAAAATAAAACAACCACAAGGAGACACAAACATACACATAGACACAAAATCACTTCAAAGAAACACAAATCAACTACAAAGAAACACAAATCACTACAAAGAAACACAAAGCAACTACAAATATACAAATACACCTTACAGAGAATAACACTAAATAACCACAAGGTGACGCAAATAACTACAAAGACACACAACAAAGGGGCGATATTTGAAGTAATTGTGTGTTGTGTGTCTGGAGTTATTGCTCCTATGCTATGAATGTCTGAGCCCAGGGACCCATTGTCACAAGATCTGCCTGTGGTCTATTATAAATCAATCAACACTCGAACGGTAGTAAAGAGAAAAGTCCATGTGGTTCAGATGCACAGCAGAGCTTGAAAAATACATCCTCACATGAGTCTTTTCTCTTAACAGATCTGGGAGTGTGCAGAATCACTGGAATGAAATCTACCACTTTGTTGAACATCTAGCTCATAAATTCATAAGGTAAAATCAACCATAACGGTTACATCAAGTGTCTGTGGGAAAACATGTGACAAGAAATGATTACTGATCTAACAGAGAGCATATTTCTCTTCTCTTTGCCCCAGTCCACAGTTGCGGATGTCCTTCATTGTGTTCTCCACCGAGGGAAGGATCTTAATGAGCCTGACAGAGGACAGGTGGGTGCAGATCCCCTCGAAACTGATTTTAATCCTTTTCTTTTCTGTCATCCAGCTGAGAGGAATGAATGTAATACCAGATTTGGACACAGGTCACACACAGTTATGATCCCTCTGAAATTTTACGATCAAGAAGAAGTTCCAGACAAATATTTTCCTTCACTGCGATCCATCTATACTGTTGTCGATCTGGACAACTACTTCATCGTGTAGTTTTTGACACATTGTGGGCAGCCTGTGTGTCTAATCTTTCCTCAGCAGAGTTCCTCGGCCGCCGCAAAATCTTTTCACTGTTTCCCTCATATCTCTTTCTACAAAGGGCCCATTTCCTGTCTGTCTGCGTGAGAGTTTCTTGAGCCGATACTCACCAATACTGTGTCGGTCCATTAATCTGCACCACATTGCTGATATTTCCTGCTGCCTTTATGGAAACTATTATTCTGTTACCACGCCTAGTGGTGTCTGGCTTTACTCAACAGTATGTCCACAAATGAATCCGACAAAATAAATATGTTCAAATAGATTACATTATCATTATGTTTTCTGTCTGTCTGCTTAGGGAACGCATCCGCAAAGGTCTGGAGGAGCTCCAGGGGGTTCGTCCTGGGGGAGACACCTTCATGCATGAGGGCATCCTGAGGGTGAGCATCACGTCGAAAGGAGTTCCTTTTTCACTACAGACTACTAGACTGTCCACTGGTTCAAACCAGCTTCTCTTTTTTTACAGGCCAGTGAGCAGATATACTATGGAAACACTGAGGGTGTGTATTAATTTTCTTTATTGTTTTCTAGCGTTGAGTAAACCAAGTGTTTACCAGAATGTTTCTTGAATGAATTCCTATTTGAATGTATATTTGAAATAAATCTGTGCATCCTTACCGGGGGGGCACAAGATGCTTCTGGGGGGGTTTGAGATTATTAGGGACTTTAAGGAAAAGAGCCATAACATAACAACAACGGGCCAGGAGACACCTTTTGCGCAGCAGAAACTAACACAGAGGCAGTTTTGAGTATTTTGTCTGTCTGTGGACAGATTGTTGTGTTGTGTGTCACAATTGAGCGAAATGAAGTCGCGAAAATTCACATGTGTGCAGTTAAGATCAAAATGAAGGCCGAATGAGAGGACAAGTGTCGTCCATTTGTTTAAACATTTGTTTTAAGTTGCAGATCAATGTAACCAATTTACTATCATCCCACACACACACACACACACTTCACTCCCCTACACCTATTTTGGGATGATATTTTGAGTATTTTGTCAGGTGTTTATATGTTTGTGGACTGAGTTTTGTCAACGTAATGGCATCAGGAAACCTTACAGGTACCTATGGGCCAAAACTTTACATTTAAAAAGATTTATGCATACAAGGTTCAAGGATTCGGGGGTTCATTTCATTCTGCTGTGGCTGGGATGGGTGTTGTCTCCTAGTATCCTTTGGGCTCCATGCAGAGGTGTCCCCTCACCGATGTCGCTGGTGCTCTGTAGATGGGTACCAGCGATGTTCCAGGCAGTTTAATCACCCACTGTTAGGCCTTCCTGTCCTTTTTGTTGTTTCCAGTGATGATTCACATTAACAAACCCACAGTTTAAGAAATTTGCAAACCTGAATGAAAGTTTCTGAGCTGACTTCATGTCAATGTAAGGTGACACAAGCTTCACTGCAATTTTGATTTGCACCATGACTGGGATCTTTGTGACGGCTCAGAATGAGCATGTATATTTCTTAATAGAGGATGTAAATCAAAAACAATTTAGATTAGACAAATTAGGCTGTGAGCTATCAGAAAATAATTTAGATGACTACAAAATGGCAGTATCTTTATAATGCAGGAGGTTATTTGCAGTTCAGAATGAGATAAGCGTTTGAGACTACGGTTCTTTCTGTCTGCAGGTTATCGCACCGCCAGTGTTATCATAGCTCTGACAGATGGAGAGCTGCACGAGGATCTGTTCTACTATGCTGAGAGAGAGGTGAGAGAAATAAAGGGAGGTTAAATGGGCCACACAAATTAAAGCCAGATGAAACATGCGAGATGAGAGATGAATGAGATCAAACTCCGCCATCCTATAGGCTACATCACCACTTTGATCATCTTCGTCTGGTCCTGGAAAAAATGGGGTCAGAGCGTCTGTCAGATTTATACATCCGAGCCCAATCGCTCGCCTCACATCTGTACTGGGATCTGAAGATTTATTTGCTCCTGAGAGCATTTAGGAACCCCAGGTGAAGGCATTCAAAAGCCTGATGCTTTAATCAGCTTTGAGTGGCCTCTGACACATGTTGACCACGGGGGCTGAAGTGGGGCCGAGGTTCCTAGTAGCTGGATATGTTTCTCCTGAAAACCAGCTGCAGGCTGCCCTGTGCTCTAATTTTAGTGTCAACACCAAATCCACAGGCATTATTTGGAAAAAAGAAGTATTGTGCATATTGAGCTTGTGTGTTCTGTTTGGCATTCAGGCATCTGTGTGACATTTCTGTTGTTGTATGACGTCTGAGTAATAGTATTCACCAGGAACGTGTTGTTGCCCAACTTCTTGTAAAAATCCAGACAAACACAAGCCCTTTTTGACTGCGTTTTTAGATGTTGTTGTGAAATGCAGAGGTGTAATTGATCCCAGGTGCTGAGCTTCTTCCTGTTTTTGCTGTGAATCTGTGCGTACCTGACAGGCCAACCGCTCCCGCAGCCTGGGTGCCTCAGTTTACTGTGTGGGGGTGAAGGACTTCAATGAGACACAGGTTTGTGTTTTTTTTATTTTTTTATATTCTGCACCTTAATGTCTCGTGACGTCTGACGTCTTCTGGGAGTGAAACAGATTGCAAGCTTGTAAATTCAAAGCTTTGCTAATCACACCCTTATTTTGTTGTACTAGTGTTTTTAAGCAGGTATGAAGTACTTTTAGCAAGTTTGTTCACAGAAAACTGAAGTAAAGCGTTCCACCAAGTTTATGCTGTTTACAATTTAAACAGCATCATCCGTGGGTCTGTTTGCCTAATAACCGAAGTGTGAGTCAATGACACTTAAAGAAATTAGGCAGTATTGTTAATTGTGTTCATATGAGTTTCTCCTGTAATCAGTCATGCTGTGAGCTTGATTATTTTGCATGCCTTGGATGAATGAGTGTAGAAATGTCGTAACTTGTTTTCTTCTGTAGCTGGCAAAGATCGCTGACAGTAAGGACCACGTCTTCCCTGTGAACGATGGGTTTGAGGCCTTGCAAGGAGTCATCGACTCGGTAAGCACTTTAGTACTTCCCAAAATTATGTTCCAACAGCACTAATGTCAAATATATCACCGACAATACCACCTAGGACTGAACCCGTCTTAGAGAGTCCACAGGAAATCATCTTGCTTTAATGGACTTGTAATCTCTCCAATTGCTCCTTCCTTAATCCGTCAACACACGGATCAAATAGCACACAGGAAACGAGACAAAATAGGTTTAAAGCACGATGAGTTATTCCATCCATGGAGTGTGTCCAGGGGACAGAGTTCCAGGAAAACCTGCTGCGACTGTGACTTTCCTGCTTTTGATCATCGCAGCTCACGTCTGGCCAAACGCGATCAAAGTGCGTGCTGTATCTCTTAAGACCCACCTCAGTTCTGTTGACTTGAATTTTTTGTATTTTCAAGCTAGCGAGAAATTAAAAACAGTTTACCGTGAAGAGTTTGTTGTCGCTGGGATACGTTGAGCAGAGTTAAAGGTTGCGCAGCTGACTGTCATCTGGAAAAGATTAGGAGCAATCTGAAAGCTGTTGCTTCTCATTCGTGTGAGTGGGGCAGTGGGTCATGAATCAGTCTTTTTCGTCTTCAGGGTTACAGTTTGTATGTTCCTGGAGAGCAGCAAGCGCAGGTACATCTGCAGAGCACAAATGAGAATGAAGAGATTACCTGAAATAATGTCATTGTTCCAAATAACAGCACCAGAATTGAAATGGAAGCTGTCGACAGAGACTATTTTTCTCCTTGTTTGTGCATCTAACACTCCTCCAACATCTGAGATTTGCTGGCTGGCTGCTGAAAACCTGGCAGTAATGAGGTCTCTAATGCCTCTCTGCTCATCTCCTCAGATCCTGAAGAAGTCCTGTATAGAAATCCTGGCAGCAGAGCCGTCTAGTATCTGTGCAGGAGGTAAGACAAGGGAGATTTACCTCGAGTTCATCCTCATCAGACCACACACCAGTCAGTAATGCATTTAAGTTGACCCTAAATGATTCAACCTGCTGCTGTATGTATTAAACTAATAATACATATATATTTTTAAAAAATCTTGAAATACAGTTTTACTTTTTTCTCTGACCTTATTCAAAGCAAATATTAAAGAAGTGGCAATCCTTCCCTTTATGACAAACTGATCTGACATATTTGCAACCTAATCACAAGTCTAGTCTACATTCCTGCAAACCACGGATTTGTTTAAATGTTAATGTCCTCAAGAAAATCCGTCAGTGTCACGCTTACAAATGTCTTGGCAGCCTTCTCGCCTGCAACCTCCACCTCTATCTCTAACTATGACTGTGGTACAATATTCTACAATCTTTAAGATCGGAGATCTTGTTCCACGCAGAAAATCGAAACAGTTTCTTTCCCAGTTCAGTTTGGACTTTGCGAACAACAAATCACCAAATGTGATGAAAATCACAAAAACTTCAGTAACAGAAAACGCAACAGACTTACTAATGTTGCAGCACCGATCTCAAATAAATAGGAGATGAAAACCACTAGGTTTAACCACGGTTTACCGCTACGACTGAAGTACTGCATTGTTTTCTGGAGTGTACTTCTGAAAAACGTCAAAAGTTCAACATTGTTTACAAGCAATACTAATAGAATTGGGAATAGCAATGAGTTTGATGAAACAATATTAATAAAAAAGCTGACAAAGAGAAAATGTATGACAAATGACAATAATTAGTATTTGGAAGACAACTTCGTTTTGGCATGTGTTGAGCATTATACCCACATAAACTTTCTGACAGCAAAAATCTCTCTCTCCCACTGAAAGCATTTCAAGCCAGTAACAGTAACACAGTGACGGAGCGATAGTGGCTCTTAACATAACATGATGGGACGTTTGGGTGTAACTCTGAGCCACAAGTCAAACTTAAATTCAATTGACGTTTTTAAAAAGTGACATATGTGTTTCTCTTCTCCTCACTCAGAGTCCTTCCAAGTGGTGGTCAGAGGAAACGGATTCCTCCACGCCCGCAACGTCGAAAAAGTCCTGTGCAGCTTCCGCATCAACGACACCCTCACTAAGAGTGAGTGAAACATCGCTGAGTATCTGATTCACTAAACGCGCTGTTCCATCACACATGGGTGTTTTCACGAGAAACCCATTGACTCAAAGCATCAAAGCTGGTTTCTCAATTCGTTTACAGCTGGAATAAACAGAGGAGTGCTCGGGCTGATGTAAAAGCCATCGAAATTACACCTAGCTGAGCTTCCCAACAGTCAGCCAAGTCAGACGCACAGCTGGAATACTCTGTGATCAAACACACAGCCATGCTGGTGTTACTGGTGCCGTGGCTTTTTGTTCCAAATAACACATTGTGCAACTTTACAATCTGGGAAGGAGCCAAAACAAGTGATAAAGAAAAGCGAGTACCACACACGAAGCAGAAGGAAGACAAGGCCTTAAGGGTATAACCCGTTTCCCCACAGTCTTTACTGGTGGTTACTGTAATAGATGTTTAAACCACCTCCTAGCAGGGCCGCCACAGTAGCTGCAGGAGGTGCTGGGCTAATTACAAAGCAAGATATTCGCCAGCACTGAGGCACAAACAAAAGGCTCCTCTGAGGAGAAGTTGGGTTTCTTTTCTGACATAATGGCACGTCAGATCTACTCTCAGTACATCTCTATTAGTCAGCTGGAGTCCATTATCCTCCATACACTGTGAAGGATAAATATATTACTAGAAAAAGTCCTGCTGTCAACTCTCTTGAGGTTCCTTTCCTACAAGTGGACTGTTTTGGAGTTATTTTGCATTATGGTTAACCATCTTTTCTGCTCTCTCATGTATACGATGTATATAGTATGCATGGCAGCACACATGCAGCACTTATTAACTATCCCAAGGAGAAAAGACTGTTTTTCTTCACTTTAATTGAGGTTGCTTTGGTGATGCCAACACCATTCAGCACTGACATCTTGCTCTTTAAATCAAATTCTTGCAACATAGCAACAAAAAGTATTAATCAAACATGAATTTTCACAAATTCATAATTGTTTCTGCGTGATCCTATATCCTGCAGACGAGCAGCCGACATGGAAACAATCTGAGCAAAATGGTATCCTTATGCGGATCCCATTATGCTTTTATACTCCTCCTCCAAATACATTAACTTCTCTAGATTGTTTACACATGATCCTCTGGAACTTGTTTACTTCACATCAGGGGGAAACTTTGAATGAAAATAATTAGGGCATGGTTTAGCTCTCCTGGAGAGGAATATATGATGGGCTATAAGAAAAAACATTTCTCTTCTCTTTAATGCCCTCGCTGACTCACTCCAGCGCTCTGCATACTTCACAGATATGTTGAAATGGTAAAAAGGAGATGCAACAACATGTACCTGCATGTGTTGAGCAGATGAACTGGTGTTTGAGTTTGTGTGTCCAGGAAAAAGTAGCAGCAAATACAGTCATGTGGGATGGGATTTGGCGAGTCCTGCTCTGAGCTATCCACTGTTGCGGTGACAGATGTTGAAACTATGACGCCATGGACGATACTGAACTGTGTGAATAACGAGGGACAAGACTTACAGAGATACTTTTATGCTGAGACTAAGATTATAGGATAGATGCAGATTCATTCATTTGTTCCCACGGTCCTGAACTCCACAGATTTATATGGCACATAATGTGAACCTTGTGTTCACAGGGTTAGGGTTTTTACCTGAACACAATAGGAGAGCGTTAAGAGAATATTGAACTGGGGAAAATATTAGTCTGGCAACCGAGGACCTTAGGAATTTAGAAGCCTGGAAACTTAGGCCCTGGGAACTAAGGAACCTCAAGACTTATGACCCTGAGAAGATAGAGCCCTGGAACCTGTGGACCATGGTACCATTGGACCTTGGGTATGTAGGACCTTGGGATCATAGGAACTGGGATCATGCGCCCTAAAGACCCTGGGATCATAGTTCCTTTGACCCATTGGATATTTAGAACAAAGTAACATAGGGCCCTGGGAATTTAGGACCTTGGGAACATAAGACCTCAGACACATTAGACCCTGATAACATACACAGAACTTTGGATCCTGGGAACTTAGGACGTCTGGAGCTTAAAAACCTGGGACTATTCAACCCTGGGAACTTAGGCCCGAAAACTTTATGTAAATTTCTTCAACAGATTGTCGGTGCAGTCTGTCCCAAGCAATAAGCTTTCAAAGACTGTACATCTGCCATAATCTTCAGTAATATTTCTGACTAGTTCACCGGTTAAAGCTGAACTCTGTGCATTTGTCCGCAGCGCATATTCAAACGTGACCTCTCCATGCTTGCGAAGTAAACAGTCCAATAAAACCTCATGACATTTACTCGGGATGTTAGCCAAGCACCTTAATCCTCAAGGGTTTGAAACAGTGGAAATCTGCAGAATCAGGTCCCATCAGCTCTTTACTGGGCTTCGCTGTAATTTGATGTTAAAAAAAGGCTCTCAGTCCTCTTCGTCATGCTTTGACAGAGTGAGGCCATTCTGAGTGCAAGGTGTGTGCAGAGATGAACTCTGAGCGGGACCATATCTGGGCCAGTTTGTATTGGCGCCGAGCTGTTTCTGGCAGCATTGCTCGCCCCTCCGCTCCGTCTTGTATGGTGTTTCGAGAGAGGAGCAGCCGCGACCCATGCGAGTCTGTTGATTTGCTCAGTTCTGGGGTATGCTCTCCTCCTGCCAGGATAAACAGACGGGCTTGGGCGACGATACTTGTTGGAGCCACTTTCCTAAAAGCCAGCTGGACAAAGCGAGGACCTAGATTTGTCTGAAAAACAAAAGCTGGGGTGAAATAGTTGGTGTCTCTGAGGGGGATGCAGATGTCTTCAGACAGTAGACAACAAAAGCACTTGTTTTGAAGAGACGCTTCTTGGTTTGTTAATCAAGTTACAGTCAAAGATGTGACATCATTTAACTCTGACTTTCTGCATTTCCCCTTTCTTATTGAATTGGAAAGAAGTCATGTTGTGTTATTCAGCCAGTAAAACTCCTAAACTCTTAATTTAATCAGGCTTAACTATGACATAACCTGAAAGGTGATTCAGGTCATAAAACCTCCTGGTTCAGGAGCTTTATATGTCAGTGAGTACTACCGACTGTTAACACAAGACAGGACAGGAATGTCTCGCGGATTCACTGTTTTTCATGACCTCTTTCCTTCATCTGCTCTAGTGGTAAAGCCTTTGATTGTGGAAGATACGTATCTTCTCTGCCCTGCACCAGTACTTCAAGATGAGGGGATGTAAGTCCTGTAATTTTTGTTCAATAAATGTGAGACTTTATACGACACCAACTATTTGTTTTTTTCTAAAGAACCACATGAATGACAGCCAAGAAAATGTTCTTTTACTTTCCAGGGCCGCAAACCTTTATGTCAGTATGAACGAAGGTCTCAGTTTCATCTCCAGCTCAGTCACCATTACCACAGTGAGCTGCGTGAGTACTGTATAAATTTCTATTATTATGTTATGCACAGATTATTTCAGTTCATGTCATACATTTAATTTCATTTCCTGCACTGTATAGTGTCCACCTGCCTCTGTGAAACTGCATTTAGGATGCCAAATGTATACTTGTACCCCAAACTCAGACTTGAATAAAATGTGGGGAATCTGATTGGAAATAGAATAAACTAATTTAAAAATGTGCTACTTTGGCTCAGATGCAGCTTGTAATCCACAAAGTAACTAGTAACTGAAGTTATCAAATACATGTATCAGAGTAAAAAGTACAACATTTGCTTCCAAAATGTAGCGGAGCAGAAATATAAAGTAGCAGAACATGGAAACGCGAAGTGCCTCAAAATTACAACGAAGTACAAAGAACAATGCCCGAGTAAATGTTCTCAGTAACATTCCATCACTTAAACTTGTTTATGAATGGCTTGACAATAGAAGTAGTCTGAGTCTATGATGTAGCAGCGTGTAGCTTCAAAACTGTATTGTTTGGGGTAATGGTGCTTTACTGTAAAGGCTAGCACTAACAATAGATAACAAACTAATAAAACGAATCCAAACAGCACAACACAGACTTAAGAAGATGTCTCAGTGATGGATGCAAACTAATTAAAGTATTTAAGCATCAGCAGAATCACAGTGTTTGATTCAATGGAAGATTTAAACCAAAAGAGCCTCTTTCCCGTACAAAGCCTGAAGCCCAGTGAAGTGGTTTGCATCTTTTTAGTGCTCTGCACATTCAGACAGTGTGTCTGTCTCTGTCACAGTCTGATGGGACCATCCTGGCCATAGCTCTGCTCATCCTGATGCTGCTCCTGGTCTTGGCTCTCCTCTGGTGGTTCTGGCCTCTCTGCTGCACTGTGGTGAGTTTTCTAAAACACTAATGCAATAATAACATGCAGACATGCCGCTTGAACAGATAGCCTCTGGTCCACTCTTTGAACACATTTGGAATGCAGTGATATTGCTTGCGGAGAGTAAGACAGTTCAAGATGTCTTTTCCAGGTCTGTCTCGTCTGGCTAACACCCACATTATTAACCTAAGCAACATTCCCATGGTGAGAAGGTTAGCGTCTACGAGTCAGTAAGGGCGTATGGCCCTTTTGGATCACTGCAGCTGAAAGTAGTTGAAAACCAGAAGAGGTCAAGGCCACCGGGTGAAAGTGTGTTGAAGTAATTAGGCTGCTGCCGAAATAATTTGTGTTTCCAGAGGTCACAGCAGGTGACCCCTGAGTCACACGTCTCAATAAGTATATTCACTGGAAGACCTAAAGCCTTGGCAAACCCTTCCGTCAGAACTGGGGCTGTGGCATGGAAACAGAAACTCAAGTTTTTGAAGCACGACAACTCACCAAAAATGTTAGAAAGTCTTTTAATGACAGTCATCTGCTCTGAATACGGTAAAAGAGGAAAAACACAAACGTGCCAGTATTTAGACAGTGCTCAAACTGCCAGAATCACAACATTTCAACAAACTCTTGTTACCAGCCACTCTTTTTTCAAAATCTGTCCTTCAAAATGAAGAGTGTCGTGTCACTTTCCAGCGCTGGAAACAGGAAAGCTGAGAATGGCCAGGGGGGGAGATGTCAGCTTTTACAACATGGCTGTCCCTCCCTTCACTTTTTCAGCTCTTGTTCATTAAGTTTCAAATTCAGCTCTGTGCAGCGAGTGTGTTTGGGAAAGCGATGCTCGGTTACCATGGGGAATCGTTTCGCGTTCCAGGGTTTTGGAGAAGCACGGAGGAAAATGACAAATAAGAATCAGGATCACTTAATTTGCCAAGTGCGTTTAATGGCGATGAAACTGCCTTTATTACGCTAGTGAAGAAACACGCTGACAGCTCACGCGGTGATATACGTTCGGGAAAAGACACGAGGCATAAGACATAGGCCAAACTGTGTGCTCCGTCTGCAGCAGCTGTGCAGCCTGCTCTGAAAAATTAAACTTGATGGATATAAAGTAATAATCAGATAAATAAGTATGCAAAACACTATAATGCAATAAACATTTATGGATAACATTGCTCCATTAAGAATGGCAGAGCAAATAATAACGTATTTATGAGCCTGTTACTCTTTCCTTCTCCTAATCAACAACCTCAAGCTAGAAAATCTGGAGAGCAGATTTCTGGGTCAGTGCATTGCTCTTGTAAAGTAGAGGAGAGGAAAAAAACAATTCCTCAGCCATGTGTTGTTGTGTAACCATCTTGTTCCACACAGAGGAAACATTGCTGCAACATGCAGATTATGCAGAAATCTGTTTTGATCCACGTGTTTGTGACTTTTGCTGTCACCTTCCCCTCTTCTCCTCTCATGCAATCTTTTTTTTTTCTTCCCTTTGCAGATCATCCATGAACCCCCACCGCCGGCTGTGGAGGAGAGTTCGGTGAGAGCTGCAGCGTCACCATTAGAGCTTTTTCCTATGTTCTTAAAATCCCCGCCCTCATTATTTAAGATTCAGACAGATGCCAGAGTTTAGGTTGTGTAATTATTCGGGTTTATTTGGGCATTTTAAACCTCAGTGACCATGCTGTTTCATTCACTTGCTCGCTGGCAGAAAACTCTGATTTCTCTCGTTTAGTGTTTCAACAAATGCGATGTGGGTTAACGCCCTCTTAGAATAACAGTGAAATCCTTATTTTTTTAATTTTATTTTTTTTTCCCCTCATCTGCTTAAAAGAGGACAGTTGTGTTTTCAGTTCGGTTCCTCTGGAACTCTTTTGGATCATCGCTGAATATGATGTGAAATTAAACTGACTAATAGCATCATTTCTAAAGACTTTGATAAACAAATTCATGGTATAAAGAAAAAAAAAACGACCGCGGGACGCATCGGTCTGCATTTATTTGCACCCATTAAACTGAAAATGATGTTTAACTGGTGATTTTGTCCTTTCCAAAAACAGTCTCCAAAGACAATCATGGCCACAAAGAAAAACGTTCAGCCCTCATTGAGGCTTCTTCTGTCTGGCATCATGGTAGATTATGAGTCAGACAGGGTGTATTAAAGAGCTGAAACATCACAAATTTGGCCAGTGAGCTTGCTAATTTCCTCTGATCCAACAACCAGTGCAGAGGGGACAAATGTAAGTGTTGGGTTTGGGGTGTGCAGGGCGGACAGAGAGGTATTCACAAGAGGAATTCACACCAGGTAGCACCTCTACCTCTCTTTTTTTATAAGCCATTTTTCTACCTAAGCCTTTGATTTTTGTTTTCTTTTACTATTCTTTATGCACAGAGTAAGTCTAACGAAGGAAATAAGAACTATAATGAAATTAATACTCATGTTTTTTTTAAGAAGGGTATTATGAGGTCACAAACAAGCATTTTTTTCTCCAGGTGCCTGGACAGAGGCACTTATAGAGTTTCTGAATGTTTGGAAGTGATTCCTTCAGACTGTAATCTTTTAAAAGAGTCCAAAAGAAGACCTGTACTCCAAATGGTTCAACAACAGCTTTGAACTTACTTTGGGCGACACTGGGATGGACATTTTCGGATAATTTCACATAAATTTCCAGGAATGGTAAATATATGACAATAAAAAACCACTTCCTGTCACTCCCCCACAGGATGATGAAGACTTTGAAGCCCCCAAAAAGAAATGGCCGACTGTAGATGCCTCCTACTATGGAGGAAGAGGAGTTGGAGGAATCAAAAGGATGGAGGTGAGATCAAGTAAATCTCTAAACAGTCTGTTGTGTGGTATAAACAGGATGAGGGGTTTAAAAACAACCTGCTGAGACATTACAGGTTTACACATTGGGGTTGCCGAAAAGCCATCTCTAATTAGGAACCTTTGAACGATTTAAGACCACTTCCAGGAAGTTGAAATAACTCCAGAGATCAAGTTAAATTAAACCAAGTTTAATTGCATCTGCACAGAATTTGAGCAGCTCATCTAAAACAAAAACAAGTCTAATAGATTCACAGTTAAACTCTCCTGACCAACTTTTCCACAGTGCCAGTGATGTAAAACGTTAAAAGCAGCCTTGTGCCATTGTCTTAAACCGTCGTGTCTCTCTATTGTTTAGGTCCGCTGGGGTGAGAAAGGTTCCACCGAAGAAGGAGCAAAGTTGGAAAAGGCCAAAAATGCCAAAGTGAAGATGCCCGAGCAGGAGTATGTGCTGCCCCCCATGCGGGTTCTCAACAATGGAATGCACAAACCTCCGGGGCCACGCAAGTGGTACTCACCCATCAAGGTACTGCCAGGAGGAAACTGTCTGGGGGATGTGTATGGTCTGCAGATGCTCTTTCAAGTCTCGGTGTGACATCAGCTAAAAAAAAAACATACAGGTTTAACATACAAAATATGATGATGGAAGTGTGTGAATATAGCTCAGCAGCCTACGTTTAATTATAAAAGCATTAAAAGCTCTGCTGGGACAAGCTTTCTTCAGCTGTTCACATGTGCACTGCATGAAGAACAACATCTGTGACAAATTACTGTACGTTAATCTGGCCGAGGATATGTCAGTAATGGCATTATTAAAATGTCGTAGCAAAAATATGTGTTCAGGCAGTAACGCTTAGGTGACTACTGGCAACACAGTCGCTTCCTCCAGGGCCAGTATGGGGTTAAAGGAGTCATTCTGAAGCCTTCCCAGTCAGCAGGGGATTGCTAATAGAAACCAGACTCCTGTTGGACTGACCTCCAGGGAGCAGGGCTGCACAGCCAGCAGTTTTTGTGAAGAAAAACAGCTGCATTTTCTGCCCTTATTCTGAAAGTATTTGCTGTTTGAAAACTATGAAGTTCACAATAAACTGAAACCAGGTCAGCATGTAATGTGAAATGGCCATATTTATTGTATCATACTGGTCATTTCATTGCAGCCTGATATCCAGAAACCTGATTGTTGTTGTGTCAGTAGAAAAGAGCAGTTGTTTTTTTTTCTTGAAGAATGTGAGATTATTGTAACTCTCTCAAATGTCTTCTGTTTCCGTAGAGCAAACTGGATGCATTGTGGGTACTCTTAAGAAAAGGCTACGACCGTGTGTCAGTAATGAGACCTCATCCTGGTGACAAGGTAAGAAAAGCCACAAAGATGTGTCGCATTAACCAGCGTTTATTTTACTGACTGACACAAGGCCCTGGCTGTGCATTAGCAGTTGGCACGGGAAGAGCTTCTTTTGTATCTGAGAATGTTGAGAAAATAAGCCAGCTGTGAGCAATGAAGTGTGCACAGAGGGACCCATGGGAAAACTTGTGGTGAGCGGGGATTACGTCTGCAGTGTCTGACCGCAGTGCGCTGCGATGTAAAGGCGTCTGTGGGAGTCATTATAAAAAGGCAAATGTAATTCTTCAGAAGCCAGCTGTAGCGGGGGATAACAGTGTGATGACCTCTACTGTTGGCAGCTGACTTGTAGTCTGAGACTGTGGGATCTACATGTGCTGAAAAAATGAGTGTGGGTCAAGTCTGTATATATTAATCCCTTGTTGAACGAGTTTATGTAATGCTTCATCTTTCCATGAGTAGGAGATGTTGATCGGAGGACTGCCGCAGAGGTTCAAAAGCTCTTCAGAAACTTTAGTATTTATTTATCTGTCTTCAGCATAATTTTGAGACAACTTAACTGTGTTATGTTTATAGGCTTGTATGATATACCAGCTCCAGTTGTGAATGAACAAAAAAAAAAAAATCCAGACAGGCTTGTGCATATAGTCTGGGGAATAGCTGGTCCTATTATTTTAATGAGGCTATATAGGGTGGTCAGGGCAAAAAAACCCCAAATCAATTCCACAAACGCAGCACGACCGGCAGCACCCCAAGGAGAATTCCTGCCATTTCACAGAACACCAGGTCCCGCCGGTACCCAAGCAGGTCCCACGAAGACAGTGCATCTCATATTTACCTCATCAACTTCATCGACTTTTGTAAAACTTGATACCAGCAACGACGACTTAACAAGGGAATATTAATAGTGTTATATTACAGAAGTTATGGGTTGGGTATGACTCATACTTTGGAATCTTTGCAGATTGATCTCATGTTTATCTGTCCAAGGCCAGTTTATCTTGCCTCCGGGTTTGTGCAATGCAATCAGATAACCTACTGAGGAAATGCACTCATTTCTCTGTTTGCTGGCTCCTCCTCTCCTCCGTCCTCCTGTCTGCGACCCAGAAAATCGATCTCGCATCCACATACCGAAGGATTTGTCAATTCCTACAATGTCCTCTGAGCAGAGAGGAGCGAGGACAGAGGAGGCTTTACAGAGGAGGTATGAGCGAGGGTGCACAAGTGTGTCCGTAGCAGAAGTTTTGTTGAATGGCTGTTGCCTCGACTCCTCTCTGCTGGAATCTTGTGTGGGAGGGACAAGGAGGTGAGGAACGGAGTCTAGCAGGCACAAACTGGGAAAAGAGAGGAGCGGACAAAGTTTGAATATGCTCAGTTTAGCTTATCCTAATCAACCATGACGGTACAACAATCTTTAAGGCGGACTGGTTCACTTTACTTCGCTCACAGTCATACAGTGTCGGAGGGTCTTTGCCTCTTTTCCAGTACAGTAAGCACAGCGCAGCACACGACACACCACTCTGTAATTAGAAGCGAGTCCTCCACACTTTAAGGCTCTTCATTAGTGGACTGGAAAAAAACCCTCAGCTCTAGTATCCTCCATGATGTGCAGTAAACAGGCTTGTTCTGGTTGCAATTAAGAGTCTCTTGTCAAAGCCTTGCTTTTATAACTTCCCCTAAATGAATGCAGCGGTGGGAGGAACGAGGCCAGTCCATCCTACCAAGAAACCCCAAGTCAGGTTCCTGTAACGTGTCATATATTTCTGAGCCTCTAAGGGCCGTTGTGTTTGGAGTAATTAGAAAAAAGAATCAAACACAGAGCACACTTAAGGACGACAACTCAACATCTGATCCGTTCGAATGCTTCACTGTGCTTTCTTTAGCACTGACTGATTTTGTGAAGGACTAAAGGAATAATAATAATGTAGGTTCAGTCGATCTGTCCATCCTTGCTGTATGTTCGACATGCAACATTTTGCCTTGCTTCGTCTCGGAGGTCGTCTCGACCCTCTGGTAAATGAGAGGTCAAGAGCAGTGCTGTCATTTGTTATCAGCACACTGCAACTCCCTGATCCCCTCATTATAGCTGCTCCCGGGATGTAGCTTGATTCTGGAACACGATACGAATACTCCCCCAGCATGACCTCACTGTGGTGGTGGCAGGTCATTTCATCCAGCTGAGAACAGCAGACAGATAACTATCCATAACTGAAGCCAGGACTGAGAATTACAGCAGATGTAGCTAGAGTTTTGTTGGCATTAAAACACGATCATGTAGGTGTGTTTGGACAACAGGCGAGTGAGGGTCACAGTATCGCCTGCTGCAGTCATCAGTCCGTGCGATTTGTCAGGGAAAGCAGCGAAGGGACATTTTTATACCGTAGACTAATTCAGCTGTCAAAGCCGGGAAGTTGTGCCTTTTGTCAAAGGAATTAGTTTTAGAGAAGCAAAACCTTTCAAGCGAGGATGATATTTTTCCAAGCTCCAGATTATGGAACTAATATTTCAGACCCAAGAGGCATAATGTGAAACAAACACGGCAGTTAAAATAAATATTATATTCATAACGTAGCCTACAGTTACCAGAATGCGACTGACAAATTAAACTGTAGGAAAATGTCTGAAAGTTTTTATAATTTCTTTTGCTTGGTCAGAAATGTTGTTCATATGGATTCCAGTTTTCTTATACTAAGGATGGCATGATGCAGATTTGTTCCTCTTCTGTCTTCGTCTTTGTCTTCTCTGTATTTATTGACAAAACGCGAACCAATTCTAGAGCCACCAACTGTGTTGGAGTGCACAGATGTTGTGCTTGTTAAGTCACTGAAATCTATTTGGCTCCTTATCATCAGGTTCATTTATAAGCTAAAACGTTTATCCGAAATTGATATTTAGCCGATAATATACATTTTGCAATGTTCCTCTAACATCTGGACTGTTTTCTAAATTTCAGGGCAGATGCATGAACTTCACCCGCACAAAGTCTCCACCCCCTCACTACCCCTACTACAGCCACCAACCACCATCTCCCATCTACGACCCTCCACCTGCACCCCAGGGCACCCTCCCACCGACCCCCGGCAGCCCTCCATCATCTCCCTCTCCATCCTTCTCCTTCTCCAACCTTCCACCGCTGCCTCCGACGCCTCCTTCCTCCTCCACCACTCCCTCTCCTCCCGTCACGCCTCCGCCTTACACGCCTCCTCCCAACCGTGCTCTCCCTCCAACCAACCTGCACATACCTGCCCCGCCAGCGCTCCCACCCACCCCTCCTCCCTCTGCCTCTCCCACTGGTCCCCTGCCTCCTCCACCACAGGGACCACCGCCAGGACGAGCCCCTCCACCTGCCCGCCCACCGCCTCGCCCCGGCCTGTAGAGCTCTGGCGGCAGACGGGGGTTTAGCAGGATTTAAAAAGGCAACTCAGCAGTCAGCACATGACCATTGATTGTACCTGCAAGCGAGGACGTGGGAGCGCCTCGTGCCACGCTCAGTGAGCTGTGGCCTTTCTGCCTTGTGAAGTGGAGCAGCGAGGACTTGATTCCTGCTATTTGTCTACAGTGACTTTTGTACACATTTAGCCCAACAGTGCAATTGCTCTGATGCTTGAATTACACAGACATTCCCTACAAATGAGGTCATTCAGGCCGGCTCAAAAACATTTGCCTCCGTGGTCCTCAGAGCGGCTTCAGGCCCTGATGTCCCCGCCATGATCACACAAGATTGGATGAATTCTGAGGAACAACAGCTTGACTTAAAGCCTCTCTAGCATTCCTATCGTTCCCAAAAAGAGACAAATATTACAAATGTTGCACACACAGCGGATTAGGAAGAATCTGAAAACCCTTGTTTTTGCTTTGTACTCTTGAATGTTGTGCAATTGCATGCAATAGCGTTTGAGTCAGCATTTTTGTACCTTTTATAACATTTCTACCTTTTTTTATACGACATACACACATTTTTATTTGTACCGTTATCGCCGAGTAGACCACATTTTCAGTTATAATTATTGAGGACGGATAAAGCAATCATTGCGGATAAACGCATGTACAGTAAGTGTATTGAAACAGCAATGCAACGTGCTTTCACAACGGAACTTTTGACTTCCGTGTATCAAACCAGCCTAATGTGAGTCATAGCTTGCCCAGTTTGGTAACAGTTTATAAGCGCCATCAATATACACAATAATAATGACATTTACTGTTAAACAATTAATAATTTTTTTTTGAACCATTTATTAAGCAATAATAATAATTTAAAAAATACCTTATTTGTTTATTTTGCAGTGTAGATGTTCCACAGTTTTTCCAGTTTTTCCACCGTTACCTGGGAGTAGTGATCAGGGAAAATGATGCCTCTTCCTGTTTTGTTTGAGCAACTGCAGACCCTTTGCGCTGTAATTCATACTTAGTTTTTGTGGGAAATATCCAGGCCAGTGGCCTACGTGGATGGTGTCATTTTTCTCCAGCCATTACACTGTGCAATTAGTATTTTCTTCAGAATGATAAGTTAAAGCAAAAAAAACAAGTTGTCTATTGCCTGATAAATAAATGGTTTATGAAGCATTAACAGTGAAATAACTATTTAGTTTGAATTACTACAAATGTATCATTTGATGGTTATGATAAGATGTTACCCAGATTTTTGTGCATTTCAAATTGGGATTTAGGAACTAAACTGGCCCTTTTACTACATCTGACCTGACCAGCATGAGTACAAACTGACAGTTACACGGTTACAAATGCTCTGACTATCAACATGTGGACAAAACTACGTCAGAGTCAGGGAAAAGCTTTGCACATCTTCATGCTCATCCACCCACGGCCTCTAGCAATATGTGTAAATAATAATATGTGCATTTTGATATAACCATGTGTGGTCATTTGTGTATGTGTGTGTGTGTGTGCATGTGAGTGAGAGAGAGAGACTAGTCTACTACAGGTATTCATGACAGCCATTTCTACAGTAACCTGACCTGAGTCACCACGCCAGTTTTATCAACAAAATCATCATTTTTTTCTTCTTCTTTCAGCTCCTCAAAACACGGGACACGGTGAATGCTTTGTTTCATGGGTCATATAAATAAAATATAATTAAAAAGGTTCATATGAAGAATGATGAATTTCATAGCATAACTGAAAAGGCTTTATGTAACTTTCCACCAATACAATATGTAGACGTCTGTGTTTGTTTTTTTTAAATGAAAGTAAAGTGTATTGAATTGGATTCTTAGTCTTTCTGTATTATTTTTTAGAAAACAGCCACTGAGCCATCCTACATGAAAAGCTTGTTAAAGCTGTAATGGGTTTACCCTCATATTTCCTGAAGAAACTTTTATCACACGGCGCTCATCCTTTTCTTATCTCTACAGTTCCCTTCATCTCTTCATGCCATTTTTTCTCCAGCATATTAAGATAAAACAATATTCTGTAGCTCTCTGAAGGTATAACGTTTATCCTATTTTCTTTAATTTAAGGGAGACATATTGTGTTCATTTTCAGGCTCATCATTTTATTTTGGGTTACTACTAGAATAGGTTTAAACGCTTTAATGCTAAAAAAAAAAAAGAAATCAGTTTTCTCATACTTTCCAGCGCTGCAGCTCTGTATTCCCCCCTCTGTCTGAAATGCTCTGTTTTAGCTCCTGTCTCTTTAATAATAATGAATACCTAGTGTCTCTGATTGGACAGATCACACATGCCGGTCCCAGCACCTCTAACAACAACAGAGCAGCTTTGCTAAATCAATTCTTACCTGCAAAACGAGCTGCTAGGCAAATGTGTGCCACGCGTGACGTAGTGATGAAACAAGTCGTGAAATTAAAGGCGGGGCTACTGATGAGGTGTTTCAGGAGCAGTGCTTTCTGTGGGAGAGTGGAGCTTCTGTTGGTGCGGAATTTGACCTAGTTCACATTCAAGATCATTTACATGCACAGGAAAATACTGTAAATAACACATTGAAGGAAATAAAAAAAAGGGGCCGTATAATAAGTCTCCTTTAAAGTTAAATTGAAACTCTCGCCAAAAAGCAACCTAGGCTTTATTTGTGAATGTATATGAGTCAAACCTCCCCGAGTGAGGCCTAACAGGCAGGAGAGTAATGGACTCAGGGATCGACACTTTTTGTTTGCCGTGAGGCTCTACATTGCAACACTATTTTGCTCACCCCTCCCGTCCTGAAGACGTTACAGAAGCTACGGTGGCCCTGACAGACAAAAAACTCATTTTCAAAATATGGACTCTTTTCCAACAGCGTTGAGTATTTCTACTGATTCAAGTAATAAGGTAAAGATGTAGTTAGTTAGATGTTAGTTAGTGACGAGCGCTTTCGCTGAGCTCCCTCTCAGTTCCGCAGTCAAGCTAGCTCTGAGCTAAATTGCGTTTAGCCTTACTACGTAGTGCTTTGTGTCCCTCTCGGCAGTCCATACTTTTTTTACACCCGGAAAGACATGGTGGACTCCGTAGAGCTTACCCGTGCCATGTATATTCAGATAGGTAATTCTTCGCTCAGGAGGATATGTCAGATTGTTGGCAGAGGTAATTGTACAACAATGTGAACTTACTTATGAACGAAGACGTTGATTTGAGTTAATAAATTACTTAAATAGTTACACACTGTCCGTTTAAGTAAGAGAATTGAATTGCCATTAGAATGATTGAAAGGTCCCACATTACACTGTTTTTTATCAATTTCACACAGCTGTCAGAGGTCCAACAACACTGTATTCGAAATGCATTGCCCCAAACCCATCCCTGGTCCTGGATTTCAGTCTACAAGTCACTCCAATGAGCTCTACTGAGAGCAGGCTGTTTCCGTGCCTGCACCTTTAAATGCTAATGAGCTCCATCTGTGAACGCCTGCCTTGCCTGCTACACGCCCCTCTCAGGGAGAGGATGCCGCTCGCGCTAGCGGTAGCATGCGCTAATGTTTTACAGTGGATATATCGCTATGGCTCGCCAAGATGGTTCAACCATACCAGTTTGACCCAGAATCGGACCCAGAAGGAGGGTACCGAAGAAGTACAGACTCTGCAGCTGCAACACAACGTTTCAGAATGGTTAGTGTGTCTGAATAATGTTAGTTTGTTCTATGTGTTGTTACAGTTACTACCATGTAGCTAATGGCTAACAGCTAGCGAAAGCTGTGTTTGTCTCCAGCACAGTCTCCAAACTCCTGGACACTGTTCGTATAGTCTCTGTCTCCAGTCTGCATGTTTCCAGACCTTTTACTGTGACAACCAACTCCATCATAATATTATTAACATTAAACTCGCAAAAGCGGAGCTAACTAGTTGGCCAATTTCCAGCTGACTTCACCATACTCGTAGGTAACTGTAAATATATCAGAACGTGGCGACACTTACCTGTGGCTCGGGTCTAGTTGCTGGGTCCAGTATGGGTGGGACTGATTCTTTTACGAGGGTCAGTGTCGAAGCAGTCCGATGTGAAGTGGTTAGCACCGGCACGTTGTTGTTAAAAATGAAACGCAACCACTGTCTCTTCTGTTGTTCTGTAGCTGGGACAGAATATAGGCACTGATGTTGATTTTTACAACCAACAACAGAGAAATTTGCGTGTCTAACTGAGCGACGACATTGCGAAACACTGCTATCTTACCGCTGGACACACCGAACTTCCCCTCGGGGATGGACGCCCCCCTCTCGGATATCTCCTATCACCGCGCAGAGGAGGCCGGCCTATGAAAATGACTCCTGCAGAGACATGCAGGAATCGCTTGTTTTCCTCATTCTGGGAGTTGGCAGGCTCAGGGAGGACCAGCTTATATGCAGAGACCAGAGAAAACGTGTTTTTCATAATATGGGACTTTTAAATGGTTTTACAGTGTTTGCAAAAAGCACAGAGCACCACACTCACTCCCTGCGTTGCGAAAAAAAGGACAAAATAGTATGCAGAGCATGGCTAACTTATTCCATATGTTGGTATTATGTCACATGCACAAATGGAGTGAGCTATCTCGGAAAATGTTAGACACAATGGAATCCTCAGGCTGCAGGAAAGGTCTGCTGGTGCCAATCGCTCATGACATAATCTGGGGGCGGAGGCTTCTTATAGTGGGAATAAGAAGTGTGACTTTGATTAAGATTTTTTTTTCTTGTCATTTGAAGTTGATAAAATTCGAGCACATTTCATAACGAGGCTTTTTTGGGTGAATTTTCCCAGTCAGACGAACTCAATGCAAGATGTCCTCAATCTACTGCCAGGTTGTTTCCACTCAGTCTAAACCATGACAGCACAGATGTCAAACATGTATATACATATATAAACATTGCAGTGCAGAAAATAACTATAATATACACCTCTTCCATATGATAAAAACTGAATAGGCTCTAGTGTTATACTGGTGCTGCCACTTTCTGTTCATTTTGTGGGAGGAATTCGGGTGGAGCTCTTCATCAGTATGAACTCTAGACCTCACTGAGTGACATCTTATCGAAATGATTTTTTCTCCAGACGTTCTCTAAGTGAGGCCAAATTTGTGTGACAGCAACCATCAGGGTGTGTGTGTCTGGCCTACATAGAGTTTGCATGGTTAGATTAGCAAAAAATCAGCCCATTTGTGTTCTTGTAGGCTGTGAATTGAGATCATTTGGTTGAAACGGAGAACCTTGTACTTTTCGAGGTCTGTAACTTATTACAGAAGTCCTGAGATCCCAAATTGATTTGTAAAGAGATTATTTACACCCTTTTTAAAGCTGAAATCTTCATTGTAGCTGCTGAGCTAAAAGTGTTAGTGCACACCCCATATGGAGTGCAATATAATAGAATTACTTTATTGATCCCAGACTGGGAAATTGTTTTGGATATACAAGCTTAACAATGCAGCAAGACGGACAAGCTGTACAGAGCCATTGTTTTCTTTTTCAGTTATTTTTATTTATTTACTTCAGTTGTTGAGGAGAATCCTGCAACCCTGTTTCCTTGTGAATCTCCAGAAATGCTTTTGTGTACTATGAAACTTCAGACGACAATCCATTCAAATGGGGATGAGCAGATAATGACATAGGCCCTGTCCACAGGTTATTTCTTAAGACAAAGCTTTTTCTATGTGTTTTGGCTTCTGGAAGACGTTGATGTAGGTTCTCAGTCATCCAGGTCACAGAAATTTTAAGTGCTGTATCTTTTTTTTGTTTCTTAAACACATCCAGTTGCCTACAATACAGCACTTAGAAGAGCTTTTGGAAAACTCCTTCCAAAGTGAGGAACTAGAAAAGAGAGGAAAAAAATGACTACGTACAATGTTTTGCTGACAAATTATCCAGAAAGATTCTGTGAAGAGCAGTCACATTTTCCTGCCTCGTTCATTGAATTTTCTGTAGCTAAGCAGCTGACCAGACTATGCAGTCTGATTTATAGTTGACAATGGCATGAGCACGCCCAGTGTACATAAATGGGCATGGGCTATGTATTGCTAAGCATGTTTTATGGACGAAGATTTTTTCAGAAACTGTGCTAAAATGCTTGTCTATATATATATATATATATATATATATATATATATGTCTTTANNATACACCTCTTTATCACTTTTCGAGGTAAATTTGTAGAGGGACTGCAAATGTTTCTTTAAGATGCTTCGATATTTACTTTGGTTAGTGATTGCAATGCTGTCTATAGATGAAGTTATTCCTGTTTGAAGAAGAGGAGCAAGAGGTCTTGAGTCTGATTCAACTCAAAGTGTCATTGCATCAGATGTTTGGATTCATGACATGATGATAATGAGATCCAAACAGGACAGTATACTCTTGTTACAAGTCTGACAGCTTGTCTTGTTTCTTTCATGATAGATTCATTCATGATAAAGCTATGTTTGGAGAGACCTTCCAAAAATAATAGCTTCCAAGACAGACTGTTGTCCAAAGTTTATAGGAGAAAAAAAAAAGGGGGGGGGATTCTAAAATGAGGCAGAAACTCCCCACGTTGCTCCCTCCCACAGGCTGGTTTCACAGTAGTTTAAACTCAGTCATGGCTCTGATGCATTTAGGTGCTCCAGTTCGGGCTTCTGGTTTTGTGTGTGCAGGATCAGTGACATGCTGACTGGGTAACATCAGACTTACTTGTCAGAACAGTGCTTTTCATGCTATGACAAAATGTTTTGATTAATGTCAAAATATCCAAGAATGACTTCACCATAGTTCTGGGTTTTTCAGTGCTGGTCCTGAAGGCTCCCTGCCCTGCCTGTTTCCACACCTGATTCAAATGATCAGCTCGTCATCAAGCTCTGCTGGAGCCTGACAACAAGCCATTCATTTGAATAAGGTGTAATGGGGCAGGACAAGAGGCCTCCAGGAACAGGGTTGAAACACAATAGGTCATGATTCAATTCTCAAAACTTTACTCAATTAAGGTCAGCGTGGTGACAACACCTGCTCACAGTTACTCATCCCTCTCAGACACCATAAAGCAGCTGTGATTGGTTTGTACTCATGTTGAAGGACTTGGCTGCAGCACAGAGGATGTTACCTGAATTGCTCCAGATGATGCTCCTCCTAGATGAAAAACTACCCACAATCCTCCCTGCTGTTAGAGAATGGAGACTTTCTTTGTTCAGAGCCGTGGCCGTCCTCTCTAATTTATCTGCAGCTGCGCTTGAAGCCGTCGTCGTTGTCAGCCAGTGCAATGAAATCCTCCTGAGTATTGCGCTCGCTTTCACCAACAGTCTAGCTCTCTACATTTCCACCATGCTGAGGCTGAATGCATTCCTCAGGCACACGCTGGCAGGTATGCTCTCCTCACGAGAGGAGCTGGACCAGCAGGGACACCCGAGCCGCTCCACCTGGTCTTCATCACAGAGCTCCAGAAGCAGCAGCTGCTCTGTGAGATGGTTAAAGTCGGTGCTGTGTGCTGTACCTGCACTCTGCCGCCGTTCACGGTCCATTTGCGTGACCCTCATCCATGTGGCACTATCAGCCCTGTTCACTCTGTGCAGCGACTTCAGACCCAGTGTGTTATGACTTTATGTGGATGCTTCAGGCCAATACTGCCCACCTTACAGACTGTGACCGGTTACTCCACACGGGTACTTGGAATCGTTCTGGATGTGTCGTCACTCACTCAAGCAGCCCCTGAATGTCTCTTGCACCTGAGCTCTTTGTATATAATGTACAGAAAACATGAAACTAACCATAAATGATTTGTAAACTTTTAATGTCAGACCAAATGTAAGTTGATGACTGGTTTTCTAGTGTTTTAATCTTAATAAAATAGTTGTGAAATATTTGCTGACCAGAATAAAGCACAATGTTTGGCACTGCTGCACTCCAGTATCTGTGCTACCATACTGTGTAGTGTAAAAGGTTAGGTTTTGTCCCAGTGCACACGTTGCATTCAAGTCAACGGTGGAGGCCGGAATCTGAGAACAAACCACTTTTTTCTGCATGAATGACTGTAAGATTCACAAAATCTTAAAAAAAAAGCCCAGAATATGAGCTGATAACAGTGTTTACTCCAAAAGTTATGAAAATAAATGATTTGGCTAAAGAGATTTTTCGACCTTCAGAGATTTACATCCACCTGTTTCTTCAGCATAACTGAGTGTTAAGATTTATTTAATTCCTTGAAGCGTTTCATGTGCGCGACCCCAAAAGTTAACAAAGACTTTACTGAGCTTAACAAAATGTCTCTTTGCCAGGTGTACACACAGTTGCACGCTCGGCAGTGCAGCCCCCGTATATATAAATGAAATAGTGGAGGGAGGTGACGCATCAGATGACAGGCGACATCATACATTCTATTTTACGTCACTTTAAAACATGGAAATGTATGAAAATATTCCATTCACTAGCCTAATACCAATACTTTCATAAACAAAGGCCTTAAAATTGCACAATGTAAGAATTGGCCTTGTGTTGAATCAATACTTGGGGGGAATTGGGGGCAGAATAACCTCAAACTGCTGCTCACTCTGGCTGCCATTCGCCAGACAATCAGACGTTATATGATTTCTTTATATTCAGTCGTAATTTTTACAGATGTTTTCAGCTAAAATTCTTACATATTTCATCAAAGTGTTGCTCTATTTGCCTATTTCTTGTTAGAGATCAGAGTTTTTTTAGTCCTGAGTCATCTGAAACACAGTAGCATGTAATGCAGCATGCAAAAAATATCACGATGTTCAACTACATCTGATTACTCTTTGCAGCATGTGAGTCAACATGCTTCTTTAACTATCCTGACCCATAATCCTCTGCACAGTGGAAGATACTTTACATCAAATGAGCTGCAGAGCGAGAACAGACAGATGACAGCGCAATGGCAGCGTTCAAAATCGCATACTGCTTCTTTTTACTTCAAATATCAAAGTGGGTCAAAGTTCAAGCCAAGGTGCAATGTTATGATAAAGCTGTATGTCCCAGCTGTATGCATACTGCATGCAACAGTTCGTACTAAAAATAGAAACCATTTGGAAAGCCGGCTGGGATGTTAACAAGCACTTTATATAAGGTTGGGTGATCTTCCCTAAAAGTTTGGCCAGATAATTTCATAGAAAAGATCAAATAATTGGAAGTTAAATTTTAAAAATCATATAAAAATGTTTGATTAAATTATGTGAATGGAAATAAAAGTATATTAGTATATAAAATAAAGTTTATTAAAACTATTTCAGCTGGTGTTTCGGAGGTTTGTAGTTAAACATACTCACTGGTACATAATGCTTCATCCTCAGACGGGTTTGATCAGACCTGTTCTGCTGACCGGCTCATGCTTTATGTTCCACAAGTTAGGTCTGCACTGCTTTTATATGTAGCACCCCTGACTCCTGTAACAAACCACAGCACCTAATCAAAATCAATACTCTTACACCCTTTAGCCATTTTCGAAATGCAATTTTAAACCTCCTAACCCCAGGTTGTAACTGTTTCAAAATAATTGTATTTTGTTACCATTCCACCATTTTATTTGTAACCATTTTACATGGCTAATCTTATTTTACTTCCAATTATTTTTTAAGTTTTTTTGTAATTTAATGTTAATTTACATTATTCTATCAAGTCACGTGACATTTTTCAACAGCTTTAACTCCATTATTAGTCTGTTTTCACTTTGTCAGTATTTCTCCTTGTTATTGTTCTTCCTTTTCTTTTTTTTATTTGACTTGATGTCATTATTGAGGGGATGATTGATAAATTGCTGTACGTCCTGAACAACTGCACCTTTTTCATCAAATAATCAGACACCTAAAACGGGAACTACTTGACACTTTATTGCATCAGTTCCACTAATAAATAGTGTCCCCACTCCCTCAGTAACCCAACAGATGTTGCTCAGATTCAGTGCAGCTTCCTCTGTCAATGCCTACAGACAAGAAATCAAAATCTAGTGTGTATAGGTTACAAAAGTATCTGTAACAACATTGTCCAGTTTTCAAACCCATTCACTGGCTCAGGAGAAGCTCAATGTTTTGGGGGGAGGGAAAAAAAGAAAAAAAAGAAAAATCGATTTAAGGCTTGATTGCAAAAGCAAGATAGATATCTTAAAACCTAAAAGGTGATAGCCTAAAAGAACCTAGCAGCTCCTACTTCTTCGCTACACGACCGCATGTGTATGATATCACTCTCCCTGGCTTTTGAAACAGACATTTGGGGATCATACACAGACACACACACGCACACACAGCTGGCATCTGACTTTCTAGCATCTAAAGTCTGATGTACTGTCGTACAACTATATTTGCTCCCTTTAGGCCATGAAGCATTTTCACAACACACAATCTACCAGCATCGGTACATGTTTGGCTACAAAAACAATACAGGATGAACATATAAAATATATATATATGTTTTGGTTTACAACTGCCAGAGCCATTGTTGAGATTTTTGGTTTGACAGGACATTTCAAATGACAGTAACATTCACATTTCAAATCAAAAAGTAACTTCAATAAAAGAAAATTTCTTTTTTTTTTACTGGAAGAAAATAAAACAAATGTAACCAAAAAAAAGGAAGAACATTTAGCTTCAAATGGTCCCAATATTGCAGCAGTCATGGTGGCAGGGCGTGGGCTGGACACTGGGTCTACTAACGTCTACTTCAGTTCAGTAACTTCATCCAACTTTAATTGCTTCAGTTTCTAGTTCAAATGTAAACTGGAGACCTGAAATCAGCAGTAAGGTCGCTCTTTTGAGCAGAGAAGCAACGAGAGTTTAAACACCAAGTTGTGCACAAACGCATTCAAAAGCAAATGGTAAGTAGAAGCAGCGCATGGTAACAAGACAAAAAGTAAACGAGGCACATTCCCGTTAACCAAGTCTGAAATCTAAAACACTAAGTTTATATACGAGAACAAGCTTTTATGACCCGCCCAAGAAGATTTTACACAGTAGTGTATTCACAAGCTTTTTCTGTGATCTAAGTTATGTGTCCTCAGAAGAAAGTCCAAGAGAGAAACTGAGCCAAAATTGGCAAACTGCACTGCAATTATGAAGCGGTGACCTGTGGCTTGGAATGAATTAAGACTGCCGTTTACTTCAACTGCGGAGTGAAGACACTTCAGATGATTAGCTGCCAAAGAAAAATATCCCAACTAAACTACAAATCATTGCAAAAAAAAAAAAAAAAAAAAAAAAAAAGAGAGCCAGTGAGGTCTTTAAATCCCAACTTCTGTCTTCAACAGTTTTCAGCCCCAGATGCTCCCTGTGAGACTAATCAGCACAAATGTACACACGTTTTTAGTGTGAATGTGAATAAACAGTCACTGTCAGTTGCTACGGTGTCACAAACCATGAGAGTAATGAGTATCATGTCAGTGCCAGCCCAGACCTCGCCACCACGGACAAAACAACATCTCTTACAATAGTACGACAATGATGCCAAAGGTTTCTGAGAAAAACAGAGTGAGATACAGATAATATGTAACAG
Source organism: Diplodus sargus (assembly GCA_903131615.1). Lineage (NCBI taxonomy): Eukaryota > Metazoa > Chordata > Actinopteri > Spariformes > Sparidae > Diplodus > Diplodus sargus. The sequence goes on along the minus strand of CAEMYA010000002.1, from coordinate 3,761,942 downwards.
AGAGATACACAACTGTTGAGTAAAAGATTGCATTAAAAAGAGCCAGAAACAGACACACACACGGGACACGTCTTCTCTCGGTTTTCTGCGTTCAGATGCCCCCTCGCTGTCTGTTTCAATGTGTGTCTGCCAGGCATTTGTTGTTACGTGACGCATGGTGTGGTTCACTCTACTGTCACCGACTTGGCCAGGTTTCTTGGACAGTCCACCTGCAATCAAAGTAAATGTCATTCCCTGCACGACAAGCAAAAGTTATACAAATCAAGTACATCAAGTAAATATCAAATATAATTGAACCAAAATCACAAAAAGCCCTTCAATGTGTGAGCCAGTGATATGGCAAGCAGCAAATCCTCGGCCGGAGCATTTTCTCATCACACAGACTTCAGATACTTGGACATACTTTTAAAACAAAGTGAGTGTGGGCGTGAGATGGAGCTGTGTGGACATAAATGTTTGCTTCTCTGTCAGAGCAGCGGCGCAGTTTGGCACGGCTGTGAATATTTATTGACTTAATAACAAGAGCTGACTGGGCTGCGCTGTCAGGACATCTCTCTGAAGTGCTCCAAAAGCAGAATCAACAATGGCTATTTTTACATGCTGTACTTAAGCCGACCTTTGACATCCTGCAATACAGCAAATCAGTCATGTACACAAAAGGTTAAACAGATATTCCAACCCTGTTTAAATTATAGTCTCCAACTCTTTCCTGACATAAAATTCAAGTTATTCAAGACCCAAATAACACATTTCAAGACCCATTTCATGTGAACAAAAAACAAGTTGTCAAACTCAAGATCAGTCACCAAAAATGCCTTTTAGAGGGTTTTCATATTTGCAAAATTGATTTATCAACAATGTCCACACTCTCTTAAACATCATATACTTTTTTGGCCCAATTCCTTCAAATTAAAGGGCCCAATATGGCAATATTTAATTTCAGATGTCAATCAAGGCTAATTGCTATTAAAACACTGAGAATTTTTAAAAAGAACCACCCTATTCTTATTCCTAGCAACCATTACACCTGCACAAATTATGGATCCAAATCTCTGTGCAACCAGTCACTTAACTGGATGCAGTTTCCATGTTAACAGGGCATTAATCCTTAATAAGGTAAAGATCTGGGTTAGTGACTTTATTGATCAAGTATTACAAACAGTGATTTTATTGCTTAGCTCACATAGCTAAGAATTCTAAAGCCTTTAAAAAGCCAACAGTGCAGCAGTTATTATGATAACTTCGACAAAGCACATTAAGTGTCACCAAGAATCGTTTCCTCATCGAGAACGAGCGGATGGAACAAGAAGGCTTTACAGAGGCTCAAAAACAATGAATTTTCACAAACTGTCAACACCTCGATTGTTTCCTCAAATTCATAGAGTTCCTCAGATCTTTGTTCGAGGGAACCTGGAACCCTATTTTAAAAGACACTTGTTCTCAGCACCTTTGCCTTCTGAGCAGTCGAGGGTTACACAGCCAGAAAATCTGGGACACTGAGTTTAATGCAAAAAAACCTGCACTCTCCACTGTGGATGTCAAACTTATTGTTCTCAGCTTTTCTTTATCAACTTGGATTGTCCACAGTGAACAGTATGTGTCAACACTAGTATATATCGGTGATACCTAGTTTTTTTTGCTAGAAAATGACTGCAGATGGTGAGAAACTGATATTTTACTGTATTTTTCTGGCTTAACTGACAGATGAGGTAATAAATCTCATCTGGCAAAACACTTGAGCCCAAAGGGAAGGCACTTACGTCGAAACCTCGTAGGACGGCCAGGTGGAAGGACAGCAGCTGCAGCGGGATGACGCTCAGGACGCCCTGCAGGCAGTCCACACAGTGAGGCACTTTGATATTGCGGCTGGAGTTCTTGATAGTCTCGTAATCGTCTTTGTCACAGATCACGATCGGACGGCCCTGCAAGTCAAACAAAGCCAGTTCTCTGTCAGCGTGATCCTCATCGCATATTTGAAAACTACCTGCTTTTCTTCCCCTCTTTTCATGGTTGATCTTCACACCTCTTAAACACATCTGCTGAAGATTACCAACAGGGATGATGTCACGCTGAACAGACCCCTCCCTTGTATTTATTGGGATGAAGGATCAGAGGTGTGGCACAGACAGAACCGTGAAAATTAACCTAACATGCAAAATGTGCTGCTGTCATCAAATGTTCAGGGAGAAGATAAAACTTCAGATGTTCTGGTTCACGTGACAGCACATAAATAAAAGAACATTTAGTTGTAAAAAAAAAAAAAAATTAAAAAGGAGTTTACTCAGTCAGTTTCCACGATGTAATGTACATTTGTATAGCATCGCAGATCATTTTTCAACATCGGAAACAAAGTGTTTCCTGATCATTCCAGTGAGTGAAGAAACAATCTGCAAGGTCAGTTAGTCATGCAACAGGATCATAATTTTTTGGGGAAAACAACAAACATTCAAACAAAACCGATAAAACGATAACATCTTTCTCTGAAGTAATTACAGCCTTTAACCTTTTCTTTAATATGTCCTAAAAATATCAACTTTTCAAGATACTTTGGATGAGGAGAAGGGATGTGTGTAGTTCTTACCTGGCGGGCTACCACTTGCTGCAGGGCGTTCTGACATTTGTTGTAGGTGTGGTCTCTCATGATTATCATGATTACTGGCATCAGTTTATCCACCAGGGCCAGCGGGCCGTGCTTTAGCTCTCCAGCCAGGATGCCCTCTGAATGCATGTACGTGATTTCCTTGATTTTCTACAGGGGATGAAAATCAAAGTTTCTGTTGCAGTCATTCCATTTTTATATTTGCTTAATACAGTATTTTATAATTCAAATAAGGAGTGAGATGAATGATCAGAGACAATTGCTATAATAAAGATCACTGCAGAAACCTTTTTTGGCTTTGCAAAGAAAAATAGCAAAATATTTTCAGCAGTTGGTTCCACCTCTGTGAAGCTCTCCAGAGACACTTGGCTCATTATTGGTATATAAAATAAGAGCTGTTTAAGTCATTCTTCAAGATACAAAAATTCAATCTACTGGTTAAAAAAAAAAGAAGTTGTATTTGCTCACCAGTGCTCCCTCTAAGCACGTAGCATAGTGGTAGCCTCTGCCCATGATCAGCACACTCTTCTGCTGGTACAGCTCGGTCGCCAGTTTCTGGATCTCATCATCCAAACTGAGGACCTCCTTAATCAGGTCTAACACAAAACAGACAGGACAGAAAATCAGATATGACAGAGGATTTTTGGAAAGCTAGAGCAGTACAATGTAATAACATGCATAGTGTTGAAAAACAACACACTGCAGCTGTCACATGGACTCATGATGTAGGGTAGGGAGGGGCAGAGTAGCCAGACTACACTCATTAGTTTAGAATTAGGGACATGCCATCATATGCTTTAGATCGAAAGAAGCGTGTGAAGGCCTACAGCCGATGGCTTGGCTGCCCCCTCCTCTCTGTCATTACTTTGCTTCCTCTTCCAAGAGGATCGTTTGAAAACAAACCAAAACAGGGAAGAGATCAAGAACATCCAAAGCCTGAGAGCTGATTTTCCATCCCTACGCATTTTAATCTCACATGTGATAAGACTCTCCCTGAATGAACCTGAACACTGGTGACTTGATTTACCTGGAAGCACTCTCAGGCCCTGGATTATCTCACGACGCCTGGGCTGCATGGAAATCCTGTCGTCGCACATCAGGAGCGCAAACATGATCAGGGCCACAAACTGGCTGGTGTATGCCTGCAAGGTACAAAAACAAATCTATATGTTAATTATGTTACGTGTTTCTTTTTTAATTTCAATTAAGGTATAGGTGGTATGGCCATTAAACAATATTGCCATACACAATATATATCTTCTAAAGAGAACTTCATAAGTCCGAGGGCTGTGTTACAAAATCAAATATACCAAATTCCTTGATTGCAAGAATATTGCAGGAATATTGGCTCCAACCCCTTTGATGAACAATCAGTAATGTGGACATAAACAGTAAGTGGACCAGGGCCCCAACATTGGCCAAAGTTCAGGGCTGTCTGTGTAAGGGTGTAGAAACAGAAGCCCCTTGAGCCTGTCACTGTAGTAGGCAAGTTGGGTATTGGCAAGAGCCTCACGATACGATACGTATCACGATATCGCGATATAAATAAAGATGAAAACACAAGTACCTGTATATGTACATCAGATGATATTGCTCAGAGGACATATTGAGTCAAAACTATTTCATTCAAAACAGCCTCTCCATTTTATTAATTCCCATGAAATTTCCGGGCAGTAATATTCTCTTTGTCCAGCTCGTTGTTCTTGCTATCTCTCTTAACTTTGAAGCCAAAGTGCTTCCAAACGTCAACTTTAAATTGCGGAGGCGTTGTTAACTTGCCATTCATTTTGCAAAGACCTCAGCCACTCTCTCTACTACAGAAATACAGTTTGGAGTTGAAAAAACGATATTCTATTGGGCGACAAAGTATCGCGATATATTGCTGTATCGATATTTTTGCCCACCCCTACACTGTAGTATCCATGTTTTCACCCATTTAGCACAATCTCTTTATTTTTCGCATCTGACTCCTCGTCCAAGTGCCATATGCAACTTTTTCTCGATGACAAGTGGCTAAATTGTGAGTGCTGTCAAATAAAGATAGTTTATCATAACAACAATTTGCCTTTCCACAGTCCAGAAACCTCCGGTTTTCCCTTTTTGATTGACGAATACAGACGACAGCAACCCGGTGGTATGGTGAGATATTTCCTATCATGCATTTAGTTGTTGGCTGTAGTCTTTGTAGTGTGTTCAAAGTGCAGCTTTTTGGCTGAGACACGACTGACAAAGTTTTTCTTAGTCACAAATGGGTCTTTCATGTTGGTTTGGTGTGTTCAGGCCCATAAGGCAAGTATTAGAACACATGGAACAGTCTGGAGAATTCAGAAAATGACATCACTTTACTGTAATGCAGCCTTTAAAACCGGGAAAAGACAACTTTGCCATATCAAGATCAAATTCTTCTTCTTATCCACAGATTTATGAAGAAAAAGCTCTCTGAAGAAGCGTGCATGGGCCTAGAACATTGTCACGAAACTACCACTGGACATTGCAATATTGTTCTTGTGAGCTGTTTATTAAATACATTTTTCAAGTTTTCCAAGATCCTGACTTGAGCCTCTCGTTCAGTCAAGTCCTGTGTCTGGGCTTCTTGTCTCCCTGTTTTGAGAGTGTACTCCAGCTAATAATCTGCACCAGATGAAAAATGGTAGGAGAGGTGGGTTTTGGTGCACGCCAAGCAGCATTAAAATGCATGCAGCTGAGTTCAGTAAAGTCAGCACTGCTCATCCTGGAAAACTTTGTGAACACACAACATCACAACGGAGAGCACGCTCTCTGATCGCTCTGGAAATGTCACTGCTCGCAACCACAGCACATCTGAGACTCGATGCCTGCCGTCATCACTGCCCACTCCCTCCCTGTTCCTTCATCTCTGCGCACGTTTGGAGGCCTTCCATGCCCATTTGGGAGATTTAATCAGGGTTCGGGGGGAAGCCAAGTCATTTCACAGGACCCTGCAGACTCAGAAATGCCAGTGTCTGGGCCAAGAAAATAGCTGTAAAACCTTAACACTGCTTTTTTTCCCCCCTGACAGCACGCTAACCACAGCTCATCAGAACTCTGACAGTCTGTGCTGTGGCAATATATTGATACCACATAGTAAACTGTGGTGTTTTTTTAGTGTTCACGTCATCCACTGTTTGGTGTTTTGTGCCTGCAAATCTACATACAGCTGAAGCATGAACAGAATTGTCTTGTGGACTAGAAAACAGACTTTACAACACTGTGAAGTCCAATTGGATACCGTTAGATAATTCATAAAGGCAGTCTTCTTCAATTTACTGTCAGCTGACCTGCCAGAAAGATTTGCTTTTTTGATAGCAGCAAACTATTTTGTCTCAAGTCTCAATTTATTCCATAAATCTTGGTTACGATCAGAGAAATATGAAAAAAAGCTGTTTTCCTCTTTTCCAGTGCACAAAAAAACCCCTCAAATTAGCATTAAACAGAGAAAATAGAGGCCAAGTCAATGAATTTGGAGTCGTTGAGCAGTTGGGTGCAATACATGTTCTCCAGTGATTTGATGAGCTAGGTTGTGCAGCATTTGGTTGAGCTGGGTGTGGGGATGTGGCCCAGCCAGCCAAGCAGTAAATGATGGCGTCTCTGAGGCGTGCTCTGGAGCTTTGGAGCAGCTCGAGAGTCGCTGAGCCAAGCCCAAGGGCTGGGCCATGGAGGGACCTGCTCCTCACTAGCTGAGGCTCTACTACTCCTCTGCTCCAAGTCCAAACTGGCAAAGGGAGGTAGGGGGAGAATCACAAAACCAAATGATCCTAGCTTTACATGAGTTGAGATGAGAATATCAGGCTTCTTCACCTCCCGGAGGAAAATATCAGCTTCCAAGAGGTGGGGCCGGACTCACAATGGAGATTTCATCTGGGTTTCATTCACTGTCAGTGGGCGTCGGGTTCATTTATGCGATGATGCAACAAGTGTATGTACAGATTCTTTGAGCTCAGTTTATAAAGGGTCAGTACACCCTAAATATTAAAAAAAACCTGTGTCTTCCAACTCAGGCATGTCTAGGCTGCAACTAGCCATTCTATTAGCAGTTACTTTGATTAACTGATTAGTTATTTGGTCTATAAAAATGCAGAAATTTAGCAGCACAGCAAGTACTTATTAAACTATGCTGGCTGTTTACATCCCGTTGAGTGTCATCAACCGGTTTGTTTTGTTCGAAAGTATTGGAAACAGTCCTTTGGTGAAAAATTAAGGTATACCTTCTGTCTATGAATTGTCTTATAAATACTGTCCATCACAATTTCTAAGAGCCTAACACATTGATCACACTGGGCATCTGTTACTTCACAAGTGCAATGCTGTTTTATTCTCTCCTGAACATGGATTCATACCGCACTGAGAGTGTTTCAGAGGCAGAGCATCATGGCCTGTCTGCTCAATCTGTTCTTTCCAACAGTCTGTCCATTTCTGTCAAAAATAGACTTGCTGCATATTCCCTGTGGAGCGGAGAGCTGCTTCTGGGACACTTCTAAAACTTGCCGTGGCATGGCTGGTGGAACCATGAGCATCGTCTAGAACGATCGCGAAGAGCTCTGGAGGCCAGACTGAGAAGTCCAACAAATTAATAATTTGAGAAGCTGGATGAAGTGAATTCTGGGCATTTTTGCATTAAAAACCGACTTGAACACATTTGTTTACAATTTACTTTCTGTGGATAAACTAATGAGTTTTGATTTAATCAAATTATGAAGTTTGTATTATTGTAATTTACTGTTACATTTTCAGGCACAAGAGTTATGAATTGTATTTAAGAGCAGCAGTCTGGGAAGGAGGAAAATAAGCTATACTGCATTTTTTTTTGCCCAACCCTTAACAACTGAAACATTTATATAGATATGGATACTGTAAATATTTTCCAGACGTACATTTTCTCCTGACACAGAAACAGTGCACATGTGTCATGTTTTAGTCCCAGAGTGTCTATTAGACAATTAATGTGTCTTGTGGTAAAAACAGCTCAGACTCACCTTGGTACTGGCTACTCCAACCTCAGGCCCGGCATTGATGTGGACTCCGCAGTCGGTCTCCCTGGAGATGGAGCTGCCCACTGTGTTGGTGATGCCCACAGTCAGAGCCCCCCTCTCCTTACAGTAGCGCAGGGCCATGAGGCTGTCAGCAGTCTCCCCTGGAGGATTGCCAGGAATGGAAAAACACAACAGTTGATGCTATGTAACAGTTGTGACAAAAAAATGATTCAGATTTATTAGTTTGTTAGGAAACAGCTTTTGCACCACACAGGGTGTGGATGTGAAACAGTTTCAGAGAAAGACCACCACAGAAATACCACACAGTTGCAAAAAATAAATATCCCTCACTGAAAAAAATCCCACACACAGTCACAAGACTGCAGCACAGCAGTAAAGATACAGAAAACTCAACTGCACAAGTCTTTACAATTTGTTAGGACTCAATCTAAGTGCAAGAAGAGATAAATCAGGAAGAACCAGAGTGGCTCCCAGGGATGGAAAGTGGAGGACAAATGGGGAATGTGCAACTCAATCAAGTCCAGATGGCACCGGCGTCCCCACCTGACTGACTGATGAAGAAGCAGACGTCGTCTCTGAAGACAGGAGTGTTCCTGTCCAGAAAGTCGCTGGCCAGCTCCACCATGACAGGCAGCTCGGTCAGCTCCTCCAGGACCTGGCGAGTCTGGGAAAGCAACAGAGCACTGTTCAGCATCACTCTGTTAAAACAAGTCAGTCGAGCTCAGAGCAGAGAACGTTCCAGCACACAGCCCTCACACCTGTGTCCACAGCGCAGACACTTCCAACTAGGCTGATGGATTCAATGCGGATAGCAATACAGATGTGTTTCAATTTTGTGCATTTACACCAAAGAAGAAAAAACATTTGGTCAATGGGTACTCACCGCCACCCCAGCATGGTAGCTGGTGCCGCAGGCAATGAGAATAAGTCGCCGACACCTCTGGATCTCTTTGATGTGGTCCTTCAGTCCACCAAGAATCACTGAAAACAAACCAAACAGCTAATAAATCATTCTGCCTCATAATTGTTCCACCTCATTAAAAAAGGCCACAAACAGCTCATGACAGTGGTGAGAAAGAATGCTTTAACCAACTATTAACTGTCACTGACAGGTTTCATATATATAGATACACATATCGTGCTTTTCTACATTATTACAATTCTGTTAAATAAATCAAGCACAATGAGAAAAAGCTTGGATTTGAAATGTTATAAAAAAAGATTATTGTATGTACATGCATACATAACAATCAATGTGTTCTTATTCGCTTTCGTGAACTTTGAGCAAAATGCATGAAGAAACAGTACAAAATTGTGCTTTAATGCTCTACTGGGAAAACTAATCAGACCTGTGTTGTTTTCAAAGTTGACTCTTCCTCTCATGGTGTTCACCACAGACTCTGGTTGCTCAAAGATCTCCTTCTGCATAAAAGAGCTGTAGTTGCCTGTGGTTGGAAGATCAGAAATCAGGGAACATTTCCAACACTAATCAAAAAAAATAAAAATAATGCCTCTTAAGGACACGTGATGGACTTTTTATTAAGTGTGAGCCCACTTGAGACCGTCTGAGAAGGGTCTTGCTGACACACAGTAAGTACCTGAAAATGAAAACCACAGCCTCCTGGAGGAGTAAGAAAACTCTTTACAATGTTTTACTGATAATCAGGTCTTCCTGGAAATGGGAGTTACTGTGTTTTTGTTGCTATATTAACAGATTTAAAGCCACAGGGTAGGTTGCCCCTGTAAATGAAGGAAAAACACAAAGGAGACATCAGGGGAGATAGTGTTTTTCCATCAACAATAAACTGTGACGGTGAAATATGTGAGCATTTGTCAGCCTGCCTCTGACAGCAATTTGGGTCACGCAAATTAGGTTATTCAGCAGAAAGGCTCCAGAAACTGAAACGGAGGAGAGAGGCTGAGTAATGACAGGACCACAAAGGAATGTAGAGACCAGCCAACATCAGTTTACCTCTGCCCTCTGCTGGATTGCCGAGGAAGAGTCAGTGGAGAGGTAGGAAATACAAAAACATACAAACTAAGAGAATGCAAGTTATTGCAGCAAAGAATTATGGAATTCAAGTTTAAGTGTTGTCTTTTAGCTTTAAGGGTGCTGAGTCTCCTTACTTAAGGTCATAGCAGAAGGATGATGCAAACAATAAGACTTATACTCTACATTTGGTCCCCCTAGAGTTATAACAATTAGTCTATCGATTTAGTCACATTGTTCGAGCAAAATGCCAAATATTTGCATGTTCCAGATTCTCAAATAAGATTCCCTGCTTGTTTGTCATATATGATAGTAATATATTTTTTTATGAGCTGTTGGTCGGATAAACAACCAAATTAAAAAAAGACATCCCTTTGGCCTCTGGGGAGCGTCTAATGTTTGTGAAGGTATTGTTATACATTACTTAAACGACTTAATCTTCAACCTTTTAATGATTTGTGTTTTTATTCAATTGTGATTTGAGTGCTTTTAAGAGGATTTTCCACAACATGTTTCATAGATTTAATGATTAATTGAGGAAATATTGAGGCGATTAATCATTCATTAACATGCAGCCTAACTCGCTTTCAAGGAATAGTTGACATTTAGGGAAATACCTTTTGTCTGCTTTCTTGATGAGAGTTAAACGACAGGATTGATAACTCTCTAATGTCTATTAGGCAACAGCCAGCTAGCTTAGCTTAGAATAAAGACTAGAAACAGGGGGGCAACCGCTAACCTGGCTCTCTCACCTTCCAGCACCTCTAAAGATCACTTATTCACACATTATCTCTTGTTTTTTTGTGTAAAATCAACAATTCACTGCTTGATGGGGTTATGTGCCTGTTCATTTCTTTCTAGAGTCTCCACTAGTAGCCTGACTGCTAGCACCAGCCAAGAAATACTCTGACACACAACACCCCTTAAAAAGCTAATTGTTCTTTTTAAAAATGTTATTGTTAAATAGGCATAACTTCTTAGCAGATTTGGAAATGCGAGTCAATGTTCTGATCTACCTCTCGACAAGGAAGCAATTAGACACATTTCTCAAAATGTTGAACACTGTTCACCTGATGCAAATGTAAATACTATTAAATTAAAGCTCAAAGTTACATTGAGGACTCATCAGGCTTTGTTAATGTTTAATGTCAAATCCTGTGTGCTGGAAAACAAAGCTAAAATCAACATTAGAAAAGTGCTTTATTGTCCTACTACACACTGACTGCCCTATATGTTAACTAAGGCACAAAGGAGGGAAGGTGGGGGGGATGAAGTCCTGGAACTCAGGGCTCATTTTAATGGCTTCCCTGGGGGATGCAACTGATCCAGCAGAGTTGTAACTAATTGGGTGATAACAAGGACAGCTTCAGGGCTGGTCGTTAAAGGCCAGTTCAGCCATATAAGCAGCCAGTCCGCCATTAAGACTTACTCAATAATAACAGGGTCCAGGATACAATTACAAGGCAGTGCACAGATGATTTACTTGCATATATATCCAGAGGGACTGAACGATGGGGAGAAAATGAAGAGAACAAAGCCCGACCTTCCACTCACCCTTCATGATTTGCTGTAGCTCCATCTGCAGGGTCTGGATGGCACGGGCTGGATAGTCTCCGGTCTTCCGCTTCATCCTGTGGATGGACAGCCGGCCTTCCGACACGGCAGCCACATCGTCATCCTCCAGGAAGATGACACGGTTTGTGTGCTCGATCACCGCGCTGTTGTGACGAGAGAACATCAAAACCATTGGAGTCATATTCCACAGATAAAGCTGAGACATGTGGGACTGGGGACGGTTTTTAATGGAGAATGTTTGGATGCTGTGGATGGAAAGACAGAGATATCTGCTCACCTTGCATCAGAGGCAAAGTAGTACTCCACAGCCTTCTCATCCACAGGGAACAGGCAAGTGTCCTGGTCTGCCCTGGGCAGGGCACTGCAGGACTTCTTTTCTTTACCGGCTGAGAATAAAAAAGGAAAAAAAAAAAAGGATATTAAGCCTCAGTTACTATTATGCAATCAAATGAAAACAAATTAAACGTTAAAAAGAAATCTCAACCTACAAGAGCGGTAGAGGACAGGAATATGATCTGTGGACAGCTTGTGATCACTCCTCACTCCCATCAGCAGAGGACTTCCCCTCCTGCACAGCAACATTCATATGAGCCAACAATACCTTAATGTGCATTAAGGAACAACAGTTTGACAGCATCAGCGTCCGTGTACCTGGTGCCGACAGCCTCTCCGGGGTAGTGGACGCTCTTGAAGACCAGGGCGAAAGCTCCCTCCTGGCAGGTGGAAGAACAGACACATCAGACGGAGTCTTTTATTGGGTGATCACTTCAGAAGCAGCCGTGTGCGTGAAGAGGTACTTACAAGCTGCTGGGTCACCCGCTCCACCAGTGTAGCAAAACTAATGTCATCATTCTCCCGGTTGTCGTACATGTATTTCACCAGTTTGGCGATGGTCTCTGTGTCAGTGTCTGACTCAAACTCATAACCTTTGCTTTCCTGTGGAAAAAGTGAGAGTTAATCCTGTCAACTGTCATAAGGGTGAAAAGGTGTATGGAATAGTTGATGAAAGATATTTGCTTACCAAGAATTTCCTCAGGTCTTTGTAGTTGGTGATGATTCCATTGTGAATGACAATGAACTCTGCAGACAAGAAAGAACATTTTCTAACTTTAAGTTTGTTCAGACTGCAGGCGAATCAGATCAGACCGTCCAACTGTTATTTCAAAAGTAATCAGACCAGATCTTTGTGTCCAGACATCACAAACCTATCTGCATAGGTGACTGTGGTAACAACGCAGGTATCACCAACAAAGTACGCTGTCAAGTCACAGATAGACAATATATTTCAATTTGACTGTCCATGGACTGTTGTCTTCCATACCAGTCTGCTAGTAGCAGCACGGCTTCTGCGCAGTCATTCTGATGCCTTTCCATCACTCTAGATATGACGTTGTTGTCATGGTGCAAGTGACACAACAGACACTTTGAAATTTAAGAGAACGTCAGTGGAAGTGGAAATCTGATTGGAAGGCTTTTCTAACCACCTCCAACGTTTCATTTCATGTTTTAGTTGGGGTCTAGACTATCTAAATCAATCAATAAATGTAACAGATCAGTACAGATGCAATATGGATTAGAGCCTGACTGAAATATCGGCAAAATGACCTGTGACAGATACATGAGTATCAGTGTACATGTAGACATAGATGATTAGGATAATTTATGATTATTAAATTTCCAGTTAAGATTCCCTTTTATGTGCACTGATGTTATTTTACACAATCAAATGTACAGTTAAATGTGAAATATCCTGCCGAGGTTACATATCCTTGTCACCAGATTTGAAGAGCAGATATATGGATATCAGATTTTTTTTCCTCCTTAATATCCGTATCTGCACCAGCCCCAAAAATCCAGCATCAATCAGGCTCTAATCTGAACATGCCAAAAAACAGACAGGCATTCTAAACATAACCATAAGATAACAAGCAACATTCACCCCGATGACAACAAAACAGCTTTGTGGTAAATTACATGGTGAAACGTTTAGCTGTCTAGAACAAATATATTAATCATTAATACAAACTGACGATTTGTCTTGTCAGATCTGTGTGGATGGCTGTTAACCGGGCTTGGAACACCGTGAGTGGCCCAGCGGGTGTGAGCGATGCCGAGGTGAACATCAAACTCCACATCCAGGTCGATATCCTGCTGTTCTAAAGGTCAAACACACACACACACAGACAATATTAGGTATCCCAGCTGTACCAGAGTATACAACATGAGAAATCAAGGCTCCATTTGTTAATGATTGATTCTTGTCAAATGAACAAATTAATCTCAGTTTACTGTTGATCTCCTCATCGAGAGCCTTCACTTTTCCACGTTGTTTGATCAGTTGGATTGACTTGGCATTTGACTCCCAATCCTTGCCGTTGCCGCCATCAATGCCCACACCTAACAAAATAAAATATAAGTATCATGAGATCTGCAGGATTCAAAATTCCCCTTGTATCAACAGGTTAAAAGTCATAATAGTGCTTCTACCATTTTGCAAGTAATGTTTAGGGATTTGTCTGCTATCAGAACAGAAGTCCAACATAACATGCTGCTATACTCAACTTATGCGTGGAATAACCCTTTAAAACCTGTGTGGAATACGAATAGATGTAACAAAGTAAACAGCTTCACTAATGATGCAGCAAGTCTAACCTTGCAGGGTGACAATGGCTGTTCAATAATTCACAGCAACTATCAGTTCTGCTTTGTTTTTCCTACCTCAGACCAAATAAACAAAACATCGAGTGTGACGGATAATACTATTCTTATGCTTTATTAACATTACACTGGACAAAGTGATAATACTTTAAGCAACTTGCTGGTAACAGAATAACTTTCCCGCAGGTGGACAATGAGGGTACACTGGAGGAAACACCCCTAATTAAAAATAAGTTTGTTTCTTACCGGCTGAGTCGTAACCTCTGTACTCCAGGCGCTGCAGACCTTTGATGAGGATCTCAAGGATCTCACGCCGAGTCCTTGGCACATGGTAGTTAAGATAGGCAAAGATTCCTGGGAGAGGAGCGAAATGTCAAGATTCACTGATATGTTTGTCCTTTCAAAGTCAACTTACAAGTGCAGCTGAAAAGCACAGATTGAAATGTCTGCTAGACTGGAAAATCTATGTGGCAGTGTTAATTAGCTGCCAACTCAGCGCTGTTCTGCAGCTGACTCTCGATGTTTGGAGCAGTGCAGCTGCAGTATCACCCAAATGAGTGCATGCCACAATATGTGGATTTAAAAGGGCACCTTCACCTATTTTACAAATCAAAGTGTGTTTATAGGTCTTAAGAAGAGCTACTGCTTATGTAAATAAAGTAGCATGTAGCCTTTTTTGCCTCGAGAGGAAGCTGCATATTACCCATAATGCAACCTAGCCACTGATTGTGATCACCAGAGGCAGTTCATCAGATGCAGCTTCCTCTCGAATGCCGGCAGGATTTAAACTACTTTTTTCACATATGCAGTAGTACAACCCAAGACCTGTAAGCACACTTTACACACTTTTTTAGTGTAAAAATTGGCAGAGTAACCCATTAAGAATGGCTGTGCTGAGTGATACAGCTAAAATCCCGGTGCAATTTCAACAGAAGCCGATATGTGGAAATTTTAAATTCCTGACCTACTTACTAAAGACAAGACTAAGGACGTTATTAATTCATTATAAAAGTAGGACAGGCAATACTTAGTGATGTCAGCCTCCTCTATCTAGGACTCCATGTCAAAACTCTAGTGGAACAAATAAGGGATGCACCAAGAAATCAACTGATGTTCTCTCGTATCGGCCCATCTGCAAATAAGATGACATTCACAGATGGCAGAGGCTGATGTTAATCTGTTGCATCACATCAATTTAGCGCTGGCTCATTCATGGGCTACTAGTTCGTGACATCCCTGCATAAGGCTATACTGAAAAATCCTTCTGTAGGTAATGATCTTTGATGTGAAATTAGTTTTTACGATGTGTGCTCTTTCAAAGATGGTGATGAGGGGGGAGTTGAATGACAATAAAAATCTTTAGAAGGCATTTCCCCCCCCAGAGGTAAAACATCTTGGAGGAACTGAAAGTGTAGTTGCCCACAACATAACAATATACCTAGAACTGATCAACATTTTTCACAATTTTCTGACATTTTATAGATCAAACAACTAATCAAATGACTAAGTAAATAATCAACGTTGCAGTCCTAGTCACCTCGTTGCACTAAATAACTGGATATTTTTAATGATTTGTTCTCTTTCAGCTCCACACCTGGCTTGCCTCTACATTTTGTAACTCTATGGTGAGTAAACGCCTGAGTAACCGGTCTTACAGTCGAGGTAACTGCAGTTTAAAACAGAAACAATGGTGTGTATCTAAAGACCTGCCTTTTGGCAAGCTGATATCACCTGCCAAGGAAAGATGGGGGAAGGGAGGGCACTGTCCCAGAAACACACCAGCGACAATCAGCACATCTTTTTTTGCAGATATTTTGCATTCACAGCCAAACCAACATTTGTCCAGCTAGTAACTCACGGTGACCGGAGCTTCACCCTCCTCGGCCAAAAGGGGAGGCATGAAATACAGCCCTTGTACACAGCTGAGCACTGACAGAAAAATGCTAATGTAGAGCCAGAGGGCTCCCTGGTTCAACAGAGCATTCATTCAGACCCACAGGTGATTGAGGAGGGCGGTGAAGGAACAAATCAGCGAAGCACAGGAGGGCCAAAATACCAACCTTGACTTCAGAAACAGGTTTAACAAGAGTAAAAATTAGCCAGAGCATGGTGACGTATTGCTTTCTCAGTAAATTACAGGAGAAGTATCTGTTTTGGCATCCCAAGAGGAACAACTCGTCTATCTGGCCTGATTGGTGAACTGAGATTGGAGTTAGCGTGATGGGAAACAGAGAGGCTGTGGTTATCAGCCAGTGTGTTAGAGGAGGACAATATGGGGTAGGGTCAGATAGATGAAAGGCGTATCAGCTAGCGGTACGTTTCGAAATAAACTATTTTCCGGGTACTTTCTCAGTAAAAGTTTGATGTTAGTGACGGCATGTTCTATCTAACCAATGGGCACTTCAAATCAGGCTGTAATTTTTAAGCACGTTGGTATATTAAGAATCCACTTTAACGATAATGTCAACACTCACTAGCCTTCGGCCCAAGTGTTTAACGACACATCATCAAACTAGGGTGACAACAACGGTTTAACTATTATTGGAAAGTTACGCGATGGACGTATTAATGTCACCACAACGCACGGAAGCTGCCTGGCGTTCGCAGGAGGAGAGTGGGACGTCATTTTAACGTTATTCAGGGATGTAAGGCATCACTTACTTCAAATCACACAGATAAGATGTTTAGTAAAATGAAACATTGGTTGGTGTACGTTTGGCTAGCTAACAGCATCAGCAGCTCATGTTCGCTAACTCCGCTTAGCCACCCCTCGCTAATTTCAACTGAATTGTACCTTTAGCCTACGCTAACGATGCTAGCAGTGTTGCATAGTTGTTTTTTTCGCTACTCTGAAAAATGGTGAATAAGACACAATTCCTTTTTATAAGTATAAATGTAAAATACATTCAGTACTCACCACACATGTCTACAGTTTAGATGCCAATTGCAGCTACTCGGGTAGCTGGGAACGCCTGTCAGTTAGCTTCGCCCCCTTCTGGTTTCACTGAATCGGAGCCAACCGCCTTCTTCCATGGCGCCGTCTGATTGGTCGAGCGGCCTGCCAGTCAAGGTTGCGCCTACCGACGCAGGCAGTTCTGACGTGGCACCAGGATGCGGATCCGTGGGCAGGACAGACAGCAGACCCAGCTGGCCGAACTGAAGCTGTTCAGCACATCTGAAATCAACATCAGCGCACAGCGACGGGTCTGTGCTCCCTGCCAACTGCAGATAAATGTAAAACCCGGTGACACAATGCAGCACTATGAGTGTAGTTTGTCAGTGAAATGTCAAATGACGAACACACAAAACCTTCAGTAAACGGTCATAACCAGGACTGAAGAAGGAGAAGCTGTGGTCTTGGGTTTAAAATACTTCAGCACCCAAATCGTGCCTCTCTGACACTCAAGTAAATGCTGTAAATGTGCAGCGAAAAAGCACAAGTCATTATTATTATTATTATTATTATTTTTTATTTTTTTTATTTGTTTTACCACTCTAAACTAGTATAGTATAGTTTGTAAAAGAATTGCTGGCAGGTAGTTCACACAAATGTATTTGATCAAATACAAAGCTGGTCATGGACAAAAATCCCAATCAGTCCTATAAAAACTTTTGTGTGTTATCATCAGAGATGGAATGTAACATGGTACATTAACTCAAGTACAATTTTGAGGTAGTTGTACTTTACTTGAGTATTTTCATTTTCTGCTACGTCAGTATTTTTAGTCCACAACATTAATTTGATAACTTTAGTTACTCTTTACTTTGCAGACTGCACGCTGCATTGGGGCAAAAGTGGCGCATTTTGAAAATAATTTATTTTATTGCCATCAAGATTAAAAAACACCGATTTCCATAATCATAAAAATGCTGACTATACAGTATTTACATAGACGTAAATATATGTATAACTTACTTCTACATATGCTCTTAATACTTAAGTACATTTATCAGCAGACAATTACCTTTGATACTTTGGTAAATTTAATATCAGATAACTCAAGACTCAAGTACGACTTGTACGGGTGACTTTCACTTTTAGCAAAGTTGTATTCACACTATATCTTTAAGTCAAGAATTGCATTTGGGTACTTTTCACAACACTGGTTATTATAGACTATAAGCACCTTTTCAAATGAGGGTAAATGATCTCAGTTACAGCCCTTCTACAAAGTCATATCTAGCAACTGTAATCTTGTTTGCACTGAAGGAGGGTTGTAAAAAAGCAAAACATTATTAAACACATAAATTATCCACTGCACGTAACAATACACTGATGGATTTGGTGACACAGCAGTCATAAAGTATTTCAACAAACTTTATTTATATACATATTGTATGTAGTTGACAGTGTTGACAAGTCTATGATTCAGAAACGGTGTAACAATATGAAATAATAAATACCATTTATTTCAGCTCTGTAGTCCACAGTTTCTATGACTGGGCTCTTCTGTTCCAATTTTTAAAATACTGTCATAGCACAGAAAAAGCTTAACAGTCAATAATAACATCTGGATTAATAATTATGCAATAATGATGGTGTTGAGTTCTCTCACACTGCTAAGCTATACATCAGCTATTGTGACTGTGGCCAGAGGAGGGAGGAATGTGAAAATGTGGCTGGTTTGATGTGGTTCACGCTTGAGCTGCCTCCTCCTCCTCCTCATCCTTCACCTGAGGGAAGACAGAACAAGTTTAGTCATTGTCAAGTAGCACAGATATTTTCCAACATGATATAAACAGTTATTCGGACATAAAAAGGAACATAAAATCACAGTACTTATACAATACAAAATAAAAATAAAACAAACACCTGCTTTCAAAGCCTTGGCCACTCTAAAATGTGTATAAGAAATTACTGCAGCCTTGTAATTTATTCAGCACTATGAAAGTATTTAAGCTTGTTATCAAACAAACAAAAAAATGTTTTGCACTGTAATATACGGTTATTTATCGTGATGACTCATTATTCATACATCAATTACTGTCCCAGCATTTAAAATGAACGGAAAACATGGCAGAATCAAAAATACCAAAGAGGAAGTCAGAAAGAAGAAGCAAGTATTCATCTAACTAAATTAAGTAGCATGTGTGCAGCACAGGAGACACAAACCTGCTCCACTGATTCAACTTCAGGGACGTAAAACTGCAGCATGTTTTGAATCCCACTCTTCAAAGTAACCATGGAACTCGGGCAACTGGTGCACGAGCCCTGCAGCTTCAGTTTAACAATGCCGTCTTCAAAACCCCGATACAGAACGTCACCTCCATCCTCCTGCACTGTAGGCCTGGGGAAGAAGAATAATACATGTTTGGAACAAGAACAGAAAGCCATGTACAGGAGACAGGTGCCGATATCAGGGTGCAGCTACCTTATTCGAGTATCCAGCAGTTCTTTGATCATCGCAACCACTTCATCATCATCATCTGACGGAGCTGAAAAGACAAGTGGAGATTCCTTGGCATTCACAAACAGCTTGCCCCAGCAGTTTCTGTGTTACACACTGCGTAGCTGAATGATATATTTACCTGTATCCACACTAGGTTGGCTGTCCTCATTGACAACAGGAAGTCCAGAGGTGAAAAAGTCCATAATAGTAGCGAATACATCAGGTTTAATTACTTTCCATTCCATATTTGCATCAGACTAAATGAGAGAGAGGACAAAAGCAAGTTATTCCAAGCAATGACAGTGCAACATGCCACACTACGAGGTATACAAAATATGGACCAAGTTGTACCTTTGATACGGTGATAAAGTCAGGGCCCAGGAGCACACCCTTGACTCCATCGATCCTGAACAGCTGTCTGAAGAAACAAAAAAGAACACTGAGCACTGTTTTGTTCTGTTTTTGGACACACAAACTAAGTTTGACATTTAGAACATTTAGATTTAGGCTATATAAATCAAACGATATAAATCAAACCAATAACAGATACAATGCTTTAAAAAAGAAAGACAATTGTACTTATAAAGTGCCTGTGCACATATGTGTGCAACATTTATATCACGCCTTTGATCTCTTATTTTTTTTTACAATACATACAGGGTGTCAGGTTAGATCTACAACACTGAAAGACTGAAAGTTCATAAGCTCAGACAAGCATCCGCAGTAACAGAATCTAATCAAGCAGTGGAGGACACACTGTGTTCTCTGCTTTAAGAACACGGGCTGCAGACTCAAGGACAACCTGAGAAAACACTCTTTCTACTGCTATTCCTGTGCTCAACAAGAATTAAAACTTTTTTCATTCATTGCTTTGGTTCACAAGTCACGGGAAAGGCAGTTGAATAAATCTTCACCAGGGAATTGCCAGATCGAAGAGTGAATAATAATAACAATAGCTGTATCCTTTTTAGGAGTAAACTACTACACCATATCAAAATACAGGCTCAAGCAGTCATATACCTGACTAAGGGTGAGCAGTGTGCGTCACGAGGGCTGTCAAAGTTCATCGTTCCCGATTCAAGAACTGTGCGACCCGGCAGAAACTTTAGGCTGTTTGGATTTGGTGTGTCCTGCGTCTGCACAAACATGGTCCTTCCTGGAAAGAGACAAAACACAAAGAGGAAGAATTTAACATCAGTCATTGTGTTTTTCTCTATGTCATAGAGCCACAACCATGCTGCAGGTATACACACCAGGGACAACCCAATGGGGGTTCTGTGGCCATCTGTTAGAGACTCCTGTGTTATGTGAAGGCCAGTGAAATCCAGCAGTCTGATATCCACTGCCAACAAGACTGCAAACACATAAGAGATTTCGAAGGTTAATACCAGTGGTGCGGGTATTATTAATGAAATATTAATGCTCACTTTAATATTGCAGCTGCATGGGGCTAATTCTAACAGCTGGATTTATAGCTAGATATCTTGTGACTTTACCCCCAGGAATTATAAAACACATCTAAATCCATTTGTTGACTTTATGTTATATAATTAACCTGAATCTGCAAACTAATTAAGAAACTGAGAGTACAATATTGGCTCAGAATTAAAGTGCGGGTTGAAATATTCAAGCACCTCAAATCAGTTCTTGAGTAAATCTACAGGGTAACTCTCCATCACTGATAGTAACAACAAATAATCACAGTTAATTAACAAATGTGTGCATGTTAAAATCTGAATATTCAATTTCCATGCAAGCTTGAATCTTTTTGTCCCTCCTACTTGTGAATGCTTGAAAAAGGAGCCAGTTGAGTAAAACTAATCTACTTAAAGCATTTTTAAGCACAACACAATATTCCTTTGTCGCACAAGTTATATTGTTGCATGGGGCAATAAGCAGACATGCCCTGCAATGACTCAAGCGGCACAAACTAAACACCAGGAGGCATCATTTGTCTTGTCCATGGCAGGACCATGTACAACTCATGTCATATGGGCACTGGCTAATTAAAAGAATGTTCACATATAGACAAATAATGGATTGATTTCCATTTGCTAACACATCTACTGACAAACCCTTAAATGTCAAAATGTAGGCAACTACCTACGTGTCAGTGTAAACAGGTAGCTGCACACATACAAAAAAAAATAAAAAATACTGCAAAACTGTTCACCACCTTTACTGTGACAGGATTACTGGTGCAGTTATCAGAAATGGCATCGTTAGTTGAATAGAGACCACCTGTATATAACTGAGGTGTTACTGGTCATTGTAGGTTAAGTACACCTGACTCTGGAAGCTCCTAGTTGGTCAATCTCTGCTCAAAAACAAAACTACTCAATGAAAATAAAAGCAATCATTAAACAGATGCTTCACAAAGTTATGAAAATGTGTTTCCAAGACACTACATATCATCTTCAAGTTAAATTTGAATCATTCAAATTTTTTTATTTTATTTATCAAAAATAACTACAAAAAGTTACTTTTACACATGACTGAAGAGAGAATTGTGACTCGCAATAAGGTTTTTTGTTTTGTTTTTGTAACCAGCCGACTCCAAATGTAAGCTCAAAGTTACAGAGGAGAGCAAAGACCTCATCCGCATCATAAAATATGTAGCAGGGCTAGCCTTTATTTACCAGACAAAAAAAATATTTCTGATGAAACCTTACAATGTCTCGATGTGCTCATGGCAGTAATGTTCGATAACTGTTAAAAAATAAGGTACCCACAGAGTTTAGACTCGAAGGGACTTAATTGTGTACTTAATTTAATGTAATTATAGAAGAAATTACTTTAGCAGGACATTAACGAGTAAGTTTTGTTCAACAGTGTCAAGCAAGCTTTCATAACAGTCTGTTCATCACATCACGCTGCTCTGGGAGGTAATAATCAGTCTGCGTCACTCTGCAACTTAGCTAGCTAGCTAGCTAGCCGCTAATGTTTAACGCCAGCTGTACTCGGGTAGTTAAGCGGTCTCTGCATGCATACAGGTAACAATTGCAAAATAGGAGTACATCACATTGTCACAACTGACAAACAGGTGAACTTACGGACGCGAAAGTCTTGCTGAAATACCCAACAACCTGCCGACCTGTCTGTAAGTCGCCATATTTGTTGTGATTATCTAAAGAAACGGAAGGGATCAGACCTATTTGAGGAAGTGACGCAATATTATTGTACGTTTGGTAAAACTTTCCGCAAGACACCCAGCCATCTGCGATCAATAAACGCAATTGTGCGAAAGCTCTGATATAACATTGAGCTGCTGTGAAAATGCCGAGTGGCAAAAACTTTAGAAGGAGAAAGGAGTCGTCGGATGAGGAGGAGGAGGATGAGACAACTCGAGAAGTCAGGTAAAGTACTGAATTCAAGCTCCCCAACATGAACAAAAATGCTAGCCAGCTGCTAACGTTAGAGTAACGCTGTTAGCCAAGGTAGCCATTTGCTCCGTCAAAGTTAAAAACACGGAGTACCCACATAATTTATTAATGGACTTCATGTATTTGGACTGTATTGTATTTTGAGCTAATGTCGTTTAAATTATGTGTATTTGTTGCCCGTTTAGGTCGAAAGTAGAGGAAGCTAAAGAGCTTCAGAGTTTGAGGAAACGGCAGACTGGAGTCAGGTAACGTGATGCTGTTTCTCAAATAATGAACACGTTTCAAAAATGAAATAAATTACATGAAAAATAAAATGATATTCAAACTTCCGTTTTGTTTAGTGTGACCGCACTGTTGGTTGGAGAAAAACTGCCACCAGAGGATGAAATTGATGTAAGTGACTTGTTTTTAAACATTACTTTATATGGATTAACCAGCATGTGTGTTTTTAAACTGGCTATTTGTTGAATGCTATAATATATATTAAATTAAACCTTTCTCCCAGAATGACCCTTTTAAAATGAAGACTGGAGGAGTTGTGGACATGAAGAAAGTCAAAGACAGAAACAGGGACATGTAAGTGAATCTGTGACTGTCTTAATGACTGCAGTGATGTTCAAATGTTATATATAATGTGTATAATCACAGATGAAACTAATCTGACCTGAAATGACCTTTTCCACATCCAGGACAGAAGAGGAGACAGACCTCAACCTGGGCACCTCTTTCTCTGCTGAAACTAACCGAAGAGACGAAGATGCAGACATGTATGTATGCTTCTTCTATATACACACACACACACACACACACACACTCTCTCTCTCTCTCTCTATGGCATTAAGAATGAACCGTCTCATCCCAATCCTGAACCTCAACTGGAGCATCAGCAATATTCCTACATGCTTTATCTAATGTGGAGGGCCAACATGGTTGGTTCACACTGGTCATTTTTTTCAAAGTGAATTTCCTGTAATAGCCTTAATAAAACAGAAGATTGCAGTCCCTAAAACAATCATGGTTTCTCCCTCACCGTTGTTTGCAACGTGCTTGATAGAAATGTTTAAAAACCTTTCTTATGAATCTTTTCTCACAGGATGAAATATATTGAGACAGAGCTGAAAAAGAAGAAGGGATTGGTTGAGGCAGAGGAACAGAAGGTTAAGCAGAAGAATGCAGAGGACCACCTGTATGAGCTGCCCGAGAACATCCGCGTCAATTCAGCCAAAAAGACGGAGGAGATGTTGTCCAATCAGATGCTGAGTGGGATCCCTGAAGTCGATCTTGGCATTGAGTATGTAAAGAAGATTTATATTTTTTAGTATCCTGTACAGTGACCAGCTGACAGAAAAGATGCAACTCTGTTACTCATCATGTGTCTGTAATTTCTTCCCCAGTGCCAAGATAAAGAACATCATCTTCACAGAGGAGGCAAAAGCCAAACTTCTGGCAGAACAGAGGAACAAGAAAAAAGACAATGGCACATCATTTGTACCCACCAACATTGCTGTCAATTATGTCCAACACAACCGCTGTGAGTACTTTCGATCTTTAACGATGAGGTCAAATAATGATGGGTAATGACACGTGATAGGTTGGTTTAATGTGTGAATGTCTTCTTTTCAGTCTATCACGAGGATGTGAATGCACCACAGAGGCACAACAGACACAGAGAAGAGCCCAAAGCAAGGCCGCTGCGTGTGGGAGACACTGAGAAACCAGGTCCAGAAGGTAAGACGCTGTAGGATCCAATTATTAGTTATTTTATTATTTATTAGTTGTTCCGCACCACTAGACTGCAGGATACTTTTATGAGTTCAAGTACACTAAAACGGAGGAGAATATAACATTTTACATGTTCCTATAAACTGTGTGGTATCAGTGACTTTATTTCAGGCTTTCTGTGAGTCCCTCAAAGGTCTAAAATCCAATAATTCCAAATTTAGGCCTTTTTAAAGTACTTTTTGCAAGAAAAAGGTCAAATTAGGAACTTTGGGAGGCATTGGAGTCGCTTGGGAAACCTGAAAAAACACCCCAAAATCCCTGCCATAACCCATTGTAGGTCTGTATTCATCAGGAGCGGCATTAAAGTCAGGGTCCGATGCGATTCACTTGTAGTAACAACAAAGGAAACAAAGAGACAGCAGTGTAGGATTTCTGTTGCCAATATGGATGTGAAATAGATCTGTAATTGCAGCCATAATGGTTTTAGAAAGTGTTGAATCTAACCTGTTGTACCCTGCAGTAACTGTGGAACATTGTTTATATAATAGTGTCATAACTGCTCACTGCTCGTATATCTTCTCGTTACTCTACAGCTACGTCACCACCCAACTACCGCAAACGTCCAAACAACGAAAAGGCCACAGACGACTACCACTACGAGAAGTTCAAGAAGATGAACCGACGATATTGAGAAACTGGATTTTTTTTTTTTTTTTTAAAGGAAGAATGGCTCAACATGATGCCCATCTTTATAAAGATTGACTCCTTTAGATTAGCATACTGGATTCCAAAGACAGTTGTTCTTTGTAAAGACTGTAAATAGCTCCCTGTGGTTATCTGTATACAGTACATTTGCTTTGGGATGTGCATGTTAAAAAAGAAGTCCACATCATTCAAGTTATCATGTGGTTCAGGATCGCCTGATGACCAAGCAGTCGGTCAAATAAGACCAGGATCTTACATCAGAAATGTGGCTTTATTAGTTCACTTTGTTAGACTTTTAGTTGTAGAATTTTGTGATTAGGACTTTCAACATGTTTTGATCAAAAACATAAAACAACAAGTTTTTAAATTTGTTCTTTAATGCGACCAGTGCTTGGAGTAAAAAAAAGAAATAAAACATTACAAAAACATTCTAAATAACTGAAATACACTGAATACCAGGTTCAACACAAGAATATAAAAATGTACAGTATTTAAATGCTGCAAAAGGTACACTGAACAGTCATCAAGTTGTCTGCATTTTTCTTAAGTAATATATATACAGTGTGTACATTTTTAAATGTATTCTGAAAAGGTCAAAGTGAAATGTTTTAGTGGTCGTCATTCTTCTGATTCCAATAAGCTTTTATGGTACGTCCTGTTTAGTGCAGTGTCTTCATTTGAATCTTTTCTATGCAAAAGAAATCTCCATTTGAGTCCAAAACACATTACAATGGAAAACCTAATCAGACACTAGTTCACACTGCGATGGAACCTAAATGAGCCAAACCAAATGTCCCCATCAGTGTCCACTTTTTTCCTCATGGTTTCTCTATAGAGGTGGTCCCATGTCCGTTGAGGTGGAGTTGGGGGTTTGTCTCCTGTGAAGGAGGTCCCTCCACGTCCTCTCGGTCACCCTGGGTGGAGCTGCAGCTGCTGCCCGGAGAGGCCCAACTGTCTCGTCTACGGTAGGCCTCGCACAGCGGCAGATCAGTGCTGTCCCACTGACTGTAGCTTTGTGGAGCGGAAACCAGTAGGAGGCAAAGAATCAGCGCAGCACAGAAAGAGAGGAGCAGACAAGAGCGTCAGCGGCAGGTCAGAATAAGCACATTCATACACAGAGAGGCACACATACGATAGAAGCATGGAGGTTATGCAGAAGCGTGTGCATTAACTAGACGCTGCATTAAGAGGTGATTTAATCAACTGTTGATTTTAAGTCCAGCATAAAGGTGCAATTAGTTGCCGATGGAGGAGAAAGCAGAGCGAGTGCAGCGAGGAAGGAAGGCCCACACCAAGCATGCTCCAAACAGGACTAAGAGACAGATTTAAATATGTTCTCACAGAAAACAAGACAAACTACTGCAGTGTTTCGTCTCTATTTTATTTCTTAAATCATTCTGGGTCTACTGGAACAGTTGGCACAAACTGGTACACATGTACAACCACACCATGTGTGATGGTGTGCATGGTTACAGCTTGAGTCCTTGGTGGTCTTAAGGACGGATCAATTAAAATTACCTAATGGCTTGTACACAAAATCTCTATTAGACAAACTCTTAGTGGCTTCAGATTTGACCTGGAATAAATAAACAGTCGTGACTAATTTTACAGTCTATATCAAACATCCATCCACAGTCATCATTAAAATCTACCATATAGGTCACCACCGTTTTGTTTAGGATTTAAATATATATAAATAATCTACAAATTATTATAAAAAATCTATTTTCTGATATAGTTTAAGTTCTTTCATGAGTGCTTGTTCTAAAGGGAGTTCACTTGCTCTACAAAGATTTGTCACCATACCCAGATATTTTTTTAACAACCATCTAATAGCTCACCCAGGTCTTCAAAAACGAGTTATTTTAACGAACTCTGGTCATTACTTGAATTTCAAACATCGAACTAGGAACTTATTATAACATTCCACTAAACCACACATCTTTCCTATTTGCCGGACAACATTTGCCAAACCTGGGGGTCTGATGCTTTCTGTTCTGAATGATAAAAATTGATCTTTGTGATCAGAAATGCCATCTGGCTTTCATGCTGCATCAGTAAACTGCACCGAATGCCCCAAAATACACTTGAACTGCCAGAACCCAAGAGCTGCATACACTGACAGTTGTATACCCCTTTAATGCTGACGTTTTTTTCCATAATGACCAATAATGGAGCAAATCATAGAGCAGAAGAGATTCAAGGCACTTGCTAATCAATATCAATGAATAGCCACTTTGTGTGATGAGCTCCATCACAACGACTCACAGCAAAGCTTTGTGTTGATGAATGTTACCAGAAGGTGTCACATTGAGATGTTGGCAGAAATAAACCCTTCCTCGGGCTCAGCAGTGAATGATAAAGGAGAGACAGTACATGGTGCTGGGCATGGGACAACAGAGGGGCGGTGGGATGGGGGCATGTACGAGCCTACTTGTACCTGGAGGAGTAATATTCTTCCTCTAGCTCAAACAGGTCGATGGCGATCTCGTCACGAAGCGAGGTGAGCTTCTTGTCGCACTCGTCCTGCAGCGAGCGGAGCTGCTGGTTCTGGAGGCTGATGGCGTCGTTCACCGACGGGAAGTCGTTCAGAATCAGGAACTGCTTCAGATCCGACACCAGCTTCATCAGGGACTCACCGGCTCGTACCTGAGGCGACAACACAGACCAGGGGAATAGGTTTAGAAAGGAATTATGTTCTGTGTTTCTTATTTCTGGACTGAAGATGTTCTGCAAAAAATATCATGCTGATTTTTCTCTCTGTTGACTCTCGGAGCCCCTTAGAACAAAAGGTGAGGATGATGAAACAAAGTAAACTTTGTTTTGATTGATAGACAGATTAAAGACATTTGCTTTTCAAATATATAAATAAAAAGTACTGGTATGATAAAATGTATTTAAATTAAAAGCCAGAAGCTCCATAATTAAAATGCAGTCATTATTTTGTGTTATTTGGTTCAGCACTCAAGCAACTTGGTAATCAGTTCTTTTAAACAAAGCACATTCAGACTCATCATGTCAGTGGTTAAAACACATTTCTCAAGGAAATATTTTCAACATATTTTATGTATCATTAATAATTAATCGATAATTGATCACATCGCTATTAAACTGAGACTGTTTCATAACCAGTCAAAGGTTCCTCCTTGTATGTAAAACAGCAGCTTCTGGTATAACCTCTCTCTCCATGTCATTTATTAACAGCAACGTGATAATTCAAATTTCCAGTCAGAATGCCTTGTTAAGCTGCTCCTGTAGCAAATGTAACTGGCTCTTCCTGTGCCCACCTCTCACCTCTCCCCCTCCAACCTAAAATATATCCTAACAGGGTTCCTACCTACACAACAGGAACAATTAAAACATCTGTGCACGTTGTTTGTTCTGGAAAACTGAGCTCATACTCACAATGTTGGCTGCTCTGACGTGCATCTCATAGTGGTCCTGCTCTGCTTGGGTTGCTCGGGACACCTGCGTCTCATCCTCTATCTGGAGAAAGAAAACAGCGAACAGAGAATAATACATACTTACTCAAATATTTAGAGCAAAGAGACAAAATGTCAAGAGACAGTGCATGGCGGGAAGTGAGAGATTCTATCCTGTCTATCATCAAAAATAATAAACACACAACCCATAGAAAGGAGCAGAGAGAGACAAAGTGGTACAAAAACAGAGAGCAGAAAGGAGATGAAGGTGTATAAATGTACCTTTGCTGTCTTGACGATTTCTGTGAAGTTGTCCAGGATGGACCTGATGTCATCCTTCAGCCTCTTGTTGTAGTTCTGCAGCAGACTCTCTTTGCTCTGAGGGAGGACTCTCTGTGTGGCCATCGTGCTCGAGAATAGGCAACGTAGCCCACGTTACCTGTTCACACACACAATTCCAGTCAGCGGATTATGTTTATCGCAAAAACACAGACAACAAAACCTGACTGATTCAGGAGCGAGCAGCTAGCTAGCATGGAAAGAAAGTCGCGTGTTCTTTTCCAAAGAAAAGGAAGTGAAAGACGTCCGTCTGACGTGATTCTAATATCTGTATTACTGCAAACATATCTATTTTAATAAATGTTCTGTAATGTTTAACACTTACGTCCTACAGCATACTTTGTAAACAATGACGTTAACGTGCAGAGCAGGCGCCACTACGCTGGAGGCTCCTCGTCTTCTTCTTGGTGTTAAATGGCGGCCGACATCCGGTGTTTCTGCGTGTGATCGCCCTCTAGTGGAGAATCACTGACCCCACCATAACACACACACAGGCGTCGCTTTAGAAAAACAAAAAGGTCGATTTTATATCTAATACCTGCAAGAATGTCATCTGCATTTTTAGATGTAGTTTCATTAAGTCAAGTCTACCATAAATCAATGCATAAGCCAGTTTTTTAGGACAGTTTTAAGTGATAGAAGACAGACATTAAAAAGCACATACCAGTGTTTACTAGCAGTAAAATGTTATGTATGTATCATGCTCTTGTAATACTAAAGGATGAGCTCCCCTGAAAATTAAAACTCACACTAAAGTGTGAATGGGGCTAATATCTACTCAACCTCATGCAGCTGGAAAGTTAGGTAATGTTTCGCAGCCCACAAATTACTCCTTGAGAGTCACCGCAAAAAACGCTTTCTCCTAAACCAGAGGTAACCAACATTTGTGACAACACGGGCCAGTGACTGTGTGGGAGTAAATAACATGTTTTCCAATCAATTTGAGATCTCTGGGCTGAGGTGAAGACAACGAGAATTACGCAGGACGAGTTGTTTTTTAATTTTTTTTAAAACAAGTCCCCATCTACTTCAGTGTTAATGTTTGAGTGAACTCAACCTTTAACATATAAGCAGCTTAATGATGGCAGATGTGAAGCGATTAACATCCTTGTGAACACCTTTTATGTAAAATCTGCAAAGCACAGTATTAGCTTTCAGATACATGTATGTTAGGAAGAAGTGTGATACATCAGACTCAAATGTAGTTCAGGTTTAAGTTTATGCAAATGAGAGATTGTCCAAATAAAAGAGCCTCAAACTGTATATATGCAAATGTCACATTCATAACTGTGTTTCAATGATGACAAAACTGTGCAAAGTTCAATTTACATTCATTTAATAGTTTTTATGATTTACAACATAGTTTTCAAAGGCAGGCTGTGCAGCATAACAAGTATTTCGAGTGCTTTTTTTTCTGTCCAACAAGTTAAATCCTCCAAAGACGTCCTTAACAACACTGTTCGAAATACATTTTACAGCTGTGTTACAATCAAAACACATTCTTAGGGAACCCTGACTCTGTGTCAGTGACTATGTGCAACCTTCATGTATACAAGTCGGGTGACAAAAGTGAGCATTTATAAAAGAGATTGTACACTTCAAAATGAAAACAGAATAAAGAAGGATTTTACATTGCAACGGAGAAATACATGAATTAAACTTTGGGTTTCAACTGTTTTGGATCCCCTTTCTTAAAAGTGCCGTGGTGGGAACCAAAAAATGTTCCATGATTTTACAAAAGCACAAAGACAATAAAATATTACCCAAAATGGCGATGGAAATAAATTCAAAAAGGAATGTCATCAATCAGTCACCATTAAAGATCTCGCTTCCAAGACTGTTACAATCCCTGACTGGAACTGCGAAGCATAAGTGCTGTAGATATTTGTGTGACTGCAGCAAAGCGTTTGTTTAAGGTTGCAGTTAAAGGTTTCACTTCAGTTGTTCATAAGTGAGAGTCACAGTTGGAGCCGACTACCATAGAGATGCGTTAAAGAGTTGAATGTACATCTTGGAGCGTTAGTATACGGCAGACAGCCAACGGAAGTTGAATATGATAGCACACCAGTATTTATTTGGTGGTGAATGCAAGTGCAATAAAATGATGTAAATGCAGCAGTTCTTCTAAGGAGGGCACAAAAGGCAAAAGTGATTTGTGCTGTCTCATGTGGTCGGAGGGAAGTACTGTAAGAGTGTAAGGCTTCAGAGAAATCGTCTTGTAAAGTAAGAAGAGACAAAGGAAAGTGAATTTACGTAACAAATGAACTACTATAATGTATTTTCTAGGCCTAACATTTATATACGGTTCGTACTTTATGTGGAACAAACACTGATATTCCATTTTCATCGGACAGGACAGTGACCACAAACATAAAAACATGTAACAATAATGCAAACATGTCAACAAAAGTTAAACTTGAAATGTCTATGCATCATGATCCAGCATCGAACAGGCCCAAAGCTATTGACCTTGAGGGGCATAATAAGGCCTTTCAAAATCTTTTGCTCGATGTAATTACAGATAAATTCCTCTGAAACATCTTGTCACGACAATCTCACAATAGTGTTGAGAGACGGCACTCACACAGTGCGAAACAGTGTCTTTTTCCTCTTCCAAGCTCCTGTGAAGTTATGAACTTGTGATCCGAGCTGAATCGGTCCTGTCCGCGAACTAATAAAGTGGAGGAGTGAGGTGTGTTCGGATCACAGCTTCAAAGTAAAGCTCAAAACGTACAGGAAATTAAACCGCCAAAGCTACAATCGATCAACTCCCTCCCTGTGTTGTATTCTAGTGCTGACACAAAAAGTAACTGAGGTAGGCAAGAAAACAATCAAATGCTTGACCACCACATTTGTCTTTGTGTAGATGTACGTACCAAAAAGGAAATTCAAAGGGTAAAAGGATGAGACAGGAGAAATTTAAAAAAATAATAATAATAATGACAAGGAGTCTGGGAATGATGTCAGTTTTCTTACTCTAATGGAGCATTCAAGTGTAGAGACGACCTTGCACTATCGGAACTAATTGGAGCCAGAGCCAGAATGAGATCCATGCGGGCCTGCAGTCCAGCTGCAGCGCTGGTGACAGCATGCAGAACGCCTGGTATAGTTTGCATAATTCAGTGGCGCTGATAGACCCCCTGCCCTGACCTCTGAGTGTGCCATCAGGGCTTTTCTTGCGGGGCCTTGAGGTGAAAGGGTGCAGAGACGAAAGGGTCCACAGCGCTCACTTCTGAGGTCCACGAGTGAAGAGGTCCGACGGGGACGGATGCCACAGCGGCTTGCCTGCTCACGTTAGACACGACCCTGTGAGCTGCTACCGGCTGCTGGGGCACAGGTCCCTCATAGTGGCGGGAATATTTGGCCAGAGCTTGCGGGCGGAACGGTTGTTGGGCGACTTGTCCCAACACGCCTTGATCGGGGGTTACAGCTGCTTGAGGATGCGAGGTCTTAGCTCCTGTAGCCTCCTTTCTTTTCCCAAAGGGCGCCTGAGAGAACACGTCGAGCTGCTGCTGAGCCGAAAGCAGCGTGCGCGGGAACGGAGCGTTTGCGAACACGTCGCACGCCTCTTCTTGGCCGATCCGAAAGGGGGCTTTCGAGAAAACATCTGCAGGGACTTCTGCCCCCTGTGCCGGCTCGTGTGCGTGCTGGGAATGATTCTGGGCAAAGGTGTTTGGAGTGGGTTGATGGAAGGTAGCCGGTGGTTGTGTGGCCAACTGAGCCTCGTCTTCATCCTCGGAGTCCATCAGCAGAGGTCTGGAGCCGCTGCAGTCATGAGCTGCTGCGTGACTCTCGGCGGCTCCTTCATCCTGCTGCTCCTCCTTATGAGCTTCTTT
This sequence comes from Diplodus sargus, assembly GCA_903131615.1. Lineage (NCBI taxonomy): Eukaryota > Metazoa > Chordata > Actinopteri > Spariformes > Sparidae > Diplodus > Diplodus sargus. Next base: position 3,729,314 of record CAEMYA010000002.1, on the reverse strand, counting down.
CTCGTCGTCTTCATCGCTGGAGTGCACACACTCCTGGGTTGTTTGGGATTCTTCTTCCGGAGCTTCAGCCTCTCGTTCCTCACCAAGCACGGAGTAGCCGTTGGTCTCCCCTTGCACATCTGTATCAGAGAGCAGAAAGAAAAGAACATTTTCAGGAGGTGAGCAAAAACGTAAGGAATTATTTAACAACAAACTTTACAACCTGAGGTCCAGCTGCCTATTCATCTACTAGACCATCAAACCTCAGTCACACATACACTATATGAACCGATGGATCACCTGCAACATCTGTCGCTACTGAAGAATCAATGACAACGGCCCAACAGTGAAAAAACCAGCACAGGACTACAACAATACAGACACACTCTACTGTGAACAGGCCACGTGAGACAGACAAGACTAGCCGGCTCTACCAGTACAACATCGAATACACCTTGTTTCCACAAATTATTCCAAAAAAAATCATTTCGACAGCTGCAGCAGCGTCCTCAACCTCCAAAAACAGTGCCTCTCATCAGTGTTACGTTCATTTGGAGCTGATTTATTTTGAGGTAGAAGGAGCTCAGAGGGAGTCAGAAGGTCTGTGGAAACAAGGACAAAGAGCCTTCACAGCAAAAGGAGAGGCAGTTAGGGACAGACAGGTTTGCACAGAGGAGCAGAGACAGGTCAGTCTTACCTCAGCAGCGTCGGCAGCAGCTGTTAACTGGCAGCTCTTGGGAAGATGTTAGTTGCAGCCGTTAAAAGGGAAAACGCCGGGTTTTGTTTTGTTTTCTGCCCATTTCACACAGTACACACATTTCTACATGGTTTCGAGCCACAGTTGATTTAACCAAAAAAAAATGAAGCTATGGACCATGTCACGACCAGAACAACAACAAACTGTGAACCTGCCGGTGTAATCATGTGTAACGACAGCCATCAGTTCTGCACAATACAGCTCACAGACTCTTACAGTCCATCTATGGTGCAATCTAACAAACAGGAACACTACGCAGAGACTCTATATCCTTTTAAAATACAGCACTACCAAGAACTCCTGAGATATGAAGGGTTGGGGAACTAAGAGAAGAAGTAGGAAGGAAACCTAGAAAAGGTCCTTCTTTAAAGGATAGGCTCGCCCACAAATGAATATTCAGTCACTATCTACTACATCCTCATGCAGGTGGAGAGTCGAGAACTTTCGTAGATCACAGAACTATTTCTGGGCACGATTTCTGCAGCTTCACAGCAAAACAGTGTTGCAGTATTCTCCTGAACAGCTCAAGTAGACGGGAACTCACTTTAAAGCGTACATTAAATGAAAAACAAACATAAAATGGCCCCATACAGCTTAGCCAGCGTCTTCCTAACCTTCAGAAGGCCTGACATCCCAAATTGATTTGAAAGGACATTACTTCAGACGTTTAAGTCAAAATCTTTACTTTAGCTTCCAAGCTAAAAGTAAAGTGCACCCCGTCTGGAGTGGGTCCAAAAGCTGGACTGCACGTCGAGGATGAAAATGATGTCTTTTCAAATCAATTTGGGAAGTCAGAGCTTCCAGAGACCTGGATTAAGATGTTTGAGTTGTATGGAGGAAATGTTTTTTACATTTTAAATCAAGTCCCCATCTAATTTATTTGTTAAGGTGAATGCTGCAATGCTGTTTTGTTGTGAAGCTTCAGAAATGTTTTGTGAACTATGACTTTCATTTGGAATAGGGGGAGTAGATACCGTATGAACATTCATTCTGTGGTGAATTTATCAGCTACAGCTCAAAAGCACAACAGTGTTAGCTGTCGGACAAGTTCCTGATGACGCTCGTACTTAGCGGTGCAAAAATATCCCCACAGTGCAAGACACACCCTAAATATGATAAATAACATAATGGTTCGACACTGAAATCTGAGCAGCGAAGGCCTCAGTGGTAAACCAAGTTAGATTAGCGTATCCACAATCTAATTTGGTTTCCAGAAGGAAAAATGATCCATCTGCTAATTAAAACAATGAAAATGGAAGAATAAATCTTCAGACTGTCAATAAAACCAGCCGGCTCTGTTCTCCCGAGCACAAATCAAATAAAGTGACCCCGCAGACTTAATTTACATTCACAATGATGAGTTTTATTCTGTGTCTGTCTTTTTTGAACCTCAATCCATAAAAATAGAAGTACACAATCCATAATGGTCCTGCTTTGACAATTCATGTCAAACATTTTGATATAATCAAAGTCTTTTTTTTTTTTTTTTTTTTACACCTGCCACCACATCAACCCAACCAGCACAACAAGTACATCTGTTTCACACGGCAACACAAGTCAAAGTCTACAGCCAAGGCGAGAACTCTACAGCACTGTAGTGTCTGATAAGAACATGAAGCGTTACTGTAGGATTGCATAGATTAGCCACAAAATTGCAAATGACTTAACTGAACAACATCAGATGGAAAGAAATAAAGCATAGTTTTATTTACCCATGCCAGTTCTTACAGAATGTCGATGTCTATGAGTAACTTTTACAATATGTCACTCTGGAAGGAGAAGGAGAAACTGACCCTTAAAAGGGATTTATGCCTTTGTTGGCTAGAGAAAGCCAGAATGAAAGGTGGCGGGATTTTTGACAATAAAGATTTAATGCAAAGTCAAACATAACTTATGCAGTTGTTTCAAGTCATATAAGTCCCATGATCAGTGAAAGGTGTCAGAGGTGAACGGCGCTAGAGATATCAGGAAATAACTTCCGTCATTAGCTCCGTTTTGCTGCCCGTTGGATAAAATTTATCTCCGTAATATATACAGACACACATATATATATATTGTGACACACGTGTCAGAATTATGTAAAGAACTGCCGTGGAGAGATAAAAACACTACCCAGTCAGGTAAGTCATAAGCACTTTGTTTCATGAATCGATGATGAGAAGTACTAGCTGAATGACTGACAATGAATGAAGAGAAAAGACAGAGGGACTTGGGTCGACACTCTTAAATACAGCTTCATACACAAATATTTTTTTTTTAACTATATATCCTTGTAAATTTGTACATTTTTCATACATTCATTCTAAAGCACTATCCATACAGTTATAGTCACATTTATTCATACCATGATAGATGAAATGCTTTTAAATATTACACACTAGAAAAACAGATCTACATTTAACAGTGCTGACAAGCAAAATAAAAACAAAATAATAGTGATTTTATGTACAAATAAAGACGTTTTTTTAAATCTCTCCTCTAGCTGAGATTAATGTGACCTCAACATGTGTGAGAGGAATAGACTGGATAGATTAAACAATGGGGATGACAAAAAAAAAGGACATTTTCATGAAAAGCTTATTAGCACATTATCTACATTGAAATCTACACCCTCTCTGTTACAGCTGCTAAAAATCTGCTCATCTTCACCTCACCCTGGGAGCAGACTGACACATTGTGAACATACCATAATCATTTTCTTTTAACTTTGGCATGGCTAAACATCTAATAATGTGATTCCCTTTTGTTTCTGCAGTGCCAAGTTACCAATGGGTCAAAGATATGATGAGTTCATACCATTTCAAACTGTTGGAGATAATGCTGACAGTGAAAGCATCCTGCTGTGGCAATGGAGCCGAATGAATCAGCCGTGTTAACACTGACATCACCAGTTTAAGGATTTCAACACATCACCGCGACTGATGAGTTTGAGGAGAAATAATACCCTGCTTAACATCCAGAAAGACCTATCTACAATTAAGCTGAAGCTGCCACTCTCATTTACTGTTAGTTTACATAATTGACTGTTAAATAAATGGATACCGTCTGTGGAAATGGTAGCACAGAATTGACCAGATCTGACTTCCTTAGGTGCTGCAAAATTTTAGAAAAAGACAGCCAAAGGGTTTATTCAGACAAAATCAGGCGTTGCAGTGATAAGCACAGATTTGTGTGGAAATGTTAGAGGACAAACATCGTCCGTGGTCCGAGAACATGAACAAGTTTGCAGAGCAGCATGTTGTCAGAGACAACAAGCAACTTATGCCTCGGACAAACTGAACAACTGTCAAGTTCTGTGCTGTTCACAATATACAACTTTCTGTCTTGTAATCTGGAGTCTAGCTGTCGATAGTATAACACACTACGGAACATAGGCGGAACGTTGTTTTAGCACCGATTTGCAGCGAAACAACATCAAGGAAAGGAAAAGAATATGGGTGAGAGGATGGATTTAGAGGTGCGGGCAGCGAGGATTATTCTTCACTGAAAAAGTATGACTGCCATCTCAAATAGGACGACACCATTACAAATACTGAAACACTTGTGTCTATGTATTCTGACAGAAACTATAAGCTATTATTGAGCCCGCTCCATATACACAGATGCATGATAAAACTGGGTTCATGTCTCATTGCTGTAGCTCGTTCCTGGCTCCCCGGCCCGTCAGTGACTCAACCAGATATTTAGCTTGCTCAGTATCCATCGGCAAAAGGTTGGCAAACTGTGTCTGAGCGCCTGGAACGCATTTGTGTGTTATGTGTGCCTCAGTATTATAGTACTAGGCAACTGTCATGATAATGGAATTATTAGCTTTGATACACCAAAAAATATATTGATATTCATTCCAGTATTGATACTGTGGAAAATGAGTATTGAAACTGTTTCAAATATTCAGTACGATATTTTGATATCTTTGTCAACACTATACTAGGCTACATTTATAGTTTAATTTCACAAATTCAGCGTAAACATCTTGAACAACAATACTGTTGACCAGCTGGTCTGATCGCCTGCATGTGTGATTTGGCATCATAGCATCACATTATTTTTCTTTCCTCTATTTTGTTACTACTACGTTTTTTTTTAACAGCAACCCCTGCAGTCCACACCACTGCAGCCTAAATGCACTGCCAACACCCAAAATGAATGAGAGGACTGGCATGTCTTTGCTGCAACATCTGATTTGGTCTGAATGAGGCCTACTTCTACCAATTCTTTTTGCACAATAGCAAACCACAACAGTTAGAGAAATGCGTAAATACAGCACAGAGCGAGCATTTTCTCTTTACAGACTGGTTCAATCAGTGTAAACACCTCAGTGGTTCCCTCAGGGTGCATCTTTGTTTGATCAATAGTTCATAGTACAAAGGAAAGTGCATCATTATCCTGGAGGTCTTTATAGCAATCTGACTCCTCACTCTTTAGTCAGACCCAACACAAATGAGCATGCCTGTATGTGGCTTGTTTAAATAAAGCCTCAACCCTGAACGAGTGCACAAAGTGAAAACACAATGCAGCTGTGATCAAGCGGTTTAACAAGTGCAGGTGATGACAGTCGATCACCATGGCAGTGCACTCAATGAGGGATATTAATGCAAGTATGAGGAAAGCATGAGGAGGACTGGTGTAGCCAGGACAGAAGCAGACGATATGCTCAGGCATTAATGAGAAGACGTTTTCCAGCGCGGGAATGTCAACAGCCAGCAGAGATATATGAAACCAGCATATCAGGCAACTAGAGATGGAGCTGAGGCCAAGGACGCACATCAAAAGAAAGGTTCCACTGAACCGATCTGTGCTGGCTCCTCTGTTTCACTTTATAACGTGCTACATTAAGTGCCTCAGCTTCTCCATCTCTATCCCCACCCTCCCTCCCTTTGTTAGGATTGCACACTGCCCCTTCGACCTCTCCCACCCCCTCTAGAGGTCGATGAGCTGATCCACCAGCAGAAGGGAGCGGGCCAAGTTGGGGATGCTGGACTCTGAACTGCCACTGTTGCTGCGCGAGTGACCACCTGAAACGTGCCAGAAAGAAAGAAAGAGAGAGAGACAGAGATGGACATGGAAGAGCCGAGGGAGATAGTGAAAAACAAGCAAAAGAATAAGTAATATTAACAGAGATTGTATGGAGAAATTAGGAGCGAGGAGTTGATGGAGATGAGGGTAAAATGATGGCAGAGCGGAGAGATGCATGAATGGGGGCAGAAAGAGAAAGAGAAACAGGCAGAGAGTGAGCTGGGATCATCTTTATACAGCTGCATCATTACAGGGGGGAGAGTATGGGAATGCCTTTCTAACATGAGGGGACTTTTAAGATAAACTACAGAGCCAAACACCTGCAAGTCGGAGAACCACTGGCAGTGTAACAATAATAACAAAAGAGAGAAAGATGACTAATGTGAGAGCTTGATGGGATAAAAAAAAATAAAAAATAAAAAAGCCTTAATGTGACAAGCACACCCATACAAGCCTTTTCACATCAGCAGTCGCAGTCTAGCTGAATTTGGGCGCTAAGTCAATCATCTTTGTGGCTCATGTTCTGGGCTTCAGCAGGTGTGAGTGCTCATCTCGGGATTCTGTTAACCTTACCTTGATTAGAGTTTTTGGAGATGAGCACAGGAATAGGGTCAAACTCGTCGTCATTGCCCTTCTCCCCACACGACATGAGGAAAGCAGAGTCTGCGTTGAAGGAAGAGGAAGTGAAGGAATGATGGAGGGGGCAAAGAAGTTAACTCAGCCAAAGAAAAGAGCCAATAAAGAAAGAAGGATGCAAGAAGATTAAAAATAAGATGGAGCCAGGGCAGTCACAGTATTTACAAGCCATGCATTTTAGGTGGCTTTTGGCTCTTCTACAAATGAGTCAAGGGTCTGTGAAGCTCACACTGAGTGTGTTAGATTAATGTTTTGTTTTCGCTGATTGAACGGGCCGTCCTGTGATGGCTTCATGGGCTGAAACACCCAGCAGACATAAGGCTAGCTGAGGGGGGGAGGTCTTACCGGAAGCTGTCTGACCAGGTGGCAGCTCCTCCAGACAGGATCCCGAGCCGGAGCCAGGAGGAGCAGAGGAGCAGGAGGAGGCAGGGAGAGCAGAAACAGACTGGTTTCCATGAGGTGCAGTATGTGATAACAGATCACAGCCGAGCAAAGAGTCCTCCCCGGTGAGAGAGTCTGAGACAGAATGAAGCAAAGCCAGAAAGGAAAAGGGTTACAGAGAAGATGAAAATGCATTTTTGTTAGTAAAAACAGTTTTATCTTTGAAAGCATATAATCAGCATCAGAGAGAGGTCTTATTGGAAAGCCCATAGAAAATATGCTGCAAAATCAGAGGCAGGAGCTTAACACTCAGCAGTACTTATGAAATCAAGAATGTTAGCTATTATTGATCATAACAAGAATGTAGACTGTGTTTGGAAGATCAACATTGATTATAAAAAATGTGTTTAATGTTCTCACTGTGCCACACTAAAGCAACTGTTCCAGTCACTGCCATTTTTAGAGACAGTGACAGGACAAAATGATAATTTTTTTGCACAGACAGTGCCTGCAGTAATAAAAATCCCCCAATAAAAACCTTGTGTCACAATGATTTGAACAAGTGACAAGGGGATCATGACCACAACTGGAAACAATTCTTCCCTGGTGAAAATGCTGCAAAGAATTATCTGAAATTTCCTATTCTGTGGGCCAGGATGCTAACCTGGCATGCTGGCAGGGATGAGCTCTGGCTGGCCTGAATGTCGTTGGGCCTGGGGGGCTTCCAGACCAGGAATCAGTGAATCCACACACACCTCTGCCTTGGCTACAAGAGGACAGCAAGTGGAAAAAAGACATCAGTAGTAATTTAAGGAAATAGATCGCCTAAGTATGGCTTCAATTGATGAAGATCTTCTTTACTCCTTCCCCCAGTGGGACTTTGTGAACATGTAAGTGAAAGAGGAGCAGGAAGGCAAAGAAGACACATGTAGAGCAGATGGGGAATTTAGGGAAAGGGCAAGGCATGGGACAAGAACAGAGCTAGTACCATTGGTGGAGCTCTCTGCAGAACTATTGAAGGGGTCAGCCAGGGTTAAAAGGTCAGGGTGCAGCAGAGAAGTTTCAGGGGACTTCAGTCCCTCAATCAGCTTCTCTGCGAGTGAGCCAGAGAGATAAGATGGAGAGAGGTTGGCGGCAACAGATGGCAGAGAAGAAGGCGATGAGGGAAGAGTTTGCATACAAAGAAAAAGAAGCAGAAAAACTAAAGAGACATACAATTCTAGAAATGTGGGGAAATATTTAATATTTACAAATATTACAGTTTAGTTACATTTCTAATACAGTAGCATATAGGCAATGTGATGTAAGAGGGAATGGAAATGAAAAATAAAAGGATGAAAGAATGAAATCGGCTTGACCCGCCATGGCCAAAAGTGTTAGTGGAAACGACCCATATAATGTCAATATTTCATGGTCACTTTACATTCACAAGGCTCGACATGTGGTTGCTTGCAACAATAATGAAACCATAAAGCAACAACAAAATTATTGTATGATTTGTTTATTAGTTTTTCTAGCTCTGCCCACCACAGCCAAACACTCAGGTCCAGTTAACATGGTGAAATCTCATGCAAAGACAAAACTCTACTAAATCCTTTCCGAATTTTTCATGTTCTTAAAGTAAAGCACAAACGTCAACACCAAACATTTAATTGTACAAAATAAGCCACAGCAACCAGTGAGTTCCCTCACAGCGACAATAGATTTTCCGATGAGGCTTGACATTTCACATGTCAACCCTTTCTATTCATCTATAAAACCACTGTAGTGCACATGATTATGCTACTCTGTTATCATAAAAAATATAAATTTGGTTAAGATGAAATACAGTCCATGCATGAGACGACAAATTACTTTTCATTGCAGCTCATACTTACAGGAAACTGTTATGGGGCAAAATGGGGTAGGTGAGGTCTTAGACAAGGAATGTCAGAAAATGGCACAGCAGATGTGACCTTTTGCCCCCTTCACTATAGGAAAGAGGCCAACACTGATGAAAAGCTTTTTACAAATCCTGAATGTCACAAAGCTTATTCTTGTACTAGCGTCAACAGAGAGTATGCTAGATTTATTTCTTAATTTCAATGATTCTGCCCTTGTCCAAGTGCTGCTTAGGTGGCGCTGTCTGCTCCACCAGCAAAAGACTGTTGCTTGTGTGCATCCTCTTTGAGTGAGTGACATCGTGTCAGAGAGACAGCTTAGGCTGGGTGGAGAAGCTTAACCACATCCTGATTATGTAATAGCCTCAACATTTTTATCCAGTCAGTTCAAGCTTTAAACAGCAACTACACAAAGGAGGTGACACAGCTTAGAAGCAGGTCCCCCAAAAGTCCAAAAGGCTAAACTGAGGAGAACATAAAGGCTTGGTTAAATTTTTTTAACGAGGCAGCAGCACGCTCAACTTTCTCTTGCTCTTAGGGTAACTGGTAAGCAGGCTCTTCCAGCAGTAAGGCAATCCAATTAACAAAGGAGAATTTGTCCTTTGCGTTGCCAGGCAACAGCAAAAGCAAAGATCTGCAAATGAGATGCGCTCTAGCTGTAGCTACGGCCTCTATTCATGGAAGCTGACAAGGAGCCACTGTGAGGCTGCTTGCTATGTCAACAAGATAGGACCGTATACAAATCCAAACCACAAAACTAGCTCTCATAAACTAACCTCTGGGAAGCGTGATATCCAGGAAACCTCTTCAATAAATAAAAAGAGTGACTCACAAGCTTTAAGAATTTATTTGTTCAAGAGACTAGAGGTCGAGGAGGATCAAAGGCAGGGCTCGTTCAAAGAAAGTTACCTGTGGTGTAAAAGAGGCTATTAAAAGGTTCCTAGACAATCAATAACACTGAAGCTGCACTTATAAAGCCTGTAGATCTTTCAGCTTAACATTGCACAGGGAATGAAGATGGAAGAGAAGAAATTAAAGGAGGTTAGAGGATGACCAAGAAAAGAAAAGAATGTGTAGGACAAAAATAACCTTTATGATGATTATGTCAATAGGGCAGCACAAAATGGTTGAATTCGACTTCTCTCAATAGGGAAAATAGATGAGAGAGAAATGTCCCCTTAATGACTGGTATATCACTCAAAATGACTTTGCATACCGAGAATTAACATTACCTGGAAAAGCATTGAGCCCTGGAATGAGATTTTCACTGGATCCCATGACCATCTCTCCTGGTGCAGCAGCTGTGCATAAGAAAGTAGCAAACGTTATTTAACACACAACATTTTACCAAAGCTGCACACGCAAGTATGTAATTAACAACTTACTCTCAGCTAGCTTTGCAAAGTCTTTGTTAAGCAGCTCCTCTGCTGTTAGCTTGGAGAAGTTATCATCCCCAAAGGGGTTCCAGCTGGGTTGAGTGGTAGGTGCAGTAAAGGCTGTTTGGGCGTCACCATCACCTGGATGATACACACTCTGCTGGGACGAGCAGGGGGAACCAGACGGAGTAGTGCTGGCTGATCTGCAGTGTAAACATAAGGAAGAGTAACAGTGTGCACTGAAATCTGATCATGGGTGTTTAGTGTGTGGACACTGGCTTACTGATGTATGCAAATAAGAGTGACTGAACAGAGTTATTTAAAGACTGAATGGACAGATTCTCTGCTATGTAGGGGTGTGGTGTTCTGTCATATGAATGGACTGTCTCATGCCCCTCTCAGCACACTCAGTGCCATGAAAGGACAGTTCATCCCCAGATCACTGAAGGGAGTTAATTCTACTCACTTGGACTTGTTGAGGCTGGCCTCAGCTGCGGCTGCCTGGAGTAACTGGGTGGATTTGCTGACCGGGACCCCAAACACAGCACTATGAGTAACATCGCTCAGGATGCGTCTGTGGCCGCTCTTGGGGGCCATCTTTGGCGACGAGGGGGGCGTCAATGAGCCGACTTTGTGAATCACTCTGCCAGCCGTCTTTACAAGGAAGAAACAGGGGGAATTATGAGGTGAAACAAGAGAATTGCAGTTCGAGTTTAGTGCATAGACAAAAATGGTCAAATTAGACCCCCGAACATACGTAAACAAAGCAAGAAAGATCAATTGGAAAAGAGAATCTGCTAGAGACGACGGGCAATAAATTCCCTGAAAACCACAACAAAGAGAGAGAAAAACTGTTATGGAAGGGGAAGAACGTATTCCCAGGAAAATGGAGTGAGGTCAACAAAGTCTGAAACAAAGAATTGTTATATTTGATTTGGTTAAACATGATTTTTACTGCAGGGCCTAATAAAAATGGCATGAAAGGAAACTCTTCTAGCTACATGGAAATCACATTGTCCCATTCACGCAAGTAAGAGCAGTCCTGCTTCCCCTTTTCCCTTGACGAGGAAGAAAAGCTTTAAAATGTGATTGGATAGAGAAAAGCTGGTAATCAACTCCCTGGCCCAGAAGAGCAGCAAACAACAGCAGGAGTAGGATGTTACCAAAGTCTCTGGGTCATCGGCAGGATCAACAACCGCAAACTCAGGGATGGGAATCAGATGATAAGCTGCCGTTTCACGGACATGAGCTACATGCTGCTGCTGCTGCTGCTGCTGCTGCTGCTGCTGCTGCAGGTGTTGCGGTTGCAGGGTAATAACTGGAGGAACAGGCATAGCTTTGGACTGCAGCAGGGAAAACGCCTGAGATGCTGTTTTCTGTTGTTGCTGCTGGTGGAGACTCTGTACCAGTTGATTCTATATAAAAATACCACACAGCCAAGCATGAGGAAGGCTCAGTTTGTCATGATTTATAGCTCTTTGACGGGTGCAATAGCCTTTCATAGCAAACGTTTCAGGATTTATTTTCTACCTTTCTGAAAGCACACAATGGACAGGGCAGACACGGAGACATTTAGAGGGGGAATGATTCACAACATTTTAAAGTTATAATCAAGTCTTTTGTCACTAAAAGCACACATTCTATTCTATTCTATTACACCAGTTATCAATAGCATTGTATGAACAAAATATTTTACACTGAATTACAACTTTGACAACCAGACAACTGAGGAGAAAAGCACTAAGAGAGGGATTATTCGAAAAGTCACATCATGGAAACTAACACTAACCCTAGTAACTGAATTCTCAGACTGAAGATTACCATTACCAGATACCATGGCCAAACAAGCCAGGTCAAGCAGATCTACCGCATGTGTTTGTATTACCAGCTCAGTACAGCATTTTGTGTGGGGCAATGCATTGTGTGTGTCATTAAATGGATAATTATGCTGTGAATTGAAGCATGAGATGCTGAACAAACTGATACAAACTGTGACTGTAATGTGGTACTCATGTATGCTACCTGCAAAGATTATATCTCAAACTTACCACTGTTTTTTAATAAGTTAGTAATTTGGTCATCTTTCCAAGTCCCTGAGTGAGATTTACTCAATGTGACCAAAAAGTATTTCCATTCATGTTCTACCTACCTGCTGGTTACTCTGTGGGCTTAAGAAGGCTGAGGCTTGCTGCTTCATGAGGAGCTGCTGATGCTGTGGTGTAGCCTGTGGCTGCATGTTGGCGGTGTGTGTTGGCTGTGGTGCAGCCTGGCCAGCAGGAGCCTGTTGAGCGGGTTGGACAGCAGCTGCAGGTGGGACATTGATACCAACACCTGGAAGGGAGAACATGAGAAGAATGAGGAAAAACACGGACCACATAAAAATTATCTTTAGAAAAAAGCAACCACATTTCAAATACAACATCTTGACAGTTCAACTAAGTGTTTGGATTTGTTTAATTGTAGGTCTCAATGAATGTCAAAAGGACAATTTCATTAACAATATTTGGGCCTAATCTTCGCTTTCATCTGAAGACCAAAACAAATACTCCACTATATTTTCCGGTAACAATGAATGCATTTATTTACCATAATGCATTTAATATAGCTAGATGGATAAAATAAAAGTTTGACCTTTTCTCTATAGTGTTTCTCCCTATTTCTTCATTAAATTCACAAGCATGACTTATCTGGAGACCCAGCAAATGAGTGCGTTAGAACTGCACATTAAAAACTGGAGAGTCGGCTGCTGTAATTAATATGACACCACGCCACCATCTATTCTTGTCTGCCTATTTTTGGCAACGGATGGATTGCCTTGTCACGTGTTGATGCCAAAGGGCCCATAAAGAGACAATTAACAGACTTTTATGGATGGGCTAATTGAACTACTGGGAATACAAGTCTTTGACAACCACTTGAGCAATTCACTACACCAAAATCAATACAAGAATATAGTATATTGTGAATTAAGTGTTACCAGGACAATGGTCACCATAAACCCATCACCATATAATAAATTGACAACAGTTTTAACCCTGACACACAGATGTACAGAGGTACTTATACCTATGGCCTGGGGTGCTCCCGCAGCCACATTGGGTCTCTTGCGTGGGGTGAGAGCTGGCTGGATGGGAAGAATTCCTGATATCTGCTGGGGCTGAGCCTGGCCAGCCTTGGGCCGTTGCCGAGGTGCAATTGAGGTTTCCATGGTAGGAATGGGGTCTGTGAGCCTGATGGAGGAAAAGAGAAAAAAACTGGGGAGTAGATTGACATTTCCTACAATGAGTACAACATTCAAATTGCTTTGCTTTTCACTTACCTGGCTTTGGTTTGACTCTTTTTGGCCACTGCTTCACTAGCTCTGATTGGCTCAGGAAGTTTTGCAGGAATAGGTGAATTCTACAACAGTAAGAAGATTTACAAGTTTTATTTTACAATCAAACCAAAGAGTTAACTTACTATGTCTTTATCTGTGAGATGTTAAGAAAACATTGAGGGGGGTATACTTCTGGTTGAATCAGGGGAACAAGTGCTGAACTACTTTATAATTGCATTAGAAAAGGACATGATGGATGGAGGGCAGTCACGTGGCAAAGGCTAAAAAGCATAGCCTCTCTCAAATATCATTATATCACAGATTAATTTCCTTAGAAAGCAACAAGACAAATAAAAACCACTGTAGACAAGATGTATAAAAGGCTTAGAAAAGTTCAAAAGGTCAAAAAAAGTTGACCTCGCTGCCAATATTCAACCCTAACCTACAGCACATTTCCATCTCAAATCCCTGCCATTAATCTTGTCATCGCGACTTACATGTACATTTGGGACTGGACACTCCCGTCGAGCCAGTTTAAAGGCAAAGTAGGATATTTGGTAGATGTCTGGTCTCTTATCTGGGTCAGGTTCCAGCATGTATCCTGAGAAATCAATGAACAATGGACGTTTAGTGTGAGACACATGAAAATGTATATTTCCACACTTTCAGTAACTGCACATACACACAGGATGAACAACCTCGATTCCAAAACAGTAGGGATACTGTGGTGCTTCACACTTTGCGTGTTGAAGGATTTAAAGTCAGAATGAGTGTATATCTATTTATAAAAACCTCAGTTTTAACATGTCATATCCTGTCTTTATAGTATATACAGTGGGATATTAGGTCAGAAAGGATTTGCAAATCAATGCATTCTGTTTTTATTGACTTTTTACACAGCAAGGCAACTCTTTTGGAAACAGGGTTGCACATGATGTATGTAGGGCAGTGTGTATATTCTGAGGAACAGGGTTACTCACTGATTAGACAGTGCATGTCCTGGGAGTAGCGGGAGTTGTCTGGGATGGTGAAACTTCCGTCACAGATTGCCACTTGACTCTCCCCAAAAGGGAGTGTGAAGTAGCACAGTTTATAGAGCAGACAACCCATAGCCTGTACAGACAAGAGAATAAACATACTCAGACTATGTCTAGCATGTCAGTGCTTAGCAGATTATCATGGTGAACTAATGTGATCATACAGGTAAGGTAATGTAGCATAGTGGTAATGACAGTCCTTACCCAAATGTCTGCCTTTGTTGTGATTATCTTTCCACCATAGAGGTTGACCATCTCTGGTGCCCGGTATGACAGTGTAGTGTACCTGGTTTCAAGAGCAGAGCAATGAGATTTTTCATTTTAGGGCATTTAGCAGGCGCTTTTGTCCAAAGCGACTTGCAGTCAATTCATACATACATACATTCATTCACTGATGGCGGTGGCTCCTATGCAATGTGCTGACCAGAACATCAAGAACAGTTTGGGGTTCAATATCATGCCCAAGGACACTCTGACATGCAGACCAGGGGAATCGAACCAGTGAATTTCTGATAACAAGTTGCTGGCTCTACCCTTGAGTCACAGCCACCAAATGAGCTTCTCAATTTTAACCCTCACAGACCTAGAACAATTTTTGGGGTTCCTGACCTCCAGAGTTTATTTTGTTTTTCCTACCCTATCAGTTGATTATTTAAAACAAACAAACAGAAAAGGTCAAAATGTGTTATTTTTCCTTTTACTTAGAATTCAGACTGCTTCAAAAAAAATATTTTTCAATTATAATATATAATAGATGTACACTGATGTTTTAGGCTTTCAACCAAAGTTTTGTCTCCATCTGACCTCTCTTAAACAGGGTATAGTCAATCATTTTAATATTATCCGACATGTTTTTCAATGAAATGCAGATGTAATCCTATATTTAATTTACTGACCATGTAGAAGTGCCCAACAAAGCTAGATTTAGTTATTAAATCATAAAAGAGCACACTGAAGCAATTGTAACTTTTTCAGAACAATATATCATCCAGTGAACAGCTTGGCGACAACCACAGCACGCTGGCCCAGAGGTAGAAACTACAAGGGTTTCCCTTACCTGTCAAAGCTGTAGAACATTATGGTGTAATCATTTACAAGAGAGCCTCTGAATGCCAAAAAAGACATGCCACTAAAAAGCTGAAAAACCTCACTTTGCTAAGTTTTTAAAGCATATACATAAAATAAGCGGTTATAAAAGTATTACCATTTTACCGTTGTTACATTATGGTACAATAACCATCTCAGAAAGTATCATGGTTATAAGCTTGGGGAAAAAAATGAAATAACTAATTACACTAATACTTTCAATACCTTAGACAAGCAAATTTACACGATTTTTCTTATGATATTATGTCTTATAATCAGTATACAGGTGTATGGAACCCAGAAAAACTCACTTTTTGATTTCCTCCTCCACCACTGGCACCCCCTCTGTCTGAGGGTTTTGGAAGCGGTTAGTGGCACTTCCAAAATCACACAGCACATAGTGTCCCCGGTCGTGCAGAAGAATATTTTCCACCTACATGAGGGAGACAAGATTAGGCCTGTCAGAACTGATAGCACACAAGGTAAACAACAATGTCACAATGAATGACTTCCAAATAATCAGTGTGGCCATTAATTAGCAAGGGGTATGCAGTGAGGTAGTATGTGTGTATTGGAAAATAAATTAGACTTGCCTTGAGATCTCGATGAATGATTGGAGTCTTGCACTGGTGGAGACGAGTGACCGCCTCGCACGTATCACAAAAGATCTGTAAGACCTCAGCTTCGGTGAAGCCCGTCTGTAACCGCTGGTTCATTAGGTTAACCACCTGCCCACCTGCATAGCACAAAAAAATCGACCAAGAGTCAGTTTTAACATTGTTCCGAGCTATGCCCATCGGAATACATATTTACCTCTGCCAAGGAGGTTATGTTTTGACCCATTTCCGTTTCTTTGAATGTTTGTAAGTTGGTTTGTCGGCAGGATAACACAACAACTACCAACAGATCCATCCACCGAAAATTCTGTTAGTCTGACATGGATTTTACAGGAAAAAAAGGATAATATGTCACATACCACATTAAAATCTTAAAAATGGCACCTATTCCTAGTCTCTCATTAAAAATCCAAAAATATATGAATAAGTAAATATGTTTCATTTCACATATGTAACTGCTGGAAAAATCTGTAACACATTCCTGGCAGCATCAGATTTGCTTTCTACAGAGCAACAACCCTGACTGATCAAAAAAGAAAAAGAAAATTAAAGAATTATTTTGTTAGTTACTATAATTGATTACTTTAACTGTGCATTGTTTTAATACATTACATTGTCTTTCTTTCTCTCAAAAGTGGCATGTTTTTAAAAACCGGTTTGTTGTGTTCTGCCAATTCAGGTCTACAGACACTTTAACAGCTACACAGTAGTGTAAAAATGTTAACTTTCTATAAATACCACCACTCAGTGGTGCATCGACTGAAACAGAAGTTTTATTGACCACGACAGCTATCAGTCGAACATTTGCCTTCGAACAGAACAGGATGCTGCGAGGAGCCGAGGGTAATGGAGCTTTGAATTTAACAGAGACA
Source organism: Diplodus sargus (assembly GCA_903131615.1). Classification (NCBI taxonomy): domain Eukaryota; kingdom Metazoa; phylum Chordata; class Actinopteri; order Spariformes; family Sparidae; genus Diplodus; species Diplodus sargus. The sequence continues at coordinate 3,712,361 of CAEMYA010000002.1, read as the reverse complement.
GAATGAGATGGGGGTGGGCTGATTTACCTCGACAGAAGTCCATTAAGATTAGGACTTCCCACACATCGCCAGCTCCAACTGCTGTTATGCTGGAGTCCAGGAAACCAACTATGTTTTTGTTGCCAACTAGGTCCCTCTGTGTAAACAAACACAAAGAGAGCAACAATGAAAAACAACAGCTTTTACAGTACAGAGACAGTTGGCTTAGTAAATTACAAAATACATTAATGTTTGTAACTATTCAGTCTATTTTTATGAGATGAGAAATTCTCTGCTCAAAGTCTAGAATAATGACGATAACCATCCAGCAACAATCATGCCAACCTGGGTGTGGCTACAGGAACTGCTTGGTTTCACTTACAGTAATGACTGTAGTTAGGAAATGGATGAGAGAGGAACCTAAGATGGCAATTCAACAGTTTAGGAAGAATTCCATTACTTACAATTACAATTCATACCTTGAACTCCCTTCTGTTATCGTCATTATTTCTGGGCCAATGATATTTCTTCAGATATTTTTTAGTGTTAGTTCAAAGGATTTCAAGCATTCAGTGGTTAGTCACAGTCAGACCACAAGGCTCAGAAAATTAAAGCAAGTATTGAAGTTCAATACTTAAAGCAAGTATTGAACCATCAGTTGTCTGTGTGTTATGTTACACAAGATTGATGTCATTAATCCCACCCGTCTCAGACTGCAAACAGGTTAACATTAAAGCATAATAACCAAACCCGCTCTTACAAGGCCATCTCCTAGTAGTATCAGAACGAAACTGTTATCTGCTGCACTCAGCAGTCAGTTACAGGACAGTCTTACTCACCATAATCTGTATCTCAAGTTTGCAGATTTGCAGATCATGCTCGTTGTTGACATACATTCTTTTAAGTGCACAACGTACTCCTTGATGAGTTCGCACCAAAAAAACTATGGCAAAACCTCCTGCAAATGAGAGAGGGAGAAAAATGAATGAGCACATACAAATTTCAACAGTACAACTATCTCAAAATATCATGCTCAACTGCAATTTTAGACATTCAACTACAGCAGCAGCTACAACATACATGGTGACAGGTTATTTTGTGTAACATAAGTTGATATTAAAACTAGGTTAATTTCACTTTTTCAGAACAATAACTGTCAGGTTCTGATATTCTGTAGTTCTCTACCAGTGTAACCACGAAATATTAGAAGTACAAGGTTGTTATTCCAATGTAATCAGGGATGCAAACTTTACGCAATATTTTTAATTGAAAGTCAAACAATTGATTATAGGTTAATCACGGATAAAAGACCACCAAATCTGCCCATACCTGAGTCTTGCAAAGACCTGGGCTAAACACTGCAAGTATGTCAAATGAAGTGTTCGTGACAACAATACAATATCACAATTTGTCTTTTCTGAGTCACTCAAGTTAAACATCCATTAGCTTTACTCTGACCCTGACAGACACCTCTCAATCCTGGAAGCTAATGAGACGGATGAAATAATGGAATTGGCCTCTGCTAAACTCAAGTGTATGTATGTATTGATGATAATATCTTGGTAATGAGGTAAGGAAAGGACAGCTTAAAGGGATTATTGAATACGATGAGTGCATGGCTTGCTGACTGAAACACCACTGTGCGAGTCAGCAGTTGTGCTGAAGGGAAGGATGCAAGAAGTAGAGAACACTGTCACAGGATACAGGAAGTGAGAGAGTTCATCACACCACCTTCAGTCACAGTGATGCTGACATATGAGAAAACCCACAAGATGGCTGTATCCATCCATAGCAACTCAAACCAGCAACAACCACGCAGATAAATTAAACACATTTTTCTGTCATTAGATATTAATGTATATGTCTGAAAATACAAGACATAGAGGGATATGATTTATACATGAAGCTCACATTGCAAGCTTTTCCCATTTCTGTAAATTGTGCCATGAAAATTCAATCAACATTTTTTTGTGGTTGCACTGCACTGAACGGTGGACTGTGGGATAGTCTATTGTCTTCACTGATTGCTAGATATAAACTGGGCCCGGCGTGCATTTGGGGCTCTCTTTACAGCTTTCACTGTAAAGGTCTGAATTTTGTTGTTTTTGCCGCTCTACTGTTCACAATTTTTTTTTCACTCACAGCTTGTGTTAATGCCATGCACTGGGCTGACTCATCCAGCTGGCATCACTAAGCCAGGGATAGCTCCACGTGACTGGTCTGGATGTCATTTAGCCTTGGGCAACATCACTGTGAGTCATACTATTTAAGGAGTACAAAAGGTGATGAGACTCCAAAAAATTAAATTATTTTTTGAAAGGGTTCCCTAAATGGCACAATAATGACCATAACCCTCACCTATGAAATCATGTGTGTTTCAGTGCTCTGTCCTGTATCCAACAAGGAAAAGCTTGGTCACCATGGATGATAACTCATCACATTTTTCTGACATCATCAGCTATAATTCAATACTGGAAATTTCACAATGAAGTGCTAAAATCTGCATCACAGTACAGGCATGGTACTGGCAGAGCACTGGGCTGACACACTAACATTAATTAGTGTTAGTAATACAGAGCAGGGCAGTGCTTGCAAAGTGGTTTTCAATTAAAAAACAACTGCTAACACTATCCTGAATCAGAATACTGAAGGGGAATAACACTTCAGGAGCACATGAAAAAACAGGCTTTAAGTGTGTTTCTATGTGTGCAGTATGTGAGAGTTCAAACAGTCGACCCCCCGCTGTCTCGCACAGTCTAATCTGTGATGCCTTTAAGAAATGTGAGGGATTAGCAGCCTTCTTAAGCAACATTTAGAAGTGGTCTACAATCTCAGTAGACAGTGTGAGCAAATAATTGTAAGTACACCTACAAATAGCCACTGCCTCATGACGTAACTGATTGTCCTGACTGTCAGGATTATACCACTCTAGCTTATGGAAACACGCTCAAGCAAATGCACACAAAAATACACCTTTGGGCATCACCAAGAAAAGCATAGTGAATGGTGTTCAGCCACAGTTTGTCATTAGTTTAATGGAACTTACATAACTACCATCTAGGCTGAGGACCACTACACATGTCCTCATGACTACAATGCTGTTTACAATGATGCACAGTTACATGACACCACAATAACAGCAAGAAATACTAGCAGCAGCAGTCTCACCTATTGGAACAGATTACCATGGACCAAATAAAGCTGATGCGTATATGCATGTTACATACATCTCGAGAACAGGTTTAATGATAGCAGCAGTAGCTCTATATGGACACATAAAAATCTTGTTGAAAGACAGAAAGAAAGAAAAGCTGTGTCTTGCAAAATCCTGGAAAAACAAGCTGAGAACAAATCACAGACACCACCTGAAGCCAAAATGTCTGAACTAAAAACTAGAATAATGACATGATTTTTAAGCATGTATATTTAGGCTGAAAAACTACAGAAGCCAGCATGTCCCTCTCCTCTGACTGCTTTTGTCTGCTAACTGCAAACAGAGAGTAATATCCCAAAATACAACCAAAACCATCTGAATAAATAAGTCTAGTGACACTGGGGGGAGTCACATTGCAAACAGTAGGTCCACTGCCAGAGCAAGAAAAAATATGATATGCAGGAAAACATTCCAACTAGCATTTCGTGAAAGATAAATAATATTGGGAAAATTCATGTGGTTCATCTTCCATGAGCAGTCCTCTTTATGAGGCCTAACAATTACCAACTTAAAGGGGCCTCTTTCAGGTGAATGTCTGCATCAAGTCCAGAGTATTTCCAGAACAAAAAAGAAAACTAGGGGTAAGCAAGGCTGATATTCAGCACTTTTCTGTTTTACAGTATCTTTGCATTTTTAAAATAATTCATTTTGTCAGCAATTACATACAAAACAAAACAGTGCTTTGGCTTTGAGCTGGTATTGGCCCTGAAAAGAAAGTGTTGGTTGATCCCTAAAGAAACCTACAACATTTTATCACCAACAGCACAAATACCACCAAACGTTCCACCTGACATCTCAGTGCAGGGTAGGACTGAGATATCTAAAACCATAGATATCTAAAACCATTCATAAAACTGCGGTGTGGCCAAACAGATGGGGCCCCATCTATGGTACTGATGAATTAATCAGTCTACTTTCATCTATTATTTAGTAACAGGTGCTCTTAGCTAACAGAGCATGGCAGTCTCTCATTGGAAAAACAAATGACCATGGGAAACTGTTAAACCTGTGTCACAAAGCTTGTTTAACTGTGCTCTGGTAATAACTAGCTTAAAAGTTAAGACTTGTTTTCAAAAAACATTTCTCACCCCTGATGTCAATGATTTGGATTCACCTCCCGCTAATTGACATGCAAGTTTGTTTTTAACATAGAAAAGTGCCTGTCACCTGTGTGTAATCTGCCCACCTTGTCAAGAGGTCGTGTTTTATGATGCTGCACAGCCTAATAACCTTTACCCTCCCTCTAACTAACAAGACATTGTTATCCAAACTTCTTAAATCTCCAGTTGTGATGTGTCACTCCCTCTGTACATATCAAGACAGGTGACTCAGCATGGCATTGGTCGTTTTAAACAAAGTAGAAGAGCCAGTTACTCAGTGTTACGCCCAGCCTTAGGGAAAGGAGTGTAATTATGCTAAGAGAAGTGAGTCTGAACAGCTGTCAGCTATATAACCCACCTTAAAATCATCACTTTTCCCCAACGTTTGTAATCATTCCACACATATAAGAAAACTCAGGCCACAGAGGAAAAGTCTGATTGGAACAAGGCCATCTGGCAACTAAGTGATCATCAAAAGAGCAGCAGGGGGTGATCACAACTCATACTGAAACAGTGATAGCCTTGTGCCAATAAGCACGACCACCATTCAACATATCCTAAAGGTGGTGTATCATGACGTTGGTGTTTTAGCTGGGCCACAGCCAAACAAAAACAACAGGCCCAGTCATTTATCTAACTTATGTTACCTGTCTGTTCATCCTCACCACGATGTGGTTCAGTTGAGATTGTGGATCTAGTTAAACGTGTTTGTGTGACATTTGTGCAACCCACACTACAGAAAAGTCACATAGTTCACCTTCTGCGACAATTTCCTCGACGGTCACTTGATAACGTCCAATGGTAAAGACCCGTCCGATGAAGCTGCCACCGCCGCCGGAACCAGCGCCTCCTCCACCGACTCCGGAGCCAGGCCCGGAGCTCACCAACTCCCGGCGAGAATCAAAAAATTTCTTCATTTCTCCCCCGAGGTATCCGAAACACGTTCAAGTCCAAAATGTATTAGCAAGGTAGCAACAATTATGGTCGGATATGACCAGTCCCTGTTCGCTGAGGTGCTGGTGATAACGCGTTAGCAGTTTTTTCAAAAATTGAATGAAAGCAGCCAGCTAGCTTCAAGCTAAATGCTAGCTAACTAGCTGGACCTCAAAATATTCCAACACCGCTGTCCAACGCTCTTCAGCTAACTCATAGTTTGAACAGCAGGCGGAGTCAAATATTGTAGAGAAAATAATAAGATATAACGTTCATGCGGAAGTCGCCGCTTTCCACCGTGAACCGAGAGCAGCACTGGCTGGCTAAATTAGCCAAGCTACGAGCCCGAAAAAAACACTTGTTAGCCGTTATCTCACCTAGCCAGCTAGCTTAAGCAGCTAGGTGCGGTGACAGCTGTCAGTTGATAGACTGGCAGCCAGGTAAGTCCTTAGTGTCCAATGCAGCTTATTACACATCTCCACCGATATCTTCCAGCCAAAATGTTACGTGGTATACCTGCTGCTCTACTGCTCTGTATCGTGGAAAAGAATGTCAGACCTTCGCTGGTTTTGTGCCCAGCTGGCCGTCAGAAGGCTGGACAACTAACTTAATGACAGAGCTAACGTCGCTACAAACAGAGTCGATGCTAGTGGGGGAGAGTCCTCTCCAGCTCCTCTCTGCGGACTCCGTCATCCCTGACTGCTCTTGTTGTGATTGGTCAAATGATTAGCAGCCACTTCCTGTCAGCACAGGCTCCCCAGTCCCAAAAACAAACGGCCCCCCACTCTTATGCATTATGTGTCCTAGTCAGGAGCATATTTGTGCCTAAACCGTTTCAGTTGGTATGAGGGATTAGATTTAGCTCTGTATACTTTATAATATAAAAGTAACGTTATTGATATAGCACCTGCCATTCATAAAAATGCTTTAAAGTATGGTGCTAAAAACCAAGGTCAGTACAAAAATTACATTTAAAATGATAAACAAGTTTATAAAAATTGAAAAGAAAAGTGAAATAGCAAGGCCAATGCATACAAAGTGTGAAGAAAGAGACAAAAACAAACAACATTAACTAATTGTAACTAATTGTAAAAAAAAAAAAAATTTAAAAAAAAGAAAAAAAAAGTATGTTGTGCAGCTACATGTATCAATAATTGCATTTATGAAAATCTGTTATTCTGATCCACTGTCTTTGGTGGGAAGCGATGATTACAGTGAGTAGAGGCTAATAATCAAGTTTAACAATAGATGGCTTGATAGCATCACAGAGTCAAACATGATTTGAGATCAGGTTCACTTTGGCTGTCTGTGAAGTTATATAAACCATGCACACATCGTCTTTTTTTGTCTCTCTTTTTTCCTTCTGCCATCTTCTGCCATGTTTTATGTTACTTTACTGTGTCTTTCTGTTTAATGGCCTTTCATTTAATCTTTTCCCATCCACTGGTAAGGGTACTAAATTTTTTAATAGATATTTCTCTTTCTTGCAGATATCAAGTCAAACCTACTAACAGTGTTGTCAAAAGTACCCATAAGTCATAAATCAGTAAAAGTAAAGATATGTTAATTAATCATTGAAATACTACTTTGGTAAAATTGAAAGTCACCTATACAGATAAAACTTGTGTAAGAGTCTATAAGTATCTGATATCAAATTTTCTTAAGCATCAAAAGTAATTTTCTTGCAATTATTGTACTTAAGTATCAAAAGTGCAAGTAGAAATAAATGATCCATAAATATACATGTACACTATGTACTATGGACTGACTGATTACCTGCCTGGCCAGCTATTAGATCTGATCTTCAGTATTTTTCCAAAAACAGGAATTAGTTTATTTTTCTTTTGGCCAACTGCTGATTAAATCAATGTATTTAAAAAAGTTAAGTTCAAGAACATCAAAGTTTTACTTAATTAAATGTAAGTCAATGTATGTCAATACAAGAGACATTCAGTAACTGCCTACTGATATCATTAGGCCTATTTGCAGTCTTACAGCAGAGTCATTCTGATAGGAATGTAAAACCTTCTGTACAACTCCATTTGAATTTCCCACAGCAGCTTGTAGTCAAATAATTCCTCTGGGATTCAACTTTTGCTCTTCCATAATAAACACAGAGTATCTCGAAGAGAAACACTCTGACACATGGCACAAGAACTCGGCACCGGCCATGTGAACCTCAAGGGACACCTTTGAATATTTACAATAACTAATGTAAAAAGATGAAAATCAAAATAGTCCAACAAACTAGACCTTCGAGTGTCTGCGATTAAAAAAATCTGCCCCACAACATTTCTCCTTTAAGGGATGCATACACTACTCCTTATACTCTATCTAAGTTACTCCAGTCTTCTCCACATGGCCCCATTCGGATGTGTTGTGAGCCATCATGAGGTTCCAACCCCAGTGTTGAGAAACTTTGGGTTTAAATAAAAGGATAACCTCTGTCTCGAATTTGTTGTTGCAAAGATTGATTTTCTTTATCAAATGACACATTACACAAACTTTCTGAGCATGTTTGAAATTGATGTAAGGCTGCACCTTTATAGCAGTGTGACAATTCCCCCAGCAGGGGTCACTGTTTCATCACTAAATAAATGTGCAGACCCTGTTTTTTTTTTTTTTTACTCGCACTTTAAGCTCCAGGCAAGGATAATACGACCAATATTTATCCCTCATCTCCGTGGGAGAGTTCTATTTGTCTCTCTGTGTGTTTTAACCATATTAGGCTTTGGACAAAGTTTGACAAAATCATTTTATGGGTCTCCCCTGGTTAAATTCCGCATAAACCACTCCCCTTACTCATTCCTAAACTCCTGACCACCAGTGTCACCTACAGTGTTTGCAGCACTGATAAATCAAGCTGCCTGTAAATGTGGTTGACGTTTCTATCGGAAGTGGTTTACATACTTAACGTGTAATGGCACTGTTAAAGAAGCATGGGTGTTGATTCATATTATGCTCTCATGTCTCTCTTTGGCAATATGTCTACACATGATTATTTGTTTACAGAGTACAGGACATTCATTCTGGCACTGCTAATGCCTTTAAACATGTGGTGACCATTTTGCCAAAATAATTGGGCCATTAAGTTATTTGAGCTGCAGAGTTGTTAGTGCTCTGGTGATAAATGACAAAGCTTTCATGCATTCTTTTTGCCGGTGTTCATCTACAATATGCTAGATCTCTGCTGACCCACAAGCTGAAGGTAAACATACTTTGTTCTCAATTTGTGTGGTCCCCTGAGAACCAAAACATCTTTGCAATTTGGTGTCTGGATTTAGATATGATAATGTGAAAAAAGGCAGGGTCATATAAGCAAGCTTTACATATGCACACCAGCAAGTATTAGAAATGAGTCTATGAGCTGAGCAGCGCTACAGTTACATCATTAGAGAGGTGGATCTGTCACTTTGGAAAAAGTCTCACCAAGTAATTTGTGGTCACATTGCTAAACCTCTGACTCCTGACGTATTCAAGATTTTTAAGTACACTCTCAAGAAAAAGCTAGTGGAAGATTTTTCTTTTCTATTTTGTCCAAAATGACAACAGGAACTTCTAAAACCACCCTGGTCATAATTGGCCTTTGGTCTATTTTTATCTTCAGTGTGCTCCAAACAGTCCTAGTTTTGAGAAGAAAAAAAAAAAAAAGATTTACCGCTCATGGTTGTATGCCTCCATGCACCAGTCAAGTTGCTGTATGGCCAGGACATGTTTTGTAGAATATGATATTTGGCTTTTGAGAAATAAAATGTCATAACTTTATCATTTTATCCAATTTGACATTTGTGTACAACTTAGTCATTATAATCAAAATAAATGTGTGTGTTTTGTGAGGTCACAGTGACCTTTGACCCAAAAATTCTAATCACTTCATTCCTGGGTCCAAGTGGACATTTGTGCAACATTTGAGTAAATTCCCTCATGGGGTTTTGGAGATATCGTGTCCACAAGAACAAAGGCGCATTTATGCTGAGCGATAGATACACGTACGGATATGGACTGAACCTTCTTGCTTCATCTTTCTCGTATGTCTGCACGTTTTCTGAAAGCTTACAAATACGCATCAATGGAGCAGTACCTCCGGTAGTCGTGGGGGGCAGTGTAGCACTGTAGCCAATAGCTTAAACAAAGCGCAACCGCGGGTCAAGAGGAAGAACTTTCAAAAATGCCAAAACGTTTTGAGTAGAAATTACATATAAAGTTTTACATAAAGACAGCATAACTGAGCATTGAGACGGACTCATAAACAGACGGACAAGCTGAAACCATAATGCCTACAGCCACAGCTATCACCAGCGCAGACGTATACAAAATATGACCAAATACATTGCTTCCATCAGAATCACAAGATTTTGTCTGGAATATCCCTCTAATGAATGCTAAGAAAAACCTCCCAACTGCAGGTTTTTCTTCTTCACGCTTGAAATAACCCTTTGAATAATTCAACAGAATTTCATTATAATTACTTTGGATCAAAGGGAAACGAAAGTGGCTTTAATGTTTCACTTCTTCGCCTGCCTTTTTAACTGCAAGAATGAAAAGAAGGATTCATTTGATGCATTTTCCTCGACTTCACCTTAATGCCTGCTGAAACAAATGGAAAAATTGATCTGGTGGTCCCCAGTGTTGCAAGTTGTGGTTGAAATGAAAACGAAACCACTCACTGTTGCTGACACGACCTGACCTTTATCTCTCCTCAATTACAGTTTGCTGTTCTCATCACGATGGCCTTTTTTGGCCTTGAATGACCTTTCGTTACCTTTTCATTTTCCGCAATGGGTAAAGTCAAACACTACGCTGTCCACTGTCCAACTGTCACAACTGGGTGTCGCAAAGAACTCATGTACTAACTCTGTGATAGTTTACGGTAATCTACGGTAATTTATTTTTTCATGTTGTTTTTGCTTCAGACAAATATGGCTTCATACTTACTTACTGCAGGTATAGGACTCTCCAGCCAGCATCCAGATTATGAATAGATATTCCATCAAGCCTGGCTATTCAGAGCAGAGAAGTCGTGTACTGTATATTAAATCTCAATTAAAGCAGCTGGATCCAACTTCCTGACAGATGATAGTTTATTTTTGAAACACAGATCCCACACGATTATCAGAAGAGGGACTGTCAGATTCTTTCCTATCGGCTGGCTTGTTTTGGCATTCACTACTATTTTAGAGTAGCTGATTATTAGACTGTTGGAGTGTGTGAGGCATTAATATACCCACGTGCCCTCTTTCAGTCTAACAGCAGACACACACCAAACATCTGGATCTCATCCCCCTGCAAGAGAAGGCCAATCATCACATACCTGAGCAAACACTCTTGATTTTCTCGGGATTCAGCATCGCAGAGGTCCAAGTTCTATGATTTTCATCGGTATGGTCCAAAATCTGACATTATAGAGATTCTGGACGCCGAGCGGGCACACTTTGAAAGAAATCTGGCTTCCAAAAGAATACTGACGCTGTGCAGTGAAGTGCATCTTGAGAATCCAACGGAAAGTTTTAGAGGAAAAAGATCATCACTACGTTTGTACGGTAGCCTGGTGCATGTCAGGGTTCACATCATACAATATGGATTTTTTTTAACCAGGGCACCATCCGTCCCTGCCTTCTTGCTTCAGCCTTCAGCTTCAGCCTTTACAACCAAAACCCTGTTGGTAGTAAAGACACAGTATGGCTGGATCCAAGAAAAAAGAAAGAAAGAAACAACAGTTTTAAGTGATTTAAGACCCAGTTTTATCTAAATGAGGGGAACATTTAAGGTCAGAGTAGGTAATTTTGTGATCGGCACAAAACTGGTAATCTGAAAAAGTGGTTTGGAAATGCCCACCACGTCCCGGCTGTAAATGACACCTCTGCGGCCACGGCCTTGTACCCCATTAGCCACTGTGATGATGGCTGCACTCTCCTGACTTAAACTCAGCGTGTATGTCATCGGCCATATAAAAGACACATTCACCTGCTCTACAGAAAAGTACTGAATGCACAAATAGCGTTTGTGGCACTGAGACGTGCTGCTTTTCACAGGTCAGTGGTGACAGGCAGCTATTCTGTAAGCCACAGACAATGCAGCAGCAGCCTGTGGGTTAGTCCTCTGATTGCAGTGGCAGCAGGTGTGCTGACCGGGAGCGGGATGGTGTTGATGACTGTGATGACAAACTGCCGACCTGGCTGGAACAATCACGCAATCTGATGGGACTTTTGGCAGCTGCTACAGCAGTAGATTTTGTGGGGAAAAATGGAATTACATCTGTGAGCCTTGGATGGAGCATTTATGTGTGATGGCCTTGGTGACCCGTCTGTGCTTTTAAACCAATATATGCTGTGTACACTTAGTTTTCAAATAACATACATTTCTAATCTTTGATTTTGATAATATATGTATATATATATCTGTGCAAATCTCTCGTGACTTAGTTTCACACCACTAAATGTTTCAGGGTCTCCTCTCCTCATTAGCATCTCTTATCAGCCCACCCAGCCAACAGTAATCAGTGAAGATCAGCGGAGGCAGGAAGAGTGAGGGATGAAGGGAAGAGGCGGCGGGTAAACTTCCTGAGGAATGTTCCTCTTTTCTCCAGCAAAGGGTAGAGTGCTTCTTACAGACAGAAGAGGGGAGCATTTTACCCTATTTCTTCAATGACAAAAAAAAAGAGAGAGAGATTTGTGGTCACAGTACATGAAAAAAAACCTGCCCGTGTTTGTAAACAGAGATGGTCATTACAGAAGATATTTATTTTTTTCCCAGGAACGAGGAAATTACCTTGTGATGACTGGAGTGGAACACATTTGGCTGAGAGAGACTCGCCATTTGGCTGCCATGTTATGTGACTCATTTCATTTTAAAATGTGTATTTCATTAAATATGTAAAAATGTTATTTGGCCCCTTAGAGCAGCAACAGATTTATATTAAGGAGCTCTATCTGTAAATCAAAGCCTCCTATTTCTTCTACCTACAGTAACTGGTATGCATGGTTGCCAGTCCTCCCGATATTCATTGCCCTCACCTGGTTTTTACTTTCGAGGCAACAGTTCTCCTATATTACTCCTGATTTACAACATTTTCACATCTTTGTACCCTTTACTTTTACCTGCAACCAGTTATGATGTGTAGACTACTGGACTGGTGCGCCTCATCCACTGGTTGCCTGTTAGTTTTCGCATGGGTTTTAAAATGCTGGTACAACATGGCCTTGCAACAGACTACGTCACATAAGATACTTTTGGTTTATGAGTCGGGAAGGCCCCTCAGATCCTCGGCTTTTCTCTTTTAGCTGCTCTACAAAGCAGATCTAAAACATTTGGTGATGCTGCTTTCAGCCATTACGCTCCGAGCCATTACAAGAGCCTGCCAGAGGATCTGAGAGGGGCTGGAAATATTGACACCTGACACTCAGAATCTATTCAGTCTGGCTATTTTGTAGTGTCATATAACTCCATGGTTTCTATCTTTATACTTATTTTAATTTGTTTGTATTTATCATAACCCTTTATTCTTTTTTATATATATTCTTCCATCGTACTGTCGTTATTATTATTAGTATTATTATTATTATTGATATCAATATTAATATGTAAAAAAAAAAGATTACAGTGACATTTTTTAAACGGTATGAATATCAGCTTTAGAGTTTAATTTGTGAGTTATGGCTATAAAATTAAAATCCACTTAACGGTATCCTGTGTCAACTTGGTCATAGCAAACTAACTGTAGCTGTATCTGTTACTGATTGAACTGGTTCAACACTGAAAAAATAGTAGAATAGAGAAATGATTCAAAGAGTGTGCATCCCTGAATGAAAGTTTAAAATACAATTTAATCATGTGTATTCCCTGGCGCTGGACTGTCTGTTTGTTTAGGTTTTCAATGGCTGATCAGAGGGGATTTCTGCTGACCGTCTCTGTGATAACAGATTCTCTCAGAGTTTGAATAGATGACCCTGAGATCACTGTCCCAATGGGGAAGCTCTCAAAGCAAAGGCCATTTCAATCTACAGCTTCCTCACACATATTTAAAACCTCTGCATCCACAAGGAATTCACGACAGCAAATACGCTGACAACGGCTTAATACTACGTTACTAACCAATGTCATTACAACAAATGCGTGCTGCTGGAAAATGCTATGTGATTCGTAGCATGAAATGGTTCAGCACCTGCTGTGTCCTCAGTGGTTTAGGGAATAAAATGAGCACTTTGACATTGCCTTTATACCTGCTTTTAATTTCCCTGATGGAATTTCCTTTCTGTTCAAATCAGTTCACCAGTTCAAATTAACTCCAGTGATTTCTTACAGATGACGCCGATGCCGTAATCATTTTTATGTGATGACAAAAAGGCAGTCAGCTGTACTGATTATGACAGATGTCTTGGAAAGATCAAAGCTCAGATGTGGTTTTTTTCTTTTGTGGATGGTTCAAACTTCATTTAGACGTCACTTTCTGTAGATGAAAATAAAGTAGCGTGTTCCTTGGACTGAGTGGGCCAGATATTCTTACCACTTTTATCCTACCTACTGGCACGACTGACTGCATTCATCAAATGAACAACAAACCCCTGGTGGATGGTAGTATCCTAGTAATGAGTAGTCAGCGGAGTCATCAGGCCTGACCTCAAGCTCTCTGGAGGCGACAGGTCGGCAGCGACAAAAGCAAAATAGATCTGATGGCACAGTCACAACACATTGATGCTTTCATTATTTCCGTCTGTGACATGGCTGGCTTGTCAAGTTTGCTGTGTGTTGTGCAGTTATCTTGCTATGAAGTGAAAGGTTGTAAATCACAATATGATATCTGGATACCGTGTTGACAGAATACATTTATATGAATGAAAGAAGTCATGTGAGTGTGCTGACTTAGAGAGGAGGGAGGGGATCGCGAACAAGGACTTAGCTAACAGTGAACTTGCCCTCCTCCAGCCTATTTCAACACAGATTTGTTGCAAACAATGAAGCTTTATCAGATTAAAATGGGGTGCATCCCCTGTTGATCATGAGTCTACTGCATCCTTTTGAATTTTAAAGTGAAACTCTTGCCAAAATGCAACCTAGCCTTTTTTTGTGAATGCACATGAGTCAAACCTTTATGTAAAAGCATAATTAGGATGAAAGAGCCACTTTTAAGATTGACCGTATTTTCGTTTTTGGGTCAAACTCATTTTCAATTGGAGCGCTTGGGGCGAATTAGCGATAGCATCAAAATCGCTATTTTAAAAACACTAAGAAGGCTTGACACAACATGAATCTTTGCTCGTAGTATCACCAGGGTCAAAATGAGTTTGACCCGTAAACTAAAATACGATCAATCTTAAAAGTGGCTCTTTCGTCGTAATTATGCTTTTACATGAAGGTTTGACTCATGTAGCTACATTCACAAAAAAAAAGCCAAGGTTGCATTTTGATGAGAGCTCCACTTTAACATTGGTCCCTCACTGATTAGCCAGCCGGTGGTAGTAGATAAAATATATCAACAGCCTGAGAAGACACACTCCACTGTAGTCATCGCTCAGCTCAGTTTGTGATTTGCTACAAGTGATAGTTACAAACATCCCTTTTGAGTCACTGCCCTGTCCTTGCAGCAACTACAGCTTATACGAAATGGAAGGGACACAATTCTGACAGCTACCAGAAGGGATGATAAACATCTCAACAAAAGAAAATCCAATGAAACACTTTTCAGTCAGTGAGGCAAATGTTCTATAAAAGGAAAGAAAAAATCTTCAAAATTAGAGTGAACACTGGCCCTCGCCCTCTGAGATGAAAAGCCCCGGGAGATGAGAGAGAACTGGCAAATATGTGAGTGGTGACATAGACTTTCGGCCTGGAAGAACTATTCTATACTTACGTAGAATTAAGAGTTAAGAACGGGTCTAAAACAAAGAGAATGAAGAAACCCTAACCCTAACCCAGATCCAAAGGTCATGAGATGGGGGCAAGTCCGTCACGGCTTCTTGTGTGTGTGCAGATCTGAGTGTCCCCAAAACGAGGCTCAGTCAAAGCCTACTTAATGCTCGGCTGAGGGAAAAGGTTGACAAACATAAGATAAATGATCAGTCAGTGTAAAATGAGATGGATGGTGTGAATTGAAGCAGGCACTAAAGGGGGCTGTCATGTGCATCAGCAATGTTTCCTGCACCTGACATCTCATAGCTGGTATCCAAAATAACTGGCAGGTTTCTGGCAGGCACTGTCCTCCCAGTTGAAATAACAAACTCAACGGCAGCAGGAGGATAACGGCTCTTTCTCTCGTTAGAGCTGGATTTTTAAACATTTTTTCTGTCAGAATAGCTATAAGTTGGAAAATAATGTGCACGATTTAGCTTTAACAGTTTCATGGTATTTTCAAGTATTACTCTAGACTTGTGCTGAATAAAGGAAATAGATTGCTTTAATGAAAAGGCTATATGAGATTGATTTGGAAAAACATCGACCCAGAAAACACTGTGGAAAAAGCTACATATCATGTTGATCGATAACATCACCCATTATATAAAACTGGTATAATCGTTAGTGCTACTAGCGCTCAGCAACGAGAATATCAACTTTGAAGCATTTATATTTGCTAATTTTATTGTCTTGAAGTTGCCATTTATTTATTTTCATGGCCTAAAATGTCCAATTCAGGTGTAAAACAGAAGTAGCTTAAAATATATTACAATAGTGCATCTTATATGCCATCTCATCAAAAAGAGTTTTAGATTATCGGCATGAGGTGGATCACTCAGTGCACGTATAAATCTTTCAGTCAAAATAACGCTGCACCAGGTTTGCTCGGCTCTGGGAGCACAACGTCATTAATAACAGCTCCAGGTTAGAATAAAAAGGTAAAAATCAGACAGCTTTTTTCACGGTATGCACATACACAGCTTTCCTGGTAAATGGTGGATTAGGCATTCAGTGTTTACCTTCAAATGAAGTGGTTGTAATTATTTTACTAAACTGATGGTTTGTTTTGTCTGTACAGCTGACTGTACAATGTCCCGTCTGACGTCTTCATAGCCGTGTGGTCGTATTCCCAGATCTCAGCTTGGCTACACTAGTGTCCTCTTTTAAATCACTTGACACTTGACTTATTTTTATCAAAGGGCTATCCTATAAAGGTGCTTACATTGTTTAGTTTATTTTTCTTTTATAGTTAAACTGTACTTTATTCCTGACGATGCAGTGCATGACGATGCAGCAGCAGGTAGCTCCAGTCTTGCATTCTCCAACTGCACGCTCTAAGATTCAACTTCTCTTTGGTGTCTCTTCTGGTAAGCCAGCTGCTTCCCTTGGAGTTGTGTGGCTCATGACAACAGAGGGTGTAGGTTTTCTTGCACTACTGAAGGACCAGGTGCTCCACAGTCTTGGACCCTTTTGGTCTGCGGCAGTTTCTTGCAATGTGACCACACTTGAAACAGATAGGCTGACCCTCTGGTGTGAACTTGGGTCTAACTTGTGACTTGGGCCTCAAATGTCTCTCTCTTGACTGCTGTGCATACTCAGCTTGCTCTTTGGACACGCTAGCTCAGTGAGTGTTTTGCCTAACTCTGCTAGCTATTTTTCTTGATGGGCTACTGCTCTTTGAACATCATCTAATATAGGAGAGTGGCCATTGTTTGATTTAATGAAGCACCCAAACCTCAGCGACAGGAATTCCAGCAGTGTCTACTACTTTACACGATGGCGTCACAACACCATCCACCCTACTATTCTCCAGGTTGTTCGCATATAAACAGGAAGAAAGACCATGATGCATTTGGTGGCAGACCAATGCTTCCACCCTGTTACCAAAGACCATAAAAGCAAGTAAGACTGTGGTGGCCCACTTACAATCTGCTTCTCACTTTGCTCAGACTTAAACAATGTTACACTCAAAAGAAACCAGCGAAGAACATGTGCATTATCATTTAAAGAGAAACTCTCGCCAAAATGCAACCTAGGCTTTTTTTTGTGAATGTATATGAGTCAAATCTTCATGTAAAAGCATAATTACGATGAAAGTGGACCTTTTAAGATCTACCATATTTTCGTTTTCGGCTCAAACTCGTTTTCAATGGGAGAGCATGGGGCACTTTTACGCTAGCATCAAAATCTCTATTTTTAAAACACTAAGAAGGCTCGACACAACATGAAACTTTGCTCGTAGTATCACCAGGGTCTCTACTCATGTACATGAGCATTGAGAACATTGTTTGTGTACACAGAGTTTACTAAAAAGAGAGTTTTTGAACAACTCACGTTAGCAGTAGCTTCTTCCTCTAGCCGTCGTCATGGCAGCCCAGACATACTCGGGGATCAACACGTCTGGGTAGAGTGTATATGTGGTTTAGTTGAGCTATGTGTAGAGAGCCTGGTGATACTACGAACAAAGTTTCATGTTGTGTCGAGCCTTCTTAGTGTTTTAAAAATAGCGATTTTGATGCTAGCGTAAAAGAGCCCCATGCACTCCCATTGAACATGAATTTGAGTAGAAAACTAAACTAAAAGTGCCCCTTTCTTTGTAATTATGCTTTTACACAAAGGTTTGACTCATAATCATTCAGAAAAAAAGCCTAGGTTGCATTTTGGTGAGAGTTTCACTTTAAACAACTTTGAGAGCTATACCAAACCTAAGCGGAAAATTACATCTGAAAGATTTACCACCCGGCTACACTTATCCAAAATGAAATGGACAAATGGGACTCAGGACTGCCATACAACTGACACTTTTGTGCCCACAGAGATCTGTCTCCAGTACAACATCCTGGATCATGAGTTCTAAGCTAACAGAGCGCAGGCCTAAGCGGGGACGAGGAGAGGGGGACTCTGTGTTTACAACATCGATGCGTGGTAGTCCCCAGCACAGTCAAAGTGGATGGACATTGTTTCCCAGATTTCAGAACTTTTGATTTGAAGATGCCGACCACATTGTCATCACCATCATATTGCAGCTGTTTACATACACCCTGACACAAATTGAAAAGCTGCACTACGTGTTTGTGTGTATATGTATGCAGATAACTGTATATATGTTCTGTAACTTATGTAGCATTAAGGAGTTTATGAATTTCTATTTTGTTATGCAACCATGCTGTGTTATATAATGACTTATTTACCTTGTACCTCGTTCCATGTTATCAGATTGGACTGGTCATTCTATACATGCAGATTTTATGTCCAGGTAACCATATAAAGCGCAGTCATGGCTCTCTCCCCGTCCATTTAGATAACGGTCGGGTCTGGCTTGTTAGCCAGAAATAAATGCCTGGAGCGGTTGCCAAGATAACTGCTGAGTGGTGAGACTTTGTTTGAAGTCCCGTCAATGAAAGACAAACTATGGTAAGTGCCCATTTACAAAGCTGTCATTTTAAAATGACCTCGGGCTAGATCGGGTCTTATCATTGTTCTAAACACAAGCAATTGACTGCGTTCAAATAATAACTTGGTATTTGTTATTGTTGGAAACCGATTACCTCAACACTTGGCTCTGCTGCGTGAACCTGAGTCACTGGAAGTCAGTGCTTGACAGTGCCAGTGATTTTCATCAGCTTGACTGATAAGCTCCATCCAGAGGAAATATGGAAGAATACTCACTGGCATTTCGAAAGGGAGTTGGAAATAACTGGAGGGATTTTGTTTCTGTCTCTGTTGATCCTGTTCAATTAATCATTGCCTCCTGCTATTAACTACTTTTTGATGGAGGGGTTTGTTTCCTTTAGAAGTTAATAGACATCAAACTAAACCATACAGAAGCAATTTTCTTTATTTTTTCCATGGCTGTGGTGTACCAGATGACAATTTGAAGTAACCCCTCGTCTGATAGGTCATATGTTGGAGGCAGCATCTCACTGGGAAAGGATTAATGAAGTATGAGACTGGACTGTGTGTCCTGACTGAGTAGCGTTACCACAATAGTAAAAGCACCAGAGCGTTCACTTCACCTCGAAACAACTCATTTAATCCGACTGTATTCGCTGACCTCTGACCTGAGGGATCAACAAAGCATATCACCACATCATTATTGTTACTTACAAGGCTCCAACAGATAATTGGCTGCCATCAGGTGCTGACAGCATGAAGTAAGTGGTCAGCATTACTTTTTCCAAAACTGCTCTGCACTGACACCTATACAGAGTAACTGAATGTCCGTAGAACCCCATTTCCCAATCAAATCAGCACTGACTAGTGTGTCCTGTTATCGTAACAGTTATCCTGATGGAGGAGCTGGAACCGAGCCTCACTGTGGCAGTGTGCCAATGTGACACTGCAGATAACAGCTCACATCCATTTATGCGATCTAATCCTGAGGAGCTATCAGACAGCACTCCAAGGATTTGATCATACTTGAAAAACTTCTATTATCACAGGTCCAAAGGTGGAGCACACCAAGTCTAATGCAATACATTAACACATAGCCTATAATACACACTCTAAATGACTCTCTTCCTTCTAATGTTTTTTTTGTTGTATTTTTTTACTGAAAGGAAAATGTGAATAATGGTGTCATGAGGACTGCTGTAATTTGCAACTTGACAGATAGACGGATAGAGGAGAGAAATGTTTGCGTCAGCCGGAGTCTTAAACACAAACACAGCAGTCTGTAATGGTTTAATAGTCAAACCAGATTATTACGAACATGAAGCAGAGACAACCTGTGACAGCACAGCTGCTTGCAGAGCTACAGAGGTCATTTATTGTCAGATTATGGCAGCGGTTGAAAGCTTAGGTATTGGTATCATGAAGTAATGCATTCCTAGTAAGACGTTCAATGGATTCATATTATTGGCACAGTGAGGAGTTCCTGTTTCTGAGATCAGGAGGGTCACATTAGGAGAGTGGCCAGAACAAAGATTCTCAGATGGGAGATAACGATGGGAAAATTGTTTGTTATAGGGCTGCAACACTATCAGATTTTCACTGCATGATTGTTGTGGCCAAAAGAATTCACAATAATGATAGTTTATAATGTTAGTTACTGTGTCTTCCTCCGCCATTTTATGGCAGTGGCATAGAACAGTTTATGTATTATCAAATTAACATTTTTAGATATCCAGTATCAGTACATCACAGCACCCTTAGTTCACTAGTTTGGTATTTAGCAGTCTAAGTAACAACATTCTTGATTACTTAGTTCATGATTTAGAGATATTCTTGGAAGAAATTATTATCAGTAACAGCAATTGTTAGATCACAATATGTTGTCACATTTGTGCTGCTGCTAAATTAAGCGAACAACTAGTCAATTTTCACTTAAAGGTGCACTATGTAGTTTTGGAGATGCCACCTTTCAAGCTTCAAACAGTGTTCTGAGTTCTGGTTGAACTCTTTCATCATTCTGCATCTTTTTTTCCCCCAGCTTTCAACTGCACCACATGTTCTTCATCAGCTGACGGAGATCGCTCATCATAGAGATGGATAGGTTGACGTATGAGCTCATGGTTATAATTTCACCCCTAGATCTTTTAAAACTGTGACACAATGAAGCTTTGTGGTTTACGCACCATCCGACTCTGCACAAAACCTAGCTTTGTCAACTGAATGTCGTCTTATCAGTTGCTGAAGTTAGCAATGTTAAAGTAATGGAGCGGTACTGAAATTTGTAACTGTAGTGTAGTTATTACATTTCATTTGCGATTTACAACAGTTTCAACTGATTGGGTGC
Source organism: Diplodus sargus (assembly GCA_903131615.1). NCBI lineage: Eukaryota > Metazoa > Chordata > Actinopteri > Spariformes > Sparidae > Diplodus > Diplodus sargus. The sequence goes on along the minus strand of CAEMYA010000002.1, from coordinate 3,691,510 downwards.
GGCTGCAGACAAACTTTTCATTGGCATGGAATAGGAGAATATCACACCAATACACAGGATTCCCAAAAAAGTTAAAGTGCTCACCTGTGGGGCCAAAAAGTCCCGTATAACTCTTTTTGGGCCAAAGTCATACAGATTGTAAGAGTTTTTTTTGTTTTTGATTGGTCGGATTTGTCTGGTGATACTGTATGACCATTGACAGTGAAGTTAAGGTGTCCTCCCTATTAGATAATGGCCAAATGTAGAAAAATAGAAATATGTGTTCACACAAAACAGGAAACATGCATAGTCAGTCTTTTCGTTAGATCCCAGGTGCGTCTGTTCCCACACGTCTTTTCCTAATATGTATCAATCATCTGGAAATTGAGTGCACGAGCCACCAGACCATCCCCAAAATGTACTGTTAATGGCTTTAAACACGCCCCAATTCCCTGGTTTGCATATAAAGGGCCAGCAATTTGTTTAGTTTTCAGGGGGAATGTAGGACACAGAGAAGCAGCGGGAGAAGAAGAAGTGAGATTTTTACAGGACGTGAACTTCAGGTAATGATTGTTTAAACTGACAGACCAAAGTGAGATTTATTTGGCCACATTAGCAACAAATTTATATAAAGGTCACTGTCATTATAATCGTATTAATGCATATTGACAAACATATTTACAGATTGTGCACCACTGTGTATTCATAGTGTAAAAATATAACAGCTTTGAATAAAATCAACAAAGATTCCCAATTTCACAAAGAATTCACAATTTTCTTATCCATTTTTGCCGACTCACAACATCACACTAATCAGAGTGAAAAGACTGCATGCACGGTGTTAAAGATGTGTACCAGTATGCACGTTCTCTCCCTCTGTGGATTTTTAAACATTTTCAATCCTGTGTGGAAACTGGTGTACATTTTTTGTGCGTACGCATGGTTTATACATTTAGACCCTGCTGCGGTTAGTGTGATATAACTGCCATGGACCTCGCCAAGAGCGCTGCTGAGCTGCAAGTTGCTGCCCAACACATGTTGATAAAATCTAATTTAATGTAGAGTAATTTCCTGTCCCATATCTTTCCTTTTTTTATTATTATTATTTAAGAGCAATACAAGAATACAAGTCTCTCAGCCCTCACTGCTTCTGTATTAAGTAAGAAAACTTGAACAGAATTCAACTGTGGCTACAATGTGGCAGGGACTGACCCAGGGGATGGCCATGTGGAGCCCAGCGTGTGAGCCTGAGAACAAGGCTGGAATGTCAATACACCAGTTCACAAGCAACTGTAAACGGCACCGCTGGCTGTAAGATAAACCCCAGAGACACTATAAATAAACATAAAGGTTTATGCAACTATCTCTTGTTTTCCTCTTTAGAACATATACCTTGTGGCTCAAGGGGACAATATGTGAAGATTGCAGTTATACTGAGGATTCCCATTGGTCTGAGCACAGTTCCCACAAACTCCCATAGGCCATGGCTCTCTGTGTGAGTGAGTTTGTGTGTGTGAGATTAATCATGCCGGCGTAAAGAAACCCAGACATTTCCAAGTTCACAATGGTCCCATGTACCCCCACCCTTCACTCCCACAATCCCCATCCCAAGTCCTCATTTCCCATTGTCTCCTCCAGTAAAAACAGCCTATGTAATCTCCTGGATTGCTGATAATGCTCGCCGTGCAAATGCAACACTGTTTGTTCAGCCATTATGGACTAAGTTCAGCAAAAAAGAGTACTCGGTGCTTTGCAGCCGCTATCGGAGTGAAACTTATTACACGAGTCTAAAAACAGATCTGCTCCCCTCGAAATCCATCTGAGGCCACTCCTTCCACTGCAGCCAGAGTCTTAATCACAAACATCGGAGTTTCGTCATATTTTTTGAAGTTGTGTAACCCGTGCACTGATAAGCTTGCAGGACTGTGGTATGTCATGATGTCCAATCAACTCACAGTTTCTTTAATGCTCTCTCGCCTCTGACCTTCAAACTGGAGAACAAACAGGCTGCAGGTGGATGTGAGGTGTGGGGCAGGAGGCGAAAGGTGAGATTCTGTCTTATCTGATCGAGCCCGAAGGAATCTGATCATCTGATGTAATGTGTCTGGATTTAAAAACGGCGCCTGACTGAAGCAGCATACCATCCCACAGACCCAGGTCACTCCCTAAAGCCCCGGGGAGACGACACATGGGGGCAAACACAATACAGTGAGTGGCAGAGAGAGGCTTGTTCTCAGACCACACACTAACAACTACAGCTGTTTTGCTATTTCTGCTCACTTAGACAAGGAGGATCCTTGTACTGCGGCTAAAGTTAACATTCAAATGTTTTTTAGACAAGCTGACATCATGTAAGAAATCTGGCCTTGAATCACAGTGTATATGTTCTGATGTCCGGTCCAAGTGTTCAGAGTGTTCGTGAGATTCCCATGCTGAGCAGACTGCCAGCCTCATCAGTCACCAGGACGGCCATGAAAGGCGATACATAAGCAATTCAAAACAAGTCGAACTCTTCCCTTTAATGTGGCTTCCATGCATAATGAAATATTTTCTTTCTCTGAGTCATGACGCTGTTGTTTGGAAGGCTTTAGGGTTAAAGCGTGGTCATTTGCAATCGTGCCATCTGGGCTCTACCTGCTTTAGGAACTGCAGATGGAGGTCAAGTTTACACAGCACACACAGCAACACCGTTCAATCAACACGCCGACATGAGGCCCTGGAAATTTCCTTTGTGTCATGATCACATTGAGGGTTAAAAAAAGCTCTGTGGGGAAACTTGATTCACAGAGGTTCTGGAAATTGTCAAGCCTGAGAGTGTGCACCTGTTATGAATTAACACATAGTTTGATACACTGTATGTTCACACAGTAGTATTATTATTATCAACGATCATGTAGCAGCAGCAGCATTTCCGAACACGATGTGATACTCAGGGTGCGACCAAAAAACACACACAGATGTAAACGTGCTCTTGGGTGGTAAACCTTTTGGAGATGGATGCCGCAGAAAAATCATGTCAGTGTTTCACGGTGTTCCCTTCAGCACTGCGATGTTTCACTCACAGCATCCTGAAAGTGCCAACATGAAAAAAGAGGGGTTGTGTGTGTCCAATGACGACTCATTTGCAATTTCAAAGACAATTTCAGAGTATATTGCTTATTACTTCTGCCAAGGAGGTACTTTTCTTTTTGCCTTTGTCCGTTTGTTTGTTTGTTAGTTGGATGGTTTGTCAGCAGAATTGCACAAAAACAACTGAATCTTGGATGGAGAATGGCTCAGCCCAGAATGGACTTTTGCTGCAGATCCGGACAAGATCCAGGATTTTTTCTCTTTTCTCTTCTCTTTAACATTGTGAGCCATTTTTAAAAAACATTTTTTTATTTCTGTTAATTTCCTAAGGGATAATGCAAGGACCTTGATGAAACATTTTTGGCCAGTTTAGGTTGATATCCATGAGTGAGTAAAATTTGATGTGGATCCAAATAAAAATGTTGCTCGATTTTTTATACTGTATCTATTATAACATTTGATATTGGATTAAGCTTGATTGAATTAAATTGGAGCTTTGGACTCTTAATGAGTGCCACTTTAGCTTTAAAATGTTTACTTACTGAATATCCAGTGAGATACTGGACACGTATTACTTGGCATTTTTTTGTGATTTGCAACGCGATCAACTGAATTACAAACAGATGTGATCTAATTTGAATAGTTTTGAACTTCAAATCAAACACTGAAAACACTGTACCTTATACTAAAAATGGAAGCCGCCACAACAATTTGAGGTGCACAAAAATACAAAATTATCCATTAAAAATCAAGAAAATTAAATTTGTACATACAGCATTTACATTATATAAAATCCAATCATCTTACAAAAACAGCAATGGCAAACTCCAAGTGTACTTAGTGTATTCTACTACAGTACAGTAAAAAGTGATGATGATTTAATAATCCTTGCTAACAAAATTGGACAGAGACGTTCTTATGTTTCACATTTTTGAAGTCAAAATGACGACAATATCGCCAAGAGCGGAAGTGTTCTGGTTTAGAGGGACTATTGCTGCTTAAGCCCTCAACTCAACAGTGTTCTTTTTCCTCCTGTGAAGATCGCCACAAAGTGGAGCACTTGTCTACTAAACCCTGTGTGTTTGACATGCTTATCATGGTTAATGACATCTTGGCTGATTATAGTGACTTAGTTTTGCAGTCTGATTACATAATCCCCATTACATGTAATCTTTTACTACCAAACCCTGATGATAAGTAATGGAGATGGAGACAGTGTGTAATCTCTGGTGAGATAAAGTTTCTCCCAAACCTGTTGAGGAATGTGAAAAATGCAGGTGACACGAGGCTGGCAGTCGCCTCGTCTGCTCAGGGTGAATTCAGAAACAGTTTGAGTGATGATCACTCAGAGCTGACATTTTCAACTTACCGTACCTGGTGCTGTAATGCTGATGCTGGCAGAAATCATGCTCTCTCACGCTGTCTAACAAAACAACAGCTTGTTACCAATAACACAAAAACCAGGATACTGTTGAACTTTCTGTAACGCTAAGCCTGCCTCTCAAGTATCAAACTGTCTCTGGCCTAAGTCTGGACCTGCCCTCCTTGCATCAGGGATCCATCATGGTGGGGGAGGTAAAGTGGGGAATGCTGGAGACAACCAAACAGGCAGCAATCCAGGAAACTCTAACTCAAGAAGGAAGCATGATTTCACTCTGAGATAAAAGCGGAATTCAATTAGAAGACACTGTGAGACAAATCCGAAAAAAGGGTGAGAAGCAACACAGTAAGAAACTCAATATGCAGGAAATACGGCATAAAACTGCTCTTACATAAATAAATCCGACTGAACGGATGGAGGTTACTAGTTAGCTCGTGCAGTCAACTGAAGAACAGACCAAACTGGACTGAGGTGTGGCGGGCGCGAGAGCTCAGCGCACTGCAACATAAATAAACACATGCAAGTAGAGGGAACTCGAGCGAAACACGCTGAAAAAAATAACACAAAACAACGCAACATAAACAACAAAGTGTTCCTAGGGTGCAACAGGTGATGAACGCGTCTTGCCATGGTTTCGTGGCTCATGAAGTTCTTAACGTTGGTTTGTGTGTATTTGCGGCGTGTTTTCTAAATGCTGCACGAGTTGTCAGACCGACGGTGTCGCTGATTTGCTCATCATTATGTGTTTTATCCACTTGCATTTTTCTTGATGCAACAATATGTCAAATTCTGGAGGGAGATGGTTGATTGTTAAGTCTCATCCCCAGATCGTCAAACATTAGGGATGCATGATATCGATCTTTTTCAATTGATAAGATAAAACCAACAGTTTTACGTTGTTGTATTTTATGCACTCCTGAGGTTAAGACAGGCTCAGATGTAGTGATCTAAGATGATAGGTGTTTTATATTTTACAGCTTTAATAAGATGCTGTTGTTTGACTTTTTCTGTCAACTTAGTAATTTCAGTGCCGTTCGCATTAAATTCTCATTAAATTTTGCATTTCGGGGACATTATTTGTAGGCCTGCTTTGAGTTAATGACTGGGGCCAATCCAAAGCGTAAGTATTTGACAAGCTAGGGCTGACGCCAAAGAATCAGGAGAAAAGTTACATAGTGATGCTGTGTGTTGAGCTCTCTCAGCTACCATACCGAGGTAAAACTATTCCAATCCAATCCAGGGACTCAGGAAAGAAAACCCCTCGGCTTCCCATGGCTCGCCGTAAATGCCTTCATTAACTCTCTCAACACAAGAAGAGGAGTGGGTGCATGGGAAGTCACTGAAGCACCATTACTTGTGGTGTTAATACAAGCTGAACTCATCTCCTCCAGTGCACTCTCACAAAAACACTAGCGCAGCAGCTTTATCAACCACTCTATTACAGCTAAGTGGGTCATGACAAAAGACAGGATAATCAGATAACTTTATTTGAATTAAACTACAGACTCTTGGCAGCACCTTTGTCTCTCGGTGGGAAGGTTCACTCCGCAAAATCACACACTTTCTATGATTAGTTACTGAGCCTGACCTCCCTCCTCTGTGTGTCCACATCTCTGGTTCCTCGCTCGGAAGAGCTGCTATCATTTCAACACAGCATGGAAAAATGGTCGACAAACAAATATTTCACTTTGGCCGCTTGTATCCTTCATTTAGCAGATGGTCTCACTTGGCACGCTGGGGGGAACCCATCATTACTAAATGGTTTTCTCTGCACATCAGGCACGTACACATAGAAAAACGTGTCAGAAATTGTACAAACACATGCATGTGCAGAGCGTTTAAATAATGGATAAAACTTCTGTGCATGGATGCACATGGGATCATGGTCAGTGGCTCAGCTTAATATTTGACCAGAGGGTGTTGTAGAGGGATGGATGAACCTGCATCATCAGGACTCAGGGGGCAACCCATTCCGAAAAACAACAAACTTTTAATAAATTATAAATAATATTGTCTAATAAATTGTTTTTTTTAATATTCCAATCTGACGTTGATGGAGCTGTGGGAAAGTTGGGGGTAGTTGTTCAAACACACTTTTCATTAGTAACGCTAATTAGGTTAATTGAACCTGGGCCTCCGAAGGCCATGCTACAACCAAAACAATTTTCTCATGGCATGCAACAAAAACAACAACAGCAGCAAATCGAGGAAAACAGGACAAGGCTCAAATCACATGAATGGGAAACTGCTGTAGGCGTAAACATAGGAAGGACAGGACTGACTTCTCTCTTCAATCCGATATGTGTAGCACAAGAGTAATAGATCACTGACATGATACTGTTGACAGAGCTGATAAGAAAGAGATACATATAAGGAGTCACAACAAAAGGCAATTGCTTCCATATCTCAGCAAACAACTTCCCCTTGGCGATTAAGTGCCCATTTGGCTTGGCTCTGTTAAACAGTGCCATTAAAATAAGTTTAAAAGGGGACAAATCTTCTGGTAAGTCCAGGTCTAATCTGCCATCATCAGGCTGCAGTGGTAATGGGAAGTGGAGACTTTTGCAGCTGACAGACAAACACATTCATAAAGGATTAGAGAAGAAGATGAAAGCTGTTGTCTGTGACAAACTCTGCATTGAAAACCTCACCGGAGCATAAAATAATTCCAGTAGCCTTCTGCATCAACAAGAATCGACATCCTATTTAAGTTTTGTCTCATACAGAGCTGCTCTTAAGTCTTTTCGGGCTAATAAGGTCTTACGTTGCAAGATAGTCAGCAAGTCAGTCTTGAAAGCTGTTATTATCATATCATTAACCCCTGATCGAATATCTAAGTGTATGTGGAATTGGTTGCCTGTTGCGCCAGGATTGGAAACCATCTGTCATAGTGGCAAAACTGTGTAATTACATCATCATGTGCACGCACAACCTGGAAGACCATTGAAACCAAACTTTTTCGGAGTTCAGCTTTCATAGGAAGGGCGAGGGCTTCACTGCATTGCTGTATCCGGGTTTTAATTGTTAGATCCGCACTCCACAGAGCGCTTTAGCATCTTTAAGCGTATTCTTTGGATTGGCGGTGTGAGGCTTCCCTGCTTGGCTTCAGTATCAATTGTCTCAGCGGTGTCGTTTCCAGATGCAGCTGTTTTCTTATAAAAATCTCCCAAAAATCCAACCTGGTGAACACGGTGGAGCATTAAGCAGCTAAGAAGCCAGCAACCCATTCATCAGGATGAATTATTGGCATTTAACCTTTTCGCAAACCACTGATATGTGTCATGTACCATATAGATAGTTCTACAGAATGAGTCATATGATCTTCACAGTACATGTTTATGACCTAGCTGTCAGTGACGCAAGTCTGAGGACTGTGTTTTCCAAGCATGAAACCAAACGATAATGTGGGACCACGGAGTTTCAAGGCGTGTAGGCGTGACAGTTTCCAGCTTTGTCTGTGAGACCAAAAAACAAACATTTTTTTGACAGGAAGTCGTAACATCTCCAGCCATGTATTTAAACGTATTTAAATGTATTTAAACCTAAAACGTGAGCGCTTCCTAAGCCTAACCAGGTGGTGTTTTTTATTTAAACTTCAAGTCTCAGAGCCTAATTTGTTTGGCTGAAGTCTCAAGTCTCAAGTCCAGAGACCTTGGCACACTTATCAAATGGCTCCAGGTTGTGATTCTTGGTGTAGATCGGAAGCGATCAAATTTCTATCTCTGCTTCACCCAGTATCGTACATTAATACCTGATCTATTGCAAAAGAGCCCCAGTTAAACTGAGGTCGTCCTGTCTGCCTGACCACACCGTCGTTAGCCAGCTCCCGATAAGCTGCTAATTTACAGAACTAATCAAAGTCTCAGTGACATGTAATCCCATTAGAAATCTGTCCTGCTGTCCTAAACTGTAATCAATACTTTGTTATCTCGGTTGCATTTCCCACTCCTCGAACCTTTTGTGGACCTTGTTGATGCTGCTTGCATCAAACCAGCTTGACTGGCATGAGATGCACAAACAAGTTGCCTTGTAGATCCATGTAGCAAATTTTAAAAGAGAAGGAAGGAGGATATCCACTCAGAGAAAAAAAACACAGCCCTGCACAATACTTTCAGATGTTGGTGAGCTGTTTGTTGACATGAGTGCTGCTCCTTGTAGTGCAGAAAGTGAGGGTTGGGCATTTTTTTTGTCAGATTCTCTAAAAAGGGCAGCATTTATAGCATTCTGGCTCAGTGGTAAGGCACTATCTCTAATGACTTAGGATAACAAGGCATGTTTCTCCAGACGTGTTTTTTTTTTTTCCCCCACATAATGAGGATTGGTTTCCCCTGAGCAACGAGATGTCCTGTTTGCATTTTTGGGCTGGTACTCGACCGGCCTTACCAAACACAGGGACTGGCTGTTCTATTTTAAAAGTCAGAGGAACAGGTCTAAGCTCGTCTACTGCCTACATATACCATTAGCAATGCCAGCAATGTTCCAAAGCAAAAGGAAGCCGGCTGAAGAGATGCTATCGCAGGGCGCGCTCTCATGTTTTCATGCCATTCGTGTCCCTCCGCTGTCTCAATCATGGGCCTAAAACCTTTCCTAACTGCAGTATCTCCTCCATCGCCCACGCGTTATGACATTCACATTGATCTTTTAGCTCGCTCTGTCTCCCCACTGCAATTCAAGCATAAACTGGCCAGTCAAGATTCTTGCGACGATACAGGCAAGCAGGCCTTGTTGCCTTGTTAGAAAGCAGCGTTGAGGTGTGCCTTTTTAATCTTAGTCCGACTGGCACTGAGGAGGTGAGCATGTCTGGGGACTTGCGTGCATCGTAGGAATTTAGTAACAAAGGAAGGCAGATGCCGCCTTCCCCCACTCGCCTCTTGTCCCTCTATCTCTAAAGTCCCCTGGGATCACCAGCAGGGCAATTATAGATACCGTCATGAAGATTTCCCAAAGTAATTACACAGATCATGATTTTATTTGAGAAAGAATAATAATAGATGAGAAATAAAGTCATTCTACTACGGCATGCTGTTCTTCTCAATGAGGGATCATGCAGTAGTAGATTACACAACCCAGTTCCCCTTCCTCTACATTTCCTTTCCTCAGCTTTATCTTCAATCAGCACGTTAGGCCTTATTACAATATGCTTTACATGGCGCCAGGGGCTGAGGCCCCGCTTAAAGGTGCAGTCACACAGGGAACCAGTGGACATTTACTGTACCCGTCACACACTTTCACTGAAAGTTACATTAGTGGGGAGGAATAAAATGACTTTAAGTTGCAAAACTATTTTGAATTTTGAGTTAAAGCGAAACTCTCGCCAAAAAGCAACCAAGGCTTTATTTGGGATTGAATATGAGTCAAACCTTCGTGTAAAAGCATAATTACGATTTTGTTAAATTCCATTTCATAATTACCATTTTGAACGGGAGAGTTAGGGGCATGACACGCTAGCATCAAAATCGCTATTTTTAGAACACCAAGAAGGCTCGACACAACATGAAACTTTGCTCGTAGCATCACCAGGGTCTCTACTCATGAACACGAGCATTGAGAACATTGTTTGTGTACACATAGTTTATGAAAAAGAAGGTGTTTGAACTACTCATGTTAGCTGCTGCATCTCCTGCGCGTCGCCGTCAGGGCGGGCAAAAAGTGTCGATCCCTGAGTGCGACCTGACAGGCAGGAGAGTAATGGTGAACCGCTCCTTAAGCGTGCCTGTCAGGTCGCACTCAGGGATCGACACTTTTTGCCTGGAATTAAGCTAAAAAAATACTATCCTACACTTTTTGAGCTGCTACTTTTGCAGTGAAAGCTTCTGGAAAAACAGTCTTTGTGGGCCCCGGAGCATCATGTGACGTTGAAATTACACTGTTTGGCCACTAGAAAGGTACCTGGCGTACTTGCTAGTTTCAAATTCAACAAAATGAACTCATAAAATGTTGATACAAATCTTTTTTTACCAACTAAAACAAGTGCAATTGCCTCAATAATTCATCATAAACACTTTACTTAAACTTGACATAAACAAAATAAAAATAGATTGTAGCTTGTTGCTACAGCAATAATTCAGGACATTTCTTACAGATAACACATTTAGCAGAAACTTTCTTTTCCAAAAGAAAAACAAACAAAAAAAAGATTTGATAAAGAGGCACAAACTCAGCATCATTTTCACTAACAACCAAAAAGTGCACAAACAAGCCTTGGACCTGACTGTGGGTTCAGGTCAAGAAGTTCTCAGCATTGCTGACAAAAACAGTTTTGGAGCAAGCTTGTGTTGTTTGATGAGGCGGTGATAGGCAAGAGCAATTAGAGTTGAAAAGAAAATGCCTTAAAAGGATATGTTAGGGGCCAGCAATTAAAATAAAGTGAACACAAACAAAAGTGGGACTGAAGGTAAGAAGCAAAACAAAACAAAATGGCCGTGATCATTAAGATGGAATGGATTAAAAACATTCTGCAGATGTGATGGTGCATGGACTCCTGACAGTACTTTCTTAATTTTCTATTATTTTATGGCCTGTTTACTTAATTAGTGATTTGAAAATATCATACACGCTTGTTTAAAGCTGACACTCGATGTCAGGAGAAAGGCATGGTCGCACAGAGGTTAATTGGTCCTTTATCTTGACCAGCACAGAAAAGTAAATGTTGGTGAAGTCGCAGTCCAACAATCCCGATAATTAGCTAGAGATAAGAGCACCTACAGCCCTTTTGATTCCTTGAGGCACTCTGCATAATAACATGCTCTACAGCTTGACAGCAGCACTTTGTGTAATGTATAAAAAAGAAAAGGAAAAAGATGGAAATAATGGAAGCCGTACAGAAAAGCTATTCACGTACTTAGAAAACTCAGCAACCAATCAAATCATCATTTAACATCAATCTAATATCAACAGGCTTACTTGCACATCCTCCACGTGTCTTGTTCACAGGCTCAAGCGGAGACGTTCTACAGGGTAATGACATTTAAGAAGCTCAATACAGACAGCCAAGAAAATGGCATTGAAGATGTCAGTTATTAACCCACTCAACTTAAATTCTTAGAAGGGAAACTGCAATACTCTGTCCCCTATACCTCCGGGAAGTATATTCACGAAAACAAACAGTGATAGTGAAAGGGCTGCTATATGAAAAGGTTGCTGCAGCCACTGATTTATGGGAACAGGAACAAAGCCCTACAGAGACAGCACTAGTGGCTAACGCTTTATATTGATGTCCTTGTAAGAAGCATTAGCTGAGGCCCTTACTTACCCTTGTAAGATGCTTTAAACTTTAATACGACTGTCTAAGTGTTATAGCTTAGCAAACACATTTATTGTTGATCATAAGCATTTAAAAGCAATATGTTCTTATAATTGTGTGTAATAGCATTACAAACACATTGCTTTTAACTTACTTATCGTTCACCTATCCATTATCTATTATTTCACTGTTAGACATATCCTAAGCCTATATGTTGCTCTATTAAGGTGAAAACATACTTTAGTATTCATTTATTAGCAGAATACTGTACTTGCTGCTACTGGATCTAAAGTGAGAGCATTGCCTTGTAAGGGTCATAAATTAGACCCTTTTCGAAGGACCTTACACAAAGTGTTACCAATTTTTGTTCAGTAATTCTGTGGCAGTACTGCCGGGAAAATGCAGCCCACACTGAACTAAAAATATACAGTATATCTGTGGGGAACGCAAAGGTCAGAAATACTTCGATAATAATGAACAAGCCTCCTTTGGGAAATAAATAGCTAAACTGAAATATACTTATTTTATTCCCTATCAAGTCCCTAATGAAATGAAATAGGAAACAGCTGAAGGTGTATGGAGAGGTTCAGTTAACGGGTTCATTCAAGACAAACAAACTGAAGGCAACCAGCAGGCGCCAGGCTATTGAAAGGCAAGCAGCACTCTTGCACAAGTTATTTGATGGACTTTTGATGGTCAACCAACTAAAATGGAGAATGCTCCCAATTTCCAAAGCAAAGAAATCTCAACAGGGCCTAAACAGACCATAGTTTCTGGCCAACAAATTGTTTCGGATGAGGTCTGCAGGGCGTCAATGGCAGAATCAGAGTCAGAATGACCTGGGCGTTCTCATTCCCCACCTCTTCACCAAAGGGCGTCGTCACATCCTGATTGGCTGGGAGGGGAACACTCCAAGCTGCTCACACATTAATTACGGAACAGATTTTGACATTCAGCTGACACAAAAAGAAAGCAAATAATGTAGCTGCTACAATTCCTACAAGTGAGGGTTAAAATGAGATATAAATATCCAGAAAAAAGAAACCCTCCACCATTCCATTAGCAAAAAGAAAAAGCACATAACCCTTCCAATGTTCATACAGCCTCTTACTATTTATGACCCTGTCAGTCTCCCACCACCATGGGATCTCCTGCATAACCCATTTTCCACCTGACAGAAAG
>CAEMYA010000002.1:3513059-3677859 GCA_903131615.1 Diplodus sargus | reverse complement strand
TTTAAAGGTATAATATGTAAGAAGTGGCCACCTGTTTAATTCATACTCCCAACAAACAGGACCAGCATGTCGCCAGAGTAACCGCTAACTGCTGATGACTGTGTTCTTTTTATACATCCATGACTGAAGCTACTGTTAGCTTGTTAGCTCAGCTAGCTGCGCAGCTAGCCAGGTTGGTGTTTTCACCATTTGCACAGAAGTTTGGACCACTGGGGGATAGAAGTTTTTAATGCCCGGGCCACTTGGTAAGCATGCTTACTTCAGGAGAAGTAAGTTTCTTAATTTTGATTAACTAGATTCACTTGATTTCATTTCTGAAACTAATGTGATATATTTTTTTTCTATTTAATAAAATTTTTTGATGACACTGGATTTTATTTCTTAAATAAACTTTATTGAAAATTAATCTAGTTAAATATATTGACAGAATTAATTTAATATAAATAAACATGTTTAAAACATAAAACTAAACTTAAAGATTAATTGATTAAAACAAAAGCGTAAATACATTTAATTTGTCTAAATTACATTTCATTTCTATATCTAACTTGATAAATTGGATTTAATCTTTAAGACACGTTGTATATTAAAATGTGTAAAATTGTAATGATCGCAATTCTCAAAATTAACAAAATTGCTTCCACAATAATAAAAAGAGCATTTGTCTTGGATGTATGACATGTTTAGAATAAACTCAGTTTTTCCCTGAAAACACGACACACACACAGTCTAAACACACTCTCGTACACTAGTTTAAAGATAAAAGATAAATGCTTGACAAATGCTTGCAAATCAGGTTTGCCTCAGTTTCCACTCTTCATCCACACCTGAGATTTCCAGCTGCTGTCTTTCCATGGTGGTTTCTTTCTTCATCTCCAACCACCCATAAGGGTCTCCCCCCCCCCGAGAGTCATGTTTACATACTAAATACATTTAACTTCTGTGTAAATGTAAGTGCTTACGCGTGTGTTTTTGTAGGATGAATATAATCGGAGGAATGTAGTACATGGGGATATTTGGGTTAGTTTAAGTATTAAGGTTAAGAGAGGAGGGTTCAGACTGAGGTTAGGGATTAAGGGATGAATAGAAGTCAGTGTATGTCCCCACAGTTTTTAGCAGAACAAGGATGTATGTGTACTAGTGGGAGTGGGTTCAGCTCGAGATGTGGGTGTGTGCTTGTTTCTGTCGTTTTATCAGGTGAATCTCCACATATTAATTGTAAAGGAGAAAGTCCTGGTTACAGGTCAAATGATCTGTGTCAGTGTAGCTGTGCGAAACACAGCTTTTACGAGAATTATTCGGGGAGCTTTCCTCCTGACCCTTAAAATACAATAAACGACTTGGTCCATAATGAGGCCACTTAACATGGGTGGTGTGGTGCAAAGCAAGGCACAATGATGTGCCTTGAGACACTGTGGCTGCAGCACTGTGCTCACAGATGTGCACGACAAGTCGGTGGAAACATTAGGTTACTGCAGTTTGACCATTGAGGATGCTGGCCAGTCAAAAGGGGTTCTGTGAGCTCAAATAAAGACTGTTTATGTCCCTGGAACAGAAAAAAACCCCATCTTAACACTGATTGACAGGCTTCTCCTGTCTTAATTATTATACAGTGGACCTCATGCAGCAAGAGAAAATGGGTACACATTTACTATTATTGGGCTGGGCTTAGAAAATGACTGCATATCTCCGCCTCTTTCAGCGTGACCGTACACACTGTGTATTGGAACATGTAACACGAGGAAATGTCTGCTCACTGTCTCATTTTTTAGTAATGTTTAGAACATTAGAACATTTAGAACATAGGACAGAGAGGGTTTGCTGTTGCATTTGTGAATGCCAATGAGGAGACAGACAAAGAGCAGCTTAACTGGTTTCAATTTTACAGGGTGAAATCGTTTGAATCTGAAGTTTGCGATCATTTGGAGGATAAGGATGACAAGTGATCAGATCTTACCATCTGAAACCTGGTCATGAGGTCGGAGCTGTCTCAGTTTCACAAAAAAAGTGTGCCGCACTTTCAACGACACCAAACTACAAAACTTGAGGTGATGTTTGGAAGTCATTTTTATAACCATTCAACTGAGCAGCCAAACGTTGCACTTCCTGCTGGAGTGATGTTGTATTTTTTGTGATTCGCTTCCTCTGCTACTCACTTACACAACGTTGAGGTCCTTTCTGAAGACTGTACACTTTTTATGATAAAAAACTTGAGCGAGTCAACAAATTTGGCAATATGGCAAATCAAGCAAGTGCAACAACACCAGACAAAACAAGCCAGCTGATATATGAATGTTCTTGATAATAAAAAAAAAGCTTGTTTAACAGTACACTCAATGCATTGTGGTGAGAAACACTGAATTAATCTTAGCTGCATTTTCAGTCATGACTGTTCAGGGTGTATATCTATCATTACAATTACACTACAGTAAGACATGCAGTAATATCACACTGAGCAGTCCATTTTGTAGTTTTTAAATTGTGTACTCAGATTGCCCTCCCTTGTTTGCTCTGTGATATTTTTGTGCCCTTATTTCACCTCTCTACGCTCAATTAGCCGCCTGCTGTTTTGTCTCACATTCCTTTTTTTTTGTACTGACAAGACTCTCATCGCTCTAGCCATCAAAATATCTCATGTGATTAATCTTTATCCGGCATGTTTACCCGACAGCGGATTTCACCTACTGGTGGATCTCACCTGGACGGCCATCAATAATTCAATGAGATTGCAGGTGGTAATTAGTAATTAGGGTGATTAATGTCAGCTCAGCCCCCAGCTGAGGGCCAAAATGCTGCTGACACTAGCTGTAGTCATTGATCCCCACAGGATGAGAGCTGAACCAGAGCCCTCCTCTCTCTGTCTGTGTGTCTCTGTCTCTGGCGCCAGCACCCTGCACTCCTGCCTTCCTCGCTCTGACACTGATGCAGAGGATGATCAGAACCAAACCACTTCTTTTATTAAGATATATAGCCAGTATCAACCTTTGACTCAAATTTATTGTTTGCCTTGGAGCAATAATGGCAGACCTTTTGGCTGTATGGATTTTTTAATAGCATGTTGTAATGGCCATCACCAACAGTCTCGCAGATTTACAACCACCTAACGACCTGCTCCGACTGACCAAGGGTTCAGGGGTTTAATGTGAATGTCACAAGCAGCGAGACAAGACAGGTCACACCTATTTTTGTTTCTATGTTTACCAAATAGAAACCCCAGCAAACACATTAAGGCTACGTTCACACTGCAGGTCTTAATGCACAATTCCGATTTATTGCTCAAATCTGATTTTTTGTTAGGCTGTTCACATTACCTCTTTAAATGCGGCCTGTCTACGGATTGCTGTGTGAACAGCTCACGCTCCTGAAGTGACCCGCATGCGCAGTTGATCATTGATGACATCACGCCACAGCGGTGTTTACGGAAGCGAACATGGCAACGGCAACCGGTAACGTGGGACTGTATGGCTTAATGCTAAAAACAGTGTGTTTAGCTCGCACAGAAGCGTCCCCCCAAATACTTATGAGATCTAAAACCTCACCGTCCCTCCACTGGCTGCCTGCTTTACTGCTGTCCTCCATGTTTGTTTTGATTATGTTCGTGGCTCCCGCTCGCTCCCGCCTGTGGCACACATTTTTTTCAATCAACTTTATTTGTCATTCATTTACAAAACAGTGCAGCGCGGGTCAGAATGACGTCAAAGTCGCATTAAATGAGACCTGGCTGTTCAGATTGCGGTCGCATTCAAAAAAATCCGATACGTATCCGATTCAGAACCACATTTAAATATGGCCTGAATCTGACTAGAAAATGTCAGATTCAGTGCGACTTGTGCTGTTAACACTGTTAACCCAGATATGGGTCACATATGAGCAAAAAAATCAGATTCAGGTCACTTGTAACTGCAGTGTGAACGCAGCCAAAGTGTTGTGCAGGTTCTGTTTGCTTTCAAAACCAGCCAGACGCGATCCTCTAATTAGATGGCCTGCTGCCTGTAGCACGTGTGCTGTTTAGTGACTCTGGGTCCTGTGCGGGTACTCCCAAAGAAAACACAAGCAAAGCTTCCTACATGTTGAAGAATGGACATTTAATTAACAGGCTGCCTCAAGGAGAGACACCATGGTGGAGGATTTCCCTTAGTAGACATAACCTGAGTGATACAAACCCCCTCCACATGCAGACATATGACAAACATCTGTGACATAACTAAACCATACATTGCTGATCGAGCAGCCACTGGAACTAGACTAACAAAGGAAACTAAACCAAATGTTACAGTTATCACCGGGAAACTCAACTGCCATGAACAGGATTCATGATTTTGAAAAATGAAGGGAAAGAAGTGAAACTGAATGTACAAACAGTAATGTTGTTTTTTTAAGCAAAACCATCGTGTTTTCCCAAACCTAACCAAACTGGGAAGGTCCTATCATATCGACATATTTAGTTGCTTAGGTATGAGGATGTACAGCCTTATGGAGCCACCAAAAATACTGACTTTCATTTGATCATTATTAAGCAGTAAACTGGACATTTTTACAAAGCTTTTTAAAAATAATTGATTGAGATTTAATTTTGCTAATGGATTATAAAACTAAAACACGAAGAAAACCAATAACAAATTGTCATTCAAATGTAAAAACGGAAAGGAAACATTTCTTAGAGGATGAGAGGAGCAGCAGCAGACCGGGCTAACACGTTGGTCTGTTAACTGGTGAAACTACAGCTCATTAGCAGCTCTACTGGCTCTGTGAAAAGTGTCCACAACCAGGGCAACACATAATACAACCAACGCAACCAACAAAGGCAACCACTTAGAGGTGGATTAGGGTGATTCTGGCAAGAAAAGCAGTGGGATGCATAATAACGCCTTAAAGGTCTTAATGCTAAACTAAGCTAACTAGCTACTGACTGTAGATTCAAATGTACAGTTCAGAGAGACGTTGGTAAGAATCTTTTCATCACAACCAAAAAATTTATTTACCAAAACGACAAACTTTTGAGGAATGTATTGAGGAAGGTATAACACATGATACATTTTCATGAAGCATTAAATGCTGATGCAAATCAAAACATATCAAACAGTCTAATATAAAGAGACATTATAGAGACATTTTTGCATTGAGATGTGGATTATGCCAAAGGTCACTTTTTGGTTATTAAGCTTGAGGTTGGAAGCATATGTATGCATTCAGAGTGGTGGTCAGAATAAAATAGTTAAGATGGCCCCAAAATAGCTTGACACTGGTCTTGGACATCTCTCCTGAGAGTGTATGGGGGGCAACAGTTGCCTTAATAATCCCTCAGTATTCCCTTTATACACCCCTCATAAGAAACTCTCTGCATGTGGTTCCACTCAGAGCATAATGAGTGTGATTTACCCACGACATGAGAGTTGCGGAAGGCTGAACAGCTCGGTCTTTAAACCACCCTCCTCTCACCTCAACATATGGCCTCGTACTGCTGGCAGAGGAACTGCTTTTGGGCTTTAACCCCCACAGGATGCATACATGAGTAGGAAATGTTCTCTGGTCTTACATCATCTCCATGATTAATTTCCTTCAGATTCTTGATGTATGTTACATATTATGCATATTATGACATTACATGTAGAGGATAAAGTAAAGCCAACATTAGTGTGCTTATTTTTGTTTTCCACTTGCAGCCACTCCTTCCTCCTCCTTCCAGTCATGATTAGCTTCTCCAACTAATGTAGGGTTTCCTGTGCAAAAGGAAAAAAACTACTAAACAAACTCAAAGGGAGCATTCCTAAATATCTGATGTACACAAAACAATCCAAATGCTGGTGAAGGAGTGGTGTGAAAAGAATACAAAATAAAAGTGTAGTGCCTTTATAAAATGGCTTGACCCCTTTTTTGTATTGTGATCACCCTCAAAGTGCCGGCTCCGGTTTTTACTTTTCTTTGACAGGATGAAGACATTAAACGTCTCTCTTGTCTCCCTCTGGAAAAGGCACTTCAGCAGATCCAAACAGTATCTTGAAGAACCACTCAATTAAAAAAGATCCACATCTCGTCTCTAACACCTACAATCAGTCTTGCTGAATATGAGCAAACCGATGTCTCCAAGATGTACACGCTCTGGCATTCTTCATTGGCAATTTGTGGGAGAGTGACTGTGTGGACTTTTCCAAGCATGGGAGTGTTGGCACTGACCAGATGGATTGCGTTGTGAATTGACATGTAAGCTTGTAGAGTCCAGATGGCTGCCATGGATCAGACCTTCACTATATGCTGTTAGTCTCAACAGAGAAATACCAGAAGTTTTTATAATATAAGCTCATTGGAACTTATCATCTTTAAGGTTTCCATGGAGAGGAGGAGAACATTCCCAGGGCACTGTATATGTGGGTAGCGAGCCTGTAAAGAAGGGGCTTTCTAAATCCTTTTGACAGCTCTGATGATTTACAGCACTGCCATCACTAATCGAGCAAATCCCGGACTGTTCTGCACACTGTAAATCGGGAAAGTATGCAGTCGCTGCCAAATATATCTCCTGAGCTACAACTCATTTCGCACAAAGCAGGGCACAGGTAAAGAGGTCATAGACATTTCAGTGACATATCGCTGAGGTCATGTGCACTATGAGATACATGTTCGTCTGAATGATTTGCACGATAAAACACATGATGTTGCATGATGTTTTACAGATCAGACATCACACATTTGGTCTTAAAGGTATAACACATAAGATTTCCTCAATAAAATATCCAAAGAATGACTAGACCTTTGCTTTGTATTTTGTTTGTGCGCTTACATGATACCGAATGTTTCCTACAATGCTCAAACCCAGAGAAATCTGGTACCAGTGGGTTATAACATCAGATGACATGTCAGAGGGCGAGGAAGAAATTTGTTGAACGTGACTAAACATAATATGAATAAAAGTAACATGCATGCGTACATTACCTGAACACCTCTGAGTCCTCAGAATTTGACTTTTCTGTATCAGATGTTGCTCATGTGCAGTTATTCTGGCTGTTGGCTTTTACAACAAACAACCAGAGGTGGTGCTAATACAGGAGATTGTGAGCTGTAGTTTCCCCAGCAAACACATTAGCTTCTTTGGCTGTTGTGGTCCTGTCTCACCGGCCTGCTGTTGTTCTTCTCTGGTTATACTCCTCCTCCAGAGCTGTTTTTCACTGCCAAAGCATCTCTGTGCTTGAGAGCGGGGACAAGCCAAGTGTCCGAAGGGTGGGCTGCCCTCCACGAGCAGCCCCGCGGCAAACCGTGCCCTGTCGAAACCAAGAAACGTAAGTCCTGCATCCAAGCTTGGCAGCCAGCCCTGCAGACACCAGCGTGTCCACTCTGCCTAGCCCGCTAACCTTAGTGTTTTCGGTCGAGTTCAATTAATGGAAAATATAATTTTTACAAATGCTAAGTGCTATATCTATATAACACTTAGTATTACCTGTTACCACTGTTAGTATTACCTGGATGACTGAAAATGATAAGACCTGATGACTTATTATGAAATACAAATCCCTGCATTTACACTGATCTCCCCATTGCAGGGCTTCTTCTGCAATGGTGAGAAAGCTGTCATGGCTGATTTAACTATCAACAACTCAGTTGTGCCAGCTGTCACGCTTGACAAGACCAGGACCAGGTCCAGATCCACCAATGGCATCTTCTCACGCAAAGACAAATGAGCAGCTGTCAAGTTGTCAGCTCCACAGCGGTGACCTTCATCTACAGAAATGCCGTCCGGTGGGGCCTCTTGGTCATCAGCTTTAAAAAGGCGCCAGTGTTTTGCTTTTGTCCGCTTTTGTCCTTTTGTGAGTGCACGCACAACTCCACAACTTCCCCTGATGAGTGACGAAGTGAAAAAGGAAAAAAAAAAGTTAATTTCAACCTAAATGGGACAGAAGGGTAGAAAGACATTGTGTACATGATAAGAAAAGCAGGATACAATCCAACACAAGTTGATTAAACATCCAACGGGCCATTCGTTTAAGGAGTGACTTTTATTGGCAACGAATAAGTACAGATGCAGACAACGCTCTCCCTTCTGCAGACATAAGCACTCATGTTCAGTAAAACAAAGGAGGCTCCGTGCCATCTGTGAATCTTTTGAAGTGTCTATAAAAATACATTTATTAACCTGAATATTATGCTATATTTAAAGTAGCCTCCAAATCAGTCGGGTATACTTTTCAAGCATTATAGTGCATCATTTTGGGAATGTGCTTGTTCGTATCTTGCTGAGAGTTTGATGACAAGATTGATAACACCCTTAGATTGGGGCCAACAACTGCTATCTTTACTTGGCATACACGCTCCAAACAGCGGGAAACACCTAGCTCTGTCCTAGCATGTTATATCTTGTTTGGTTAATCTGTACAAAAGCCAAAGAATAAAAATGTTAATTTAGTGAGCTTTAGAGGCTCTGGTAATTGGGTTTCATTAGCCTTTGGCAGAGCCAGTCAAGCAGGCAAAGCTAACCATATCATGGCTATAGCTTGATACTGAATAAACAGACACACAAACAGTTGTATCCATTGCTCCTTCAAACTCAGATCAAGAAGGAGTATAAGTATATTTGCCAAAATTGTGCTTTGTAAAACCTACAAAGTATGCAACTAAATATGGCAGATGCCACCTTTAGCAGTAGCGTGTATTTACTTGGCATTACAACTCAGTGATGTTTGTAAAACCTCAAAAGACTGGCGCAAATAATAGACTTTAAGAATTTCCGGAACCGTGGCATCTGATATTGTATGTCAATCGTGCAATGACTGATTTTTTTTTGGCCACTAGGGGGCAGCCTGTCATCGCTTTATTTTACAAGTTGATATGATGAACTTGTTCGCAAACTTTTCTATTTTCACATTCAGGAGTAGCAGAGCAATTTTGTCCTGTATTTCGAGGCGGTTTTCTGACTACTTAAGTGAATGTCAGTCTAACAGTCACTTACTTTTAGTATTCTTTTTGTTGTCTGGCTGTTTGTTGTTTAGCTGCTAAATGTTCACCTGCCATATTTCGTGGAAAACAACTGCATGTTGAATCATACGTATAAAGTGCCATGAAGTCATGTTGAGCTGCAGATTTGGATGATGATGGTGAGTTTTACTCTGTCACATTGCTTTTACATTGTTTGCAGCCACATTTGTTAATGTAAAAGATTGATTAGGCCTATAGCCACTTTAATGGTACAATATGAATTAATCATAAATCATGGGAATCTTCTGCGCTGCATAACTGCCAACAATTTCGTACATTTGTATGCGAGTCTTCTGATTTTCACATTCTCTCTAAGTACAAGTTAAATGCACGGTAAATAAATGCAGAGCTATCACAGCTGCAGTTGTGGAGCTGATCAGACCAAAGAAGGAACTGGCCGGTGACAAGAGAGCGCAGCTCTGCTGCATGATATCTCAAGGGAATCGCATAGAAGGCATTTGCCTGATTGTTCTTCTTCAGTGCAGCAGCTTGAGGAACGGTGATAGTGATCTATTATTTTGCCTTTACTGCGCCGAGTCAAAGGGAGGGCACTTATTTCCTGTTCTCCACAGTTGGAGGTGCCTTGTGCCTTGTGGTCTGCAAAGTTGACCACAAACTGTATTACAAATAAACCGGTGCGAGACCTTCAGATTTGTGGTATTAAAGTAAAGATTATGATAATCACAATTTAACAGCAAAACCTGCCAAGATCATCCAGTATTTTGTGTTGACTGAAAAGCTGTTGTTAAAATGAATGACAAAAAAGTGTTGCTGAGCGTGTGTTTGACATTAGTCAGCTTCATTTGGAAACGAGAACAGAGGCCAAGAGTGAAAAAAGCCTTTCACCTTGTTGACACAGTCAGGTGACAGAAACAGTTAATGAGTTAACAAGCTTAGCGATGCTGCTCCATTCAACACAACGGCAGGGACATTAAAGCACAACAGCTGATGGTCATCACATACTTTTCCACTTACAAGTAAACAATGTGTTTTAAAGCAACAATTTGACATGCATTACACAGATTTACACTCTGTGATGCATGATTAGTTATTTGCCTGCAGTTATATGAATATGCGTGTGTGTGTGTGTGTGTGTGTGTGTGTGTGTGTGGGGTGTGTGTGTGTGGCTCTATTAGGGCACTGATCCCTGTATGGCTTCGGCACACAGGCACACTTTCAACTCCTCCCCTCTGCCTTCAGCCAGGGTGTGATTAGAGCCAATACAATCTTGGGCAACCTGCACTGAGAGAGAGAGAGAGAGAGAGAGAGAGAGAGAGAGAGAGAGAGAGAGAGAGAGAGAGAGCAAAAGAAAGGGTGGCTAGCCACTCTGGTGCACTCTGGTGGTTCCTGCAACAGCGTCACTGTTGCTTGATCTCCAACAGTCCAACTCTGGCATTGTCGCTCATGCAGAAGTCAGTGACAAACACGGCAAACTCCTCCGAGTCCCAGTGGATGGATTGAAATGGACGAGTTTTCTTTTCAAAAACTGTTTTTCACTTGCCGTTCCCTGGATTCACGAAAGTGTTGCAACTCTGTGAAGTAATATTGCCTGGACACATATTGCCTGGACATCTTTTTGGAGAACATGTTGCTGCACACACCAGAGGAACTTCCACAAACACTCACGTCTCTGGAGACACGGAAAGCAACTTGAACTCTGCCAAGCAAGACTGACAAGGTGTGAAATGTAAGCTGTGGTCACTTCTATTTAGTAAGGAAGATTTTTATTCAGAGTAGAATTATAGTGCTTTTATAAAAAGGAATTTCCTTAGTTTTTTTTGTCATGAAAACATTTTTGTGACCAGGTCGAGCCAGTGAATAATGGATGGAAACCGCACAAACACCACAGATAACTACGATGCGGCAGGACCCTGGAGCCTCATCATACTGGTCATTATCATACTGACCACAGTGGTGGGAAACTTGCTGGTCATCATCGCTGTAGCTTGCACTTCACAGCTGCAGACGACCACAAACATTTTCATTATGTCCCTGGGCTGTGCGGACCTCATCATGGGGGTCTTTGTGGTACCCCTAGGGGCCACTATTGTGGTGACAGGTAAATGGCTGCTCGATGATACATTCTGTAACATCTGGACTTCTGTGGACGTCCTGTGTGTGACGGCGAGCATAGAGACACTCTGCTGCATAGCAGTGGATCGGTATATAGCCATTACGAGGCCCCTCCGATACAAGGTGCTGCTCAGTAAGCGCCGTGCCAGGATAATAGTTTGTTCCGTGTGGGCTTTGTCCTCCTGTATTTCCTTTGTGCCAATTATGAACGGGAATTGGCGAGATGATTCTGACGACGCCATACGTTGCTACAATGACAGTCATTGCTGTGACTTTGTGACTAACACGGGTTATGCTATTGGATCTTCTACAGTGTCTTTTTACATTCCACTGCTCATCATGATATTTGTGTATGCAAAAGTCTTCCTAATAGCCACACGGCAGGTCAAGCTAATAGATAAGAGTCGCTTGCGTTTCCAGAGTGAGTGTCCAACAGCCCAGATGCAAGTTAGCACCCACATCAACAATATCGTACCAGTGGGCTGTGCAGGCTCCAGCAGCTACAACAATGCAGTGAGGACCAAGAGCACCAAGCGCAGACCGTCACGGCTGACGCTCGTCAAAGAGCACAAGGCCCTCAAGACCCTGGGTATCATCATGGGGACCTTCACTGTGTGCTGGCTGCCATTCTTCGTCGCCAACATCATCAGTGCGTTTAAAGGCTATACCCCAGGGCCGATCTTCCGGCTGTTAAACTGGCTGGGATACATCAACTCGGGCCTCAATCCTATCATCTACTGCAGGAGTCCAGAGTTTCGTACAGCGTTCAAGAGCCTGCTGTGCTGTCCATGGGTCTCCACCGTGAGGCTCAATACTTTGTATAAAGAGCTGCGGACTCGCTGCTCCTGCTTTCTGTGGCAGCCTGAGCCTGGCACAGCCGGCAGCAAAAGTGAGGAGGCTTCCCCTGGTCCTCTGCAGTCCAACGGCGGGACACAGTTCAGTGACTTATCTGAACCAGAGACACAATAGTAAGTTCTTTACTTTCAACTTATTTTACCCAGTGAAACATTTTGTTTAAATAGTATGCTTTTTTAAATGTTTTTCCTAAAAACACAGAAATACCTCCTCCTCATCATTTAAAGACAGATGGTTTAAAGACATAATTTTGACGGCTATTGGGCACCAGAACACAACATCATGACCAATAGAACATTAATGAGCGTTACAGTCCGTGTTTTAACTTTTCTGAATGTTTTATGTAATAATAGAATCCAATAAAATAATTTTTTAATGTAACATCATGGAATCTCAGTGCATCTTGACTCAGACACTGAAATCTGAAATGAAGTCTTTTTCATTTGGGGGTGAAATCTTAAGATTTCTTAGTCACCTTTATACTTATTAGCTGTTTTTTGCCAATAAATCAATAGACCTAAGAGTTAGGCCAGACAGCCATGTGACACGTGAGCAGATAATTTGCACTTTGAAGCCGAGGTGTAAAGAATTACGGTGAAGAATCAATTAATCAAAGAATTTACATGACTTACTGCTTTTGGACATCCTGTTTCAGATTAGCTAAGTACTTTACAATGATGATGTTAAAAACGGCTCACACTGCTGTGCTGGTTCCAGTTTGCTTAATTATAGTTGACAACAAAATAATCAAAAAGGTACTGATTATAGAAAATAATAATTATTCATCATGTCTGAATGATGCAAACATCTATCACAAAAACATACATTTTATTACAAGCTTAACAGTTTGAGATCTAATCATAATCTGTTTTTGGCATTATTGGGGAGTAATGGAATACATGTTTATATGTGCATGTTTGGTATTGAGATGATCACAAAGTAACTGAAAGTATCAAGTTACATTATTTTAATATTGTGATACTTGTATTCTGTTACTGACTACATTTTCTACCAGGTAATTAGTAACTGTATTGGAACATTACTTACATTTTTAAAGTAAACTCCTCAACCGTGGTTCAATACTATAACAAGACATCCACTTGGCATCCAAGACGCTTTAAACATATCATGTACAAGGGTCATTTTATAAAAATATTAGATTTGGTAAAACACTTTTGTTTTACTGGCAACTGTGCATTTCATAAAAACAGAGGTCCATATTTGGATATGTTCTAATACATCAGTGTGATGCTGACCAGGAGTGAAATAGATTGGGCTGAACGGTGCAGCAAAATAAATCATTTCTGAAACATTGGCTGCTGTTGGGGTGGTATAATATCTCAAAACTAAAAGTGAAACCTAATATTTAGATTTTTATACATGAGTCAATAAGCGTTTGAGGACTGTGCCTGTATCAGTTACTGCACTATGTTACCTGTAATCAATCTTTGAATCGAGCTGCAGCAAAAATAAGCAACAGATGTCCACAGTATTGTTGTTGGTACTGTGTCTGTGTGGGTATTATTATTATTTATTTTTTTAGCTCACTAGTTAATAATAGTCAACAATGTCACCATTTGTTAATCTGTGGAAACCTGCTGACTGTAAATGCAGATTTTGTTTTTGTCAGTGTCATTATCTATGTAATATCTAAAAATGGTGTCACATTAAGATGACTGTAACGTGGCTCTGGGTGATGTCTACAGTATAAGGCTGATTCGGAGAACTGCTTGGCACACTAAGTACAGTATGTCTCTTGTCAGTGGGCCTCAGTGTGCCCTGCCCAACATCTTCTGCAGCAGATAAATTTTTATCACTTGCGCACAAGACTTCCCCCCCATGACTGGAGAGGCTGTTTACAAGGCCGACAGCCAATGAGAACACCTTCATTAACGCAGGTTAACAGGGGTTGGACAACTCAATATTTGATGTATGTTTCCTCTTATATAACCCACAAAAGGTCCCCAATGGATCTGTCACAGAATAAAGGAAGACATATATTACACAGTTATGAGTTTCGGCATAACTGGCAGATTCTAGAAAATCAGTTATCTGTATATTAAGTAAAATGTTTTCTATATCGGGTGTAAGAATTGTGTAATTTGCAAATTGAACTCATAATAGTTGATGTAAATTTGTTGAAACTTTTTAAATCTCAACAAAGAAGAACTGTCTGTTTCCTGCATTTCAAAGCCAAATAAGACAAAGAGAATATTTCACTTGAAAAGCATGATTGTTCAAAATATAATAAATTATAGTACTAATAAGAAATCAGCATGTTTGTGTCATAATTGAAGTTGACTGGTAAATGAGAACATCTATCTAAACTATTGGGCCTTAATTTTGAAATAATTTGCTTTTAAAGGACTTAATCAGTGCTGCTTATATTAAAAAGTATCTTGTGACATGTACCTACTGTAGGTTGTCGGTGTCATTATCTTAGCCCTTATATCCCCACCACTTCTCAACACAAAGTGATGCCCCTGAATTTTGGTAATGAACGTACAAATATAAAATCAGTAGAAGATAACATTTTAATACACAACTCATAATTCAATTTCATTTGACAAGTGGCACAACTTATTCCCTTACTTCCATGACAGCTTTTGCTTTGCAAATTCCCATGAATAACCCAGTTTTATGACGGAGGCGTGTTTTATCTTAAATATTTACTTTGCACACTATACTATATCATTATGCTCTTCTCTTATCCTCTCAGCGAGATTTTACAGACA
Source organism: Diplodus sargus (assembly GCA_903131615.1). Taxonomy (NCBI): domain Eukaryota; kingdom Metazoa; phylum Chordata; class Actinopteri; order Spariformes; family Sparidae; genus Diplodus; species Diplodus sargus. The sequence goes on along the minus strand of CAEMYA010000002.1, from coordinate 3,663,235 downwards.
TTATCAATGAGGCTGTAAAATGAGAGACATTTAGGAGCATATAAAAGTCTTCCTTAAAAGGAGCCTGGTGTGTTCTGTAGTAAATCACCCCAAGAGGAAGGCTCAGCGGACTCGCCCTGCGCTTTGAGCAGGATTACAAGCGTAAGTGAGACCAGCCGTTCGAGAATGGCTCAGAGACAGGTTTTAAATAGTAATATGACAAATGGTTCCAGGTAGGGTCCACAATGCTGAATTGGTTAGTTATTGCTGATAATGCAACGCAAGGTGAGAGACTTCCTCGGCTAACTTTCTAAATCTACGTAACCAGCTAAACAAAAGAGCAACTGAGCAGCGCATTTCCTTTAAACCCTAAGACAACATGCAACAGCAGGTCTAGTTAAGTTGATGCAACAGGGCTGATAAAAGAGGAGGTACAACTACTGACAGGAATGGTTACTAGGGAAGAGTGGCTGTGCTGCGCTGCACTGCACAGAAAGGCCATTATCAATAGTTTGTTTTCACAGAAAAACATGCAGGCGTATTACTGCTGCCCTTATCAACATCCACAGCAGCCTTCAGCTTCTGTCACGTATGCACCATCTTATATGACAAGTCTGTATGGATTTCTTGCGTGACAGCTTTTCTAATTCGTCTTTCATGGTTATAAATAAAGATGTTTCGGCATCAAAGTGGAGGCAAATACAGAAAGCTGTGCAGTCCACATGCCTGTTTTTACAGAATGACTTGATGTTTAGCTGTCTAGCTGTTAGTCTTCCTTTATTTTTGTCATGATGCTCTAAAGTGAGACAGGCTGCTGCTGTATCAGTCCAAATATGTATGTTGGAGGATATTTAAAGCGTAAATCCACCAATTTTATACATGAAGCGTGTTTACAGGTGTGTTTACCTGGTGCCCACAATTTTGCAACAAAGTGACATCACTGGAGGCAATTTATCAAATTAAATGCAGCTTCCTCTGGAGCTGCAAAAGGCTTTATGCTACTTTTTTGCACACATGCAGTTGTACTCCATAAGCTCTGTAAATACACTTTACTGTGTACAATTGATAACTTTACCCTTTATGGTTTAGCTGAGTTTGTTTATGTCAGTGTTGTACAAAGTATCCAAAAGTCATACTTAAGTAAAAGCACAGATATTATGCTAAAAAATGACTTTGGTAAAAGTTAAAGTCACCCATACAAATATTACTTGAGTTAAAGTCTTAGAGTATCTCATATTAAATGTACTTAAGTTTTGGGTCTATTATTAGATTAGGTATTCAGGATTTTCCGACTATAAGAATTTGTGTTTTTTAAATCTGATTTATCTGATTTGGTTCAGATGTAGCATGCAATCTGCAACATCGTTAATAACTTATGTTATCAAAAAAATGTAGTGCAGTTAGAGTATAATATTAGCCTACAAAATGTAGTGCTGTGGAAGTATAAAGTAGCAAATAGTACAGGACAAATACTTCAAAAAGTACAGTCCTAGGGTACATTTTCTTAGTGAAATCCCATTGCTGATTTTGCCATAATGCTCTCAGGTCAGACAGACTGCTCCTGTGTTAGCCTTAATATGTGTTTTTAGGGTATTTAAGCCAAAATCTACATATGTTTGACAAGCAGCGCTGAGCAAAGGGGGGTTTGTTAGCACACTTTTTCCATGATTGAGGACACTAAAATTAAGCTAACAGAGAGTGGAACATTTCATTTCAAAGAGCAGCAGCTGACGAGGTTGTGGACTACACTGCAGTGTGAACATGTTGCGGAAATGAAGAGCCTCTGTCTGATAGACCAATTTAGAAACACAGCCAGAGCTCGACTGTTGAGCAGAGACACAAGACTAATATTCCAGCAGAGATACAGTACATGAGCCATACAGGCAGGTATATAGAGGACAGACCAATAGCATCATTATAGAGGTCATACTCTACAGGAAGGACGCTGTGTGCTATAGCTGTGCTTCTGCATCAAAATTAGAGTATCAACAGACTCATGAGGGAACATGCTGCTGAGTAACTGAGTAAACAGCATTGAAAGTCATGCTCACACTAAAACATTTAACATCCTAGGAAAGCTAAAGTAGGATAAGCATAAGGTTATATATGAAATACCAAACACTTATGGCACTGATCCGTCCATATTTAGCTCATATGATGGATCACAATAAGAACTGCAGGAGCTTGCACTCACTGACCTCAGAAAAGAAACAATCTGGTATTTGATACACTATAAGTGTTTGGAGAAATCAAACATTACAACAAAGAGAAACAGTGGAGAATCTCAACCTGAATAAAGATGTATTGGGAAGACTGGATGTGATCAGAGAAGATAATTAAAATATGGATGTAATATTATGTTGGATATGCAGATAATAGAGTACACTGTATGCTGATCACATCCATTATCCAATGAACACTATTTGCATTACTGCACATGTTGGAGGCTACTTTTCATATCATGTCCTGGGTAAAACTTCTGTCATATTTCACATCAGAATCAGCAGCAGCCATTTTCTTCTGCAGGTACTGATGGACAGCAAGTATTTCTTGGTGAAAGATATTTTTTCAGATTTTTTTTTTGATATCGATGGGGACAAAACCGGCCATTTCAAAAGATGGTTTTAAATGACACCTATGGATTTAGGCAAAATAAATGCTTAAAGTTAATGCTTTTTGTCACTTTAAACATGGTAGGAAATTGTCCCGAGGTCTCCTTAAATATATCCGGTGGTTTTATACTGTCCCGAACTGCAGTGGCTTGGCTGGCGGCGAACTCACCATCTTGTTGACCTCCATCCTCAACACCTGAAAATATGAACATTAGTTCATAAACATGTCGTGTGAACATGATATGATAATGTATAAATGTAAATATGGCAAATAGGCCTATGATACATACAAATGTGTATGTATCACTGGTTTGCAGAAACTGCCAACATTTCATCCTGGGCAACTGGGCTGAGAATCTCTTTTCCAGTGACATAAGTCTCTACGAGTGACTCTTCACTCCAAATGATTGTGTAAATGTTGCAGACAACTCACGAGGACAAATCTTAAAGGATATTGTGTTTATAATGCCAGCATCTCAGCTTTTATAATTTACGGTGTGGTTTTGGAACCAGCTGTTTCATTATGCAAATGTCTAGATGTAATTAGAATTATTTCCCATACATGAAGACAGTATCCTCCCAAAAGTGCTTATCAGTGGGCATTTTGTCCTCGCAGCGCCAAAATAAAGCTAGTAGTAAACATGAAAGACAATTTTAGGATTGTGTAAACAGTTCCAGTGTATTCCAGTGTATCACCGACTGTGAAGGACAAGTCGTGTGTTTGACAGGAATTGTGACCTGTGGGAAACCTCCCACACAAGCTTCTCTGATATCAGAAGAACCAATCACATTGCATGACGCTTTTTAAGGTATCCGGGAGTTGAGCAAACACTAATTTGTTTAAATTTTAATGGATTAAGAGGAAATTAATCTAAGTGGATATTGTTTTTGTCACTAACTACTACCACTAACTGTAGCTGCAGTTAGCTTGTTAGCTCAGATAGCTGTGCAGCCTGCAATTGGGACTGGGAGCCCGGAGCACTGGGGAATTGTTGGTGTTTTGGACTGGGAAGAGCAGGGGCTAGCTGATTAGCTTGCTAACTTCAATAGCTATCTTTGCAACACAGCACAAAACTGTAATTTATGCTGGTAGTTCAACTATATTGATATTTGCATCGTGATTCAAGTTGTTGAATCCCTTTATAAAAATATTTCTATCAAGATAAATACTGAAACTACAAACAATTATGAGCAATAAAAGAGAAGGACACACTTAATATATTAGGTGTCAATTTGTATAAATACTGACTGTTGTGATATATTAATAATTGTCCTGTGAAGTTGTTACGTGCTAGTTTAGAAGTACCGGGCTACTGGGTAATCGTGCTTTGTCCATTATGCCAGACTCCAGTTTCTGGAAGGCAGTTGTCAGACTGATTGACATTTCTTGCATTTTCCCACGAATAGTGAGGTATTTTCTTTATTGATCTATCAAGAAGTGGGACCCAACCCAGTGGCATTATTTGCTGGCATTTTACTATTTTATATGTTCTATTAACCAGTCGCGGCAGTGTTGGATGGTTGTGTTTTCACTTTGTGTGTGTGTGTCATAGGAATATGTTGCCCTGTAGACACCTTTTGTTGTGCAAACTTACACAGAAGCAATTTCCAGTATTTGGCCTTGCATTTATATGTCTGTCTGTTTGTCTGTGGACTGATTATGTCAGCGCAATAGCGTCACAACTGTACACGATGCAATCAAGAGACTTCACATTTGTGTAGTTGAGATAAAAACAAGGGCCGAGTTCAGAGATGTAATGGCAGCCATGGGACTGAGTCGTCATGGGTCATTATGTCATTATCAACATGTTGATGGGCGTTGCAACTTGTGTTGTTGAAATGTGTTGTTGTAGTGAAGTAATTCATAGCTTGCAAAGCTTAAAAGTAGCCCTCCATCACTGTCTGTGAAAGTCAGACCAGGCAACAACTGTGGACTTTGGCCTGATTGGCTGGTTAAACCTGTTGGTAACCTGTCACTAGTTGTTGCAGCCAGCCATTCTTTCCAGAGATCACTTCTCAGTTACACAAGATAATCACAAGCTGAGTGCCATCTAGATCAATCTTTACAGCCAATTTCTCCCAAACTCTGCAGCTCACACCAAAAAAATCTAGACAAATAAATAACACTACGGTAACAAGGGAAAATATGTATCTTTTGATTTTTCCTGTCTTTCACAGGCAGATTTTGAAGCAGAAAATACACATCACACATGATGAACACATTTTCCTTAACTTTGGTGCACTTAGCTTCACTAAAGCGGATGGACACTACAAAATATGTGCCAACAAGGCCTGTGGTTTGTGAATCAACCGCATTAAAACAATCCAACAACTCCAGTTTAAATGCGAAATTCAACAGAATGTAAAACATAATCAACTGGAATGTGAATTCTGATGTGGCCACATTTGTTTCCTGTGTATTTCTTTCCTGCGTGCTTTCAGTTTTCTGTGAAGCTTACAGTTCCAGGTAATTTATGTCTTCCTGTGGGGACATGTACAGTGGAGGTGATAGCATCAGAATTCCTGTCTTGTTGAAGAAAAAAAGGGTTCACATGAGTTTCATAAAGGATGCAGACAACTTTGTTATTGCTTTCTGTCATAAGCAAGAGAAACTGAACAAAATGGGACAGGTGCAGCGATGATATAGATTTTCCACATAAAAACATGGACATAAAAATAACCTGCAAAACAACAAGTTGTTGTTGCTTCTTATCTGATAGAAACTGAAATGCAAAATAGCGTGTGACCAGCACAGGCCAACAAGTTAACAGTCAGCTGCTGAATTATTTTACTTCTCTTTTGAGTAACACCTCACAGCACCTTCAATATTGTATAGTGTAACTATTATATCAAAATTATTATTTTTTACTTTTTTTAAATGTAGTCTTTCACTGTTAAAACAAAGTTGCCAAGCTCAGCAGCCGGACTCATGTTAGAAGCATTGTTGGTGACGAGAACCAGGTTGTGTTTCTCTATTCCCCACTCGTCTGCCATTGCTTTAAGAAACTCACACATTATTTGCGCTTGTGTGGCTATCATCCATAGCTTTCTTTTGAAGTACGTAGGAAATTGGCTTCCATTAACTGCTGACATATGAGCTGTAACGGTCACGTATGAGACTGTAGCTCTGGATGTCCAGGCATCGCACGTTATTGCTACACTGTGAGCAGAGTTGAGGGACTCTTGCACGAAAAGCCTTGTCTCCTTGTAAAGATTTGGAATCGATTTAGGCGTGAAAAAGATACGGGATGAAAAAACATATCTTGGCTCCAGACTGTGGACCATGTAGTGGAAGCCAGTAAGAGGAGGACTCCGGTTTGTATTACAATTAAAAAATCGATTTTTGGAAATGTAATCATCGACACTCATAATCGTCAATATTATAATCGCGATTAATCAATAATCGATTTTTTTATCCACCCCTAATTACTGGTAACAACAATAAACAGGTAGAGACTTGATTAAAGGGTTGCATCCTGTACAGTAATGACTCGAGGCTTATTCTTACCGTGCTATTGCTGTCACAAACTTTTTAATGGACTTTGATAAACTGTCACCGTGCACTGAGTAGGATGCAAACACAGCAGTAGATGCGAGCGGTCTCGGCCCGGCTATTTGGTACGCACCAGGATTTGACTGACACCTTTAGCGCAAGCCCAAAAGAACCACCCTAACTGGGAAAATGCAACAGGGTCCGTTTTAACCAAACCAAACAGGTTAGGTGTAAAAACACCCTTGGAGACTAAAAGGGACAAAACAGAATGCAGTGTCATTCCTCCCAATCTGATGTCACCTTATCTCTTCCTACCACTTTTAAAATACACTCTTTCGTCACATCACTTTTTTGTCAGGGCTTTCATTCTGATTCTGATTCTGATTCTTCATGTCCATCTCTCCTCAGCTTTACATTGGACGAAAACAACAGATGAACTGTAAAATGACAAGCTACTGAAAGAGACTACTTTTCCAGCCGATACTGTGATTCCCACAAGGGCTGGGACTGAACGGCAGCAAGGACAAGCCAAAGAACAGTACAACTGGAGCGACTGTCGAGAGAAACAGCTGATTTGGTCTGGACAGGAACTCTGTGGCTGCCTCCGTGGACAGGCGACAGACCGCTGCAACTCAGCACTTCACAGACAAAGGGTGACACCAACATTGAGCCTCTCAAAGACTTTTCCTGAATAAGACTTAACCGCAGTTTTTAGATGCATTCCAGTAATCCTTTGGACGTGGTGTTTGTGGCCTGTGGTTTCAAAAATGACAGTGTAAAATAATGTTGGACAGTATATTACCTGGTAAGTTAACTTTTTATGATACACCAAATCTCTAGCAAAATGCAACATTGCCTAGCTTAATACAAGCTCAAAATTCTGGCAAGGTAGTCTTCACTGTCCCGTTCAGATATATTCATTTTCATGGCACAAACTCCTCAGTGTCACATCAGCTAATCCAAAGGGCTGTGCATTCAAATATTCAGCTCTGGTGTCTGTTTTCAGTCTTAATTATTCTGTTTTGATCCTCGACACTGTATCTGCTCAATAGTTGTCTTGCTTAAAGGACCAATTCAGCCAAAAATGAAAATGTGCCATTATCATCTACTCATCCCAATGCCAGTGGAGTCAGGTGAAATTTCTCGGTCCACAAAACATTTATGGAGCTTCACAACAAAACAGTGCTGCAGCATTCTCTTAAACAACTCATGTAGATGAGGACTTGTTTTAAAACGTTTTAGAAACAACTGAAAAGTACATTACATGGTCTTCAGAGTTACCTAGATCACAAATTGACTTGAAAAGATGTTTTTAAACCCTTTTTAAAGCCAGAATCTTAACTGTAGCCTTCACCTCACCTAAGCTTAAAGCATGTGCGCACAAATATATGAAGTGGATGCAGAAGCTCCACCACGTGTTGAGGGGTGTAAATAATGTCTTTACAAATCAGTTTAGGATCTCAGCACTTCTATAGACTTGGATTACACTGGATGAGCTGTATTAAGTCATTTTACATCGTTTTACATTTATTTTTTTACATTTTTGAGTCTCCATCTACTTCAGTTGTTAAGGAGAATGCTGCAACGCTGTTTTACTGTGCAGCACCCAAAATGTTTTGTGGATCACGAAACCTCACCTGACTTGGAGGAGATCACATGATGACTGAATTTTCATTTTTGTTTGAAGTCGTCTTTTAAATCCCATTTTCTACCATGGCTGTGGATGTTTAATTGGTTTGGGTTCTGACTGGCTTGCTGTTAACATCCCACAAGGACAACTCAAACATAATTCCTCAACCAGCAAACGATCAATCATAAATCAATATAAATTGTTCGAGGTCAAGGTACAGTATTATACACTGCAGGTAACCATAGCAAAACACTCCTGTTAAATGCTATGTTGCTGGTAAATTGTCTACCTATTTTAATTTGGCAAGCGGCAATGTTAGTTCAATAACACTGAAATGTGTAAATAAGGAAAACATGGACTAGATGCAGGAGGTCTTCTTAACCTTATCCATTGTCAGGACTGTGTTGTGCATTACATTACATCACCTGTTGCATTGAGAAATAAAATATTATAAAACTGTGTGACGTTGCTCATGTGTGCTTTGTCTGAAAACTCACCACTATGGAAGTAAACGAAGGCCATAATAGAGTTTAACAAGTGAACGCATAAAGTTTACCCACAGCTCTTAGCATTAACGTACTGTGGCCCTAAAAAACCTATTCAAGTACTCAAAGTGAACTTGACATTTTAACATTTCAAAAAATTCAAGTCAAATCAAAACCTTCATTGTAAAATCACCAAAATTCGCTCGCGTCGCAAGTATAACCAAAAGTCAGATTAGTTTCTCTCTTTTTTTGAGGCATGTTATGCAAGTTGATGGACCTAAATTATGTAACGTCTGTTACATAACGTAACATCACTTCCGCACATTGTGTGAGTTACATGACCAAGTGCTATTTAAACCAAAAGTAGGATCTTTTCTTAAATATAACCATCTTAACAGTCGTTTGGTGCCAAAACCAAATATTTCTTGTGTTGAAACCTAACCAAATCGTAACATTTACACAACTTTAATAACAGTCCAAAACTCATCCCATGTCATATGTTGTGAGTTTTTCAACAACTCAGAGCAGATATTGCAAATAGTTTTTGTGACTGACTTGATGTGGAGCCCATCACGTGCATAACTGACACATGTCATAGTTCGTAGCTTCAGGTACCAAGCTGCTGAATTTATCAATTCATGTATTACTTTATTAATTAATTAATGTAATTTTTATTCTCATATTTTGCCATTGTGTCCTGTTACTTTAGTCTTTTTTCTCTCTTCCTTACACATTTAATTAGACTGATTGGTTGAACACTATACTAACTAACTCACTATGAGTGATGAGTTGGTAGTGAGAATGTGTTCAAAATGGGTTAAAATTTGAACATCTGGGCTGCAGTGGATAAGTAATTAAGCCTGAATACAATCAATAAGGCCAACTGCCCTCCCTGTTTCATCATCCAAACACAGGCGAGCAACTGGAAACCATGAACACTCGCTCGTTTTAATTCAAGTTTTTATCTGAAGATGTAAACCCAAAAGCCAAAAGTTTAGGGATAAAGTTTAAATAACCAAATTCAACGTTCAAATAATTATGGCCGTTTTATGCCTCCATGCACCAGTCAGTGCATCAACACTAAACTCGCATTGTCTTGCAGTGTTGGAGGTCCATCTGGTATTTAATGTGAAAAAGAGGCATTTTCAGAAAAGTTAGAACTAAAAAATACATTACATTTGTTTTTAATTAATTTTTAGAAATAGTTATTTTTATCTTTGCTTTAATCCCTTTTATTATTTTGCGACTCCTGGGATTTAATTGAATTTTTCGGATTTTACATAATCCTCCACCCACCGCTCTAGCTCTGCAACTGTTTGACCAGACAAGTTAGGCTGTGAGAGGAAATTACAAGATTTGGGACTTTAATAAAGCAAAAACAGAGCAGAACAGATGGCATTTGAAAACAAACTGAGACCAACATTAGCTCTGCCAGACATGCTGTGTGTGACTACTGAAAAATCCTCCGGGAAAAAAGCCACAGCAACTTTGAGTGGAAACACTTATCCTGTCTGAGAATTAAGCCACCTACTTATCAGCTGATTCCTGTTAGAACAAATTCCTTGTGGAGGATTAGATTGAAATCAATCCTAAACATGTTTAGGGAAAGAAAAAAGCCACCTCTTCAAGTCCAACTGAGACAATTAGATATTAAATAAAAAGTGAAAGTGGTAAATTACATTCATTGCAGGGCCACAACATACACAAAATAGGTTGCATATTTTAAGTCAAACTGTACATTTAAAACCATAAGTCAAAGAAGTTTTAAAATGTAAATTGAACCGTTTTTTTTGTCAGAGAAGCTCTTCACACAGGACAACTCAAGGTCCTAATTTTAGGCCATACGGCTTTACTGGAATGATTTTCAAAGGATGTGTTTCCGTGAGCTGATCAAACACGAGTGTTTGAGCAAACACTTGTAATCATAGATCTACTTGTGCAGAATTCTTTCTCTGACTCTCCTCTTGATTGCAAATGAAACTCACTGGACATTAAATGTTTGCCTGTGCCAACAACATGTCTTGAGCCAGCACCCAGGCAAAGTTTTCTTCAGGACAGATATTTTCAGAACATCGGCCATTTCAGTCAAAAGGAAAGTCCAAGGCACCCTTAAATCAAATTGAGTCAACAGCACCTTAATTAGATAAAGAATCAGGGATTTATCTTGAAAACATGGTGGCGTGACTGAGGCACATGCCACTGGCTCCAGCTTACAACCTTCCACCATTGCATGCTCTTTCTAATTGCTAATAGTAGTCTCATTGACAGCATATGACAGCATAATGTAACAGTGGACATAAGAATCCACATAAGTCTTCTCCTCAAATGACCACAGGTCAGGAGTCATAGTTCATCATTGGAATTTTTTGCTGTTACTCAAGTGACATTCAGCATTTTACTGATGATCAGAATCGGTATTTGTTTTATTCGTCACTGATAAAATAAATGATAAAGCCAAACCGATCAATTTTTGGGGCAGAGGCTGATAACGATATTAGGTAGTAAAAATTAGATATCGACATATTGACCAATAAACAAACAGTTTTTGCAATGATGCCTCAAATGTGGTTATCAAACACTTTACTGTCAAACATGACATCGATGCACCAAAAGAGTAAACTTCACAGGAAATGTAATAAATATAAAGCCGTGTGGAAGAATTAAGTAGCATGAAAACATTGAAGTGAACAGTAAGTATCTAGGAATTGTACTTAATCATAATACTTAAGTAAATGTACTCAGTGACGCTCCATCACTGCTGATTCCTTTATGCAAATATTTTTGGGCCCATTTTGTGGTTAGACTGTAATTGTTCTCACTCCCATGAAGTGAGCGAACACGTAACATCCCGCAGATTTTTCACCTGCAGCCACCGCAGTTTGATTGGAGGAAAACAAGCCTGGTAATAGACAGAGTCAAGGTAAATGTTTTGTTGTCGTGCCTGCGGTACGAAATTGAAAGCCACTTTCTTTCTGCACTTACCATCATGTACTGACATTTAATAATTGCACAAGGAAAAACACATAATAGAAGGGGCAAATATTCAGATTTCTCTGCTGACAGCTGAATGCCTCCCCTAAGACATATTCTGCATTTGTATGGAAAGGATGTAACTCTCCCTTTGCCTGCAGACACCATAGATAATGGCTGGTTCTCTGCAAGCTGTCAATGAATGTTCAGAGAAATAACACATAGAGCAGAGGATGAGGCAGGCTGTGTTTCTTAAATTACCCTTTCTTACTTCTGGTCAGCTAATTGACAGAACTAACTGCCTGGTTTGACCATCTACTGCCATCTAGTGCGGGTATTTGTGATTACCATAAATAGTTCATAAAGTGAACTCCACAAGCTGGCTCACTGATTATCTCTTCCTTATCAAAGCTTCAGGGTGTTAACTGTGATTCTGGGATTTCATTTCACTGCTCCCTTTTCATCCCGATGAAATGGCTGTTCTTCAATTTTCTGCCCAGGTGAAAAGCCCCATTTCTCAGAAGCCTGATGTGCAATCACTGTGGTGATAACTCTCTCTTCGTCATGTGTATACTGTTGTATAACAGTATACACTACATGTGGTCATTCTTATAACTTAAGTTAGTATGTGGTTAATTCAGATGAACAGTATGCTGTAGCAAATCATATAGCAGTTTCAGTAGGACTGATTGCACAGTATTATTTTGGACTGGTGGAGAATATAAGAAATACTTCATTATCATCCCCCCAATCTCTTTTCCTGAGCCTATGAATCATCACCATGAAGGTGTCTCACCACTCTTTGGTCTTCATTGTCTTTATATTCTATTTTGTTATTTTATGTTATGATATTTGTGTTGTGATTTGACCCATTCCTGTGTTTAACTTAAATTATTATGTTTTTATTTGGAACCTCCTGAGTTTTCTGTAATCACCTTCTACAGTCCTTTGGTCAACGTTTGTTGATTTTAATGTGCTCTAGTAAAGAACTTGACTTGATGAAACAACTGAAGTAGATGGGGACTTCTGGGGAAATCTGAAAGAAAACAAAAATTGGCTCAATTAATCTCACCCAGTGTAATCCAAGTCTCTGGAAGACCCTTGACAAACCATCAAGTTCGTGCAACCACTTAAACCAAGTACGCTAATGCTTTTAGCAGCTACAGTGAAGATTTCAGCTTTAAAAAGGGTTAAAAAAACTTTGCAAATTAATTTGTAATCTCTGGCTTTTGGGAGATACCGGATGAGCTATGTGGACCCATTTTATTTTTTCTTTCAGATGTTCAGGGAAATACTGCAACGCTGTTTTGCTGTGAAGCTTGGGTGAAATATGAAACTTCATATGACTAAATTTCCATATTTTGTTTAACTTATTCCTTCAGGTAGATTAGCTATTTGTATTTGAGCTACAAAGGTGACTAGTGACTCCTCCATCTAACAAGCTTTCTGGCAGAAAACCCTAACACTACATCTGTTACTCATTCAAGCCTGTGCAGCAGTAGAGTCCACGTCATCAGGTGCTCCATGCTATCTGGAGTTCCCAAAGGCCACAACAGACAAAAATTAGAGTACATATTCCATCCAACCATTGTTTTAAGAAGGACTGGTAGTACTGAAATAGAGGAAGGTTAACATGTGCAATGAGGAAGAATGAAATTGGGGGTACAATGTCTTTTAACAATTTAACAATTGTTGTCGATTAAAGAAAGATTAATGAAAAAAGATGAGAGAAGTAGTATGCAAAGACAAGCACACGCACAAACCAAGAAACTGGGTTACAATAAAGTCTTATACAGCGATCTAAGAGAACACAGAGAATCTAATTCTACCAGAGGCATGTCTGATTCTCTAAAAGAAAAACATGTAGAGGTCTAAATCATCATCTGGTCTGTCCAAAGATCAGTCTATAGATCAGTAAAACCCATGGAAGCCAAATTATGTGCAGCTCATTTTTGAGTGGACTGTACAATTAAAAGCAGCCCCTTGACTCTCCCTCAGTGTTTTTGTCTTTATTAACTGAAGAAGGCTACTGGTCCATCAAAGAACCACCAAAACAAGCCCTAATGAGCAGCAGAGGCTCCTCTTTGAACTGACTTGATGTCAGTGGTAGTGGCAGAGTCTGAGGCGGACACATGTGGGTCCCCTCTTCACCAAAACTGACCCCTTTCATTGTCAGACAGGCTAGCCTATTTGCTGATAGCTCACTGCGATGGCGAAAGTAAACTCACAAGAGCCACAAATTAGCCGGTGTCAAACTCATTCATCACCGTTGCCGGGGTGACAGCATCCAGATACGTGCCGTAGCCTGGCAACCGTGGCTAAACAAAAGACTGGCGGCTTCGCGCGCTGATTTGCCTTGCTGGGTTCATGATGAGTGGACCCGGCGGCAGCCTCGACGAGAAAGGGCTGAGCCAAAATGGAGACCCAGGAGGTCATCTGTCTGTGTTGCCCAGTGCTCACAGCGCAGCGGTGGGTCCCGAAACAAGGCTGCTGTCCGCCTTCAGAAAAGACACGCACCACAGAAAGGTTTACCTGGCGGGAAGAGGTGAGTCCGCTCATCTGCGTTCATTCGTGACAGCACAGAAGACGCTAGAGGGGACAGGGTTCAAGTTTCACTTGTTCATGACGGCTTCTGTAGGCCTGTTATCTAATGGAGACGGTTGGACCTGGACAGAAGTGACGTGTGGTCAAAACACATAGTTTGAAGAGCCTGACAGAGTAATGTGTCTTCATGTAGACCTGCAGAAACTGTTATATCATGAAAAACTAAGTGTAAATCATGCAGCTGTCACGGTACAAGAAGTGGGCAGTACAGGCGGTCTGCTCCTTCTGCTTTAACTCAGAGCAGGCTTGAATAAGTCGGCATTAGTCCGTGAAAGGAGCAATTTGTAAGATATGGCCAACATTTTGTGTAAAAGTTTAGAAGTAATATTATGTGAAGAAACAACAGTGCTGACATCGTATCATGTTTAGGTTTGCCAACTCTCTGAAAAATAAATAAGGGACACCTAGTTGGCAGGGCCGGCCAACCTGATTGTGTTTTTTTTGGTCATAAAATACTGACATTCATTGGACTTAAAAAACATTCTTATTTTTTTTACATACCACATCTGCCTCTGGTGTTGCCTGGTGGACAACAAACGGGTCAAGGGTCTACCTGGTTTTTAATGTGTCGACCACTAGAGGCATGCTGTTTCACTTCAAACAGTTCACCATGGGCTACAGAAAAATTGGTCACAGAGCAGGAGAGGGCTGGCAATAAGATTACCATAAATGTTCATATAAAACGCCTTGTCATTTATTGATTCCATCGACATTTTAAAGACCATTTTGATTCTCACGGAAATACGAAACAAGTTACCTCCCTTTTCAGCTCAATAAGGGACGCGTAATTTTGTTTCTAAATATGGGACAATTCCATTTTTCAAGGGAGGGTTGGCAACCCTAGTGTTGCACCAACGTCAGCAGAAGCTAGCATGCTAGCCACAGCCTCCATCATTTCAGGAGGGAGATGAAGGCCAGCTGTTAGCGGATTGAATGAAAAAAATAAACACACAGGGTGTCAAGAAATAAATAACTCATATTTATATTTTTCACGTTTCAAGTTTTTCTCCTTTATCAAGTAGACTTAATTGCCTTTAACTCCTAAAAGAGATAACATGCACCCAAACACTCTGAGTCTTTCCACTATCACCTCTGGTTTAAATAAATCACAAATTCTGTCCTTCACTCCTAAATGGAGTCACTGTTGTCCCTGAAGTCAAAGTCTTTATGTCAGAGCTGCTGTAAATCACCTCTGTACTGCATCCATTGTTGTCAAGCCGACTTCAGTCGGCCTTGGTAACTGTACTCAGTCGCAGTTCGGTGTGCATTCGTTCACTCAAATGTCAGGCCACCAAATCCAGTTGAGCTGAGCCTTGTCACCCATGGTTCCGGTTTGGACAAACTCTAGGGCCACTGGCTCCATCAACACACTCCACGAGCTTACTTAGTCATGAGCAAATTAGCTAACAGTAGACATCCACAGTCAAAGATCCCTTGCCAATGACAGCCAGCAAAGTAAGGCAGTTGTCGGTGATATGCTGCTTTCTGTATTTTTGGAGCTACTATTGAATTCTATTCATATTCTACAAACTGCACCTTTAACATTGGATTATTAAATTGAATTACAGACTCATGGGGATTCACAGGCATTTTGTCTGAGGTATTACTTTTACGAAATATTTTGATGAGCTCAGTGAACCAAAAGTGAATTATAGCTAAATAAATGCTATAGCCAGTAGGCGATATGTGGGGGGGTGCAGTCCCCTTGTTAGCAAAATGACCAAGAAGCTAACAAGTTAACCTGCCATCACTCTCCACCCGCTAGTTGCAGATAGTGTGTTACAAATCACAGGCGGACACGTCAGCTCCGGCACAAAGTGGAGTCAAGCCGGTAATGGGTGCTTTGGGTTCAGGCTGCCTGGTCCATTTTTTATGGAAGCCACAACAAGCTGCAAAGAGCAGATCGAGCCAGCAGGAAGTCAAAGTCCCAGGACCGGCATAGAGCAGGGGTACTCAATACAAATCTTAAAGGGCCACAAAGATTTTTTTCAATGGCTCAAAGGTCCATGTGTTGAGGTCAGTCAGGCCACATGCATTAATACTGTAATATTCAAAACAAAATGTCCTTTTCATTCAAAACAACAACAAAAATACGAACTAAAATAAAATGTAATTTCCATTTTGACATAAATTAAAATACATAGTTGAATATTTCCTCTTTTTTTCATTGCTTTGATTTGATCTCTCGGTCTCCTGCTTTGCCCCCGCTATGTGCATGGAGCCTCCGGACGCAAGCTTGTTTATTGGGCGGTGCTATTCCCTGCAGTGCAGACTGCGGTGCTGCTGTTCCCTCCGTGCTGACTAGAAATGACACATTCAAATTTAAATGTTTGAGAAATACTGTGTTAATCCCTTTTCATGGTGGACTTTCTGACCTTCACAATTACAGGTTTCACTTATTTCTTTTTTGCAGTTTGATACAGTGTTTTGTTGCATGACAGAACATTTCCAATTATCGATTTTCACAGAGTATTACAGCAAGGAAGGGAAGACCTTTGAACTGCGCCTTGTTGGAAAAATAAAGCAGCAGCTAAGCACTGATCCCACTCTTCGTCCAGAGTATGCACCTTCTCTTGGTTTGACAGATTACACCCGACGAGCCACAGAAGCTGCTTTGGGGAAAAGCTCTTGTGCTATAGTGGAGAATCGGGTAACTTCAGCTGTACATACACATACACATTATTAAAGCTTAAGTGTGTATTTACATGTCAGTACAGCAACAAGCTCAATAGCAAGTACCTAATCCTTCAATCAATCAGTACAAAGTATGTCATTATCTGGAGGCACTGTGCGGAGCTATCTGTAATTACACATCCAGCCTTTTCTTCATCGTAAATCAATAGAGTATCAGCACTCAAGCATCAGTCATGGTAATAACTCAAGCTTTCCAGTGACCGCCAACAGGGATTTCAACATTGATTTTCTAAGATGTCTTTTCAAAGCTCTTTTCAGCAACTTAAAATGTGGTTACAACGTCAGCATGTCACAAAGTAAGAACATGATTTTAATAGTTTGATAATACAGTTTGATAATAAAAACATTAAGGAAACCAATCAAAGTTACCAGGTAAAGTAGACTAATATTTTTTATGTTGTAAAAGCTTTTTAGCTCATTCAACTTAAATGAAACAGTCTACTTTACTTGGTAATTCTGAGGTAATTGGTTTCTCATATTTTTCAATTAAATCCTTGATGTCTGCAGTTCAGTTGAATTTTGCAGGATTTACTATAAAGACATATTTATTCTCAACAATGTGCAATGAAGAGCATAATCATCATTTTGGAGCCTGTCTAAGAAAACACATTCAAATGTCTCAGTTGAATGCCAAGTATTGCAAAACTATTGTCTAAATGTAAATTTTCAATCAGCGCCTTCAAGTAGTTGGTGAAAAAACACTCACTTTTGAATATCTTTTCTCTGATGACAATAGCTGTTTTTAATTGTCTTTTCAATGGAAAATGGTTCATCGAGTTTGGTCTTTTGCTGCAGGTGTTAGGTGTCCAAACTCCTGGTTTTACTGCTGCTGTGCGTCTTGGGGCTGAACTCTTGAAACACTGGCATGATGTCAGTGCTACTTGGTGTGGGCCAGTCTACCTTTCTACCCCTTGTGATGGTAAAAAAAATAAAAAATCTCACTTCCTCTTAACAGCATTTAAAGATGCAACTGCAAGTGTGTGGGCTTGGAAATGGAAATAGACATTATTAGATTATCCTCTATGTTCTTGAAACATAAATAACACACTGTACAGTCATGACTTAGGTCTGCAACTGTACAAACTACTTGGTTACCTGTTAATTAAATTATCAGATGTGCACTTTTACGTACATAGAGTAAGATCTCTGAGGGAAAGAAGTTTAGTGTACAGGAAAGACATTTGAACACATTGATGAGAAAAGGCTGTAAATATATATGAAACCTTGGCAACCATGTCAGATATTCTTTAAGATTCTGTATGTATTTTACTTTTGCAGGTGTAGATGATTTAATGGAGGTTTAGAACACCAGGCCAAAAGTCAGCTAATCAGACTACAAGGTTGAACGATTGAATAATTCAATTACTGTCAAAAAAGTAATATTCACTCACAGTGAATACAATACAGTACAGTCCATACAACTGTACATATTGTAAGTGGCTAAATGCCTTAAATGTAAATGTAAATACTGTTATTACATCCTGGGGTTTAAAGTAGTATTGTTATTGTTCGTCTGCTGTAGATAACTAATAGTTTTGTCTTGATCACCTGCAGACTCATTGGCTGGTATCTTCCAGGCTGCAGGGATCCAAGATATCCGTGAGTATTATTTCTGGGATGACAGGCAGCGGGGCGCGTGTTTGGAGAAGCTTCTTGAGGATCTGGAGAAAGCTCCGCCACAAAGCGTTGTTGTTCTGTCAGTGTCGGGCCACTACCCGACTGGTGCAGACCTCTCTCAGAATCAATGGGCTGTGATAACACAACTCATCACGGTAACTGACGTGTGCATTTATGCTTTTTAACAGAGGCTAAGATATTATCTATCAGATTATCACTGGCTGTTCTGGCACTGTTTCAACAGAGGCGTAGGCTTTTCCCTTTCCTCTTGCTGCCTGCTCAGGCACTCTGCTACGGAGAGTTAGAGCGGGATGCTTGGCCTGTACAGTACTGTGCATCGCAGGGGATGGAGCTCCTCTGTGCTCAGTCGTTCTCCCACTGCTTTGGACTTTACGGTGAGAAAGTGATGCCAGGTATATCTTTATTTTAGGGATGTGTGCAACGGAAAACATAGTAAAAAGCAAGTTAGAAAAAGATGAATATGTGCTCTGCCAACAAGACAAATGAAACTTGCTTGTAAAGGTATTATATTAAAATTACTGCCAATCATTTGTTTGATTAATTGGTTTGAATAATTTTTCAAAAGTCAAAATTCTCTTATTCCAGCTTAATGGTAAATATGTTCCTCCTCTGTGACAGCAAACTGAATATCTCTGTGTTCTGGACAAAACAAGGCATTTGAGGACATCATCAAGTTTTTTTGGAATCACTGATTAACATTTGTTACATTTTTCTAAACCAAACAACTAATCGATTTATCTAAATATTAATTGACAGATTATCGTCAATGAAAATAATTATTTAGATGCGGCCCTTGAAATAAGATGTGATATTCTGGCCTTTTTGAGTTAAAATAGATCTTGAGATCAGCCATTAAAACTCATTGTTAGCTATATTATTATAGTTTGTGAAGTGTCATGTGTCATCATAAGCCAGTAATGCTAAAACCTAGTATTCTTTGCCCTTTATTGGACAGTGAAACTGCAGAGAGATTTGGAAGAGAGGTAATGACGGGCCTGGCTCTTGAAATCAGATTTCCAATCAGCGCAGCAAAAATTAACTTTTGCAGTAAATGCGAAAACAGCCTTCTATTGTCAGACTCTGCACATACATGACTGTGCACAGTGAAACAAACACAGAAGGAAAACACATTTTTGACTTAAGTTCTTTAAACATTTTAAGATGAGCTATGTCTAAGTTAGCCGGAAAACATCTGGATTGAAAATGCACCAGTGTGTTGTTGTGAATGCAAACCCCATTCTACAAGTGAGTGGAATGATCAATATTTAGTTTGCAAGGTAGATGTTCCAGACCTACTTGAGGATGCTGAAATATTGTTTTATTTTTTTCCAATAAAGCAGATTCCTTTTCTTGAATCAAGTAAGTCTATTTCTTGAAAAAGGTTGATGCATCTTTTACAAAAACACAGAAGCTTAAAAGATCTTATGACAGGGCAAAAAAGTTGGATTCATACACGATACGACCCGAAACAAGATGTTGTGAAGACTGTTCCACTTAACAAGATATTCATGAAACATGGAATTATCAATTTATTTATTATGGTCTTCCCAACATCACAAGACTGGTTTCAATTTCCATCAGTACATAGCGCTCACGGTAGATATAGCAAGATAAAAAAAAAATGTGACAGACATAATAAGAAGGAAAACACGCAGAGAGGAAGACTGGAATTGGGAGAAAAGATGTGTTAGTGTTACGGATCTGCAGAGACCCTGCAGCCCTCTGTTTTCTGTTTGCTACTGTTTGCTACTGTGCTCAGGACCCTTTACCAACCCAACACAGAGGGATGCTTTTTACTTTAATATTTTGAGTGCATTTCAGTTGTTGAAGCTGAATCAGAACTTCTTTTACCAGAGTCTGTTTTACGTAAGTATTTGTACTTCCATCTGAGTAGAGAATGTGTGTGCTTTTGTCACCTTTGTTAAAAACGAGCCCTCACTGAAATGTTACTTGTAAGGTGTTTTGTAATGTAGTGTGAATGAGATATTTTGACTTGAAATTAGATGAATATACCTGGCAAGATTTTGAGTTTTTGCAGCGCAACAGGGACTCCACATGTCAAAATGAGCTCACACTATAATTTCAGTGTAATCTGGGATCTCAAAGCACAGCCCAGGGCTGTTCTGCTGTCAACAGAAGAAAAACAGCAAGTCACTGTGAACTCAATTTTCTTCTCTCTTTTGCAGTCAGATGGAGGGCTCCCCACATACAACAGATAAGAATATGTATTCATGTCTTACTCATTCTTTGCCAGGAAATATACGCTCATAGTATCTACAGTCACGCTTTCTATTGCCTTCCAATTTTACTCCCAAATGAGGCTTTTTTTGGAGCAACGGGTGACTTTATAGTGTGGCAGATCAGCTTCTTTCCCTATATGTCTGACCTGGTGAATATCCACTCGCCCTAATTCAGGAGCTGCCCTTAGAGGAAAGCAGCACGACACCACATTGCAATCGCTGGAACAGTGTGTTTCTTTACCTCAGACTCATCTTCTTCTTGGTTTCTCCAGGTGAGGCTGTCGGACACCTCGTGTGCGTCCTAAAGCAGAGCTCCCTCCGGTTACCTTTGCAGTCGCGAGCTGAAAGAATCGTCCAATCTCTGTGGGCACAGCCATCTGTAGGAGGAGCGCAAGTTGTTGCTACAGTGCTCAGTAACCCGGCCCATCGTGTTGAATGGTGAGTAAGGTTCCGCTTTAATGGAAATCTGGTATTTGAAAAGCGTTTTCTGAACAGGCACATTATTGTATCAGTGGATGTCGATTGTGATTAACAGGTATACACTTATTCCAACCGCTGAACAGTTGAGTATGTAATAGCAGTGGTGACAAAACCCTTCATTTGCACTCTTTTTCTCTGTGTTTTGACATTGAATCATATAATTCTATATTTTTTCCCCATGTTGTCCACTGTGCTTCCCAGGCAGGTCGAAGTAAAGCACATTGTAGAGAGGTGTATGCTAATCAGACACATTTTGAGAGAAAGGCTGAGGCTTTTGGGAACTCCGGGTAGCTGGGAGCACCTGACTCAACAACGTGGACTCTACTGTTGTACAGGTTTGAATGGTGAGTAGTAGACGGCGCCATTTCTGCCACTAGGACTTTTGTAGGGTTTCTGCCAGAAAACAGGTGGAGAATAACCAATCTACCTTAAGTACGATAAGTTCACCCAATAAAAATAATATAGTCATTATCTGCTCTCCCCCATGCCGATGGAAAGTCAGGTGACACTTGCATTTCTGTAGTGCTTTTTCCAATCCACTGACCACTCAAAGTGCTTTACAACAAATGTCTCATTCGCCCATTCACACACTGATGACAGAGGCTGCCATGCAAGGTGCCAACAGCTCATCAGGAGCAATTTGGAGTTCAGTATCCTACTCAAGTGTACTTCAAAATGCAGCTGGGGCAGCCAGGGATTCGAACCAGCGACCTTCCGATTACTATACAACCCGGTCTACCTTCTGAGGTAGACTGTAGTCCCACTGTAGTCCACCAAACATTTCTGGAGGTTCACAGGAAAACAGCATTGCAGCATTCTCATAAACAACTGAAGTAGATGTGGAAAAAAAAAGTTGTGTGTTGTTAGGTCCCCATCTACTTAGGTTGTTAATGAGAATACCACAACCCCAAGAATGTTTTGTGGACTTTGAAACGCTGTGTAATGCATTTTAGTTTAGAAAATATTTTGAAGAATTGTTTGTTTTTTTTTATTCCCAGAAGCTTAGGTGCACCAGAGAGCCAATTTAGGCCTGGTAGAGTGCCGAACCTGGAAACCCTGAATATAAAGTGACAAATGAAATGAAACACTGTCTGATATTCAGAACACGTTTGTTCAGCTCTTCCTTTCCTATAATCCTTTGGAAAGGAAAAATGGCATGTAAAGTACATTGTTGTAGATTAATCACTTTGAACTGATGCCTAACATCCTAGCTCCATATGAATATTAATAATTCCTTAAAGCGTTGTAATTCATGATTTCAGTGCCTTTAAAGAGATTTGCAGGAAATATGTTTTTGACTGAGCTTTTTCGCTCTAATTTATTATATAGAATTGAAGATGATTGTTGATGAAGGTTCTTAGTCATATTGAAGATGATTGTTCATGAGATTGATTTACTGCTGTTCCAGATGATCATTTAGTTTGAATACTAAAGAATAATACAGTATTTCTTGTGTTTTTTTTCTTTAGGTCAACAGGTAGAATTTCTGTCCAATAGGAGACATGTGTACCTGCTCCCCGGCGGCTGTCTAAACATCAGTGCAATCAACAGTCACAACTTGGACTATATAACTGAGTCCATCCATCTGGTCCTGACCACTTTGCTCTGACCATGTGGCTTTTGATCAAGATCTGAAATCAGTGTCAGACAGCCTGATAGATCTTTTGATATGTGGCTTTTAAAATATACCGGTTCAGGGTCACTGTAATTAAAGGTCTAGCTATTGCAAATGTGTGGTGAAAAAATTCAGTTTGAAATGCTTGCAGACCTTTCTCAACAGGCATCCAATTATAAGTGATCGTGACGGTGTTCAGGTTGTTATGACCCTTGAGGTGAGAAGTCATTAGAATGAGGATGAGTTTGACACCATACAAGTAGTAATATTACCATCAAAATATACTCAAAGTCACAAAAATAAAAGTACTTCATTTTCAGAATGGTCCATTTAAGATGTATATATATATATATATATATATATAGCATTTAAGCTTATATTTGGAAAAATGTATTAACTAAAACATTGAATATATTGTTGTTATACTGGTTTCAACTTATATGTAAAAAAAAAAATAAAAAAAAAAAAATAAAAAAAAGGATTCGCTAAAGTATCACATCCCATCCTTTCTATGCCTACCAAAGGACCCCAAGTTTTTTGGAATCAGGGTTGTAAGTTGAATTTTTTGTATAGTAGGCCTATGTTTTTGTGGATATGTGCTGTACTGTGTAAGGACCAACATGACTGGTAAATGACCAGACTCACTATCTGATATAAGGTGAATAAAGAGCTTATCAGTCAACCAAGGCAAACCTTTAGAGGGATAAGCCTTCAACAATCAGTTATGAATCTCTGTTGAAGCCACCTGCTGTGATCCCAGCAGATCTCAGCTGCATACATATTTCAGCTGGATTGCTGAATAAACATCCTTGACTTTGAACATTGTCTGTGCATCTTTAAAGCATTTTTGTGTAAACGTATACTATGTTTTTATACATAGATATCAATGGTTACTATGACGAATCTTTATCTTTCGTATCTTGTGGTTTGGGTGCTTCCCACGTACCTTTCTCATGAAGATTATTGTCTAAAATTATGTTTTCAGTTGCATTTTCTTTCCGCTGAAACATTTTCAGCTGATGTGAATGTATTACCCAGCAAATCATTGTTTATCTGGAAACATCATGAGTAATCCTCTCCTCTGTTATGCTTGTTTCTGTGGGGCAATATGAAAATTAGTATTATTTTCTTATTTTGTTAAAGATTAATGTCGTTTTTTGGAAAACATAGGGCTTTTATCTACCTAACTTTGTATCCTCTCCAGCACTCTTTTCATTAGTGAGATATGCCACTATTGTCACTGTATGCTGTTAAGTTCTGGGAAAAAGGTTGCGGCGAGGTATTTAATGGAGGCAGCGTGGTCACTCTTTTCATTTTAGTGACCTTGGGTGAACGAGAATAATCAGCATCCACCGTCGTACAGTCTGAGCCATTAGATGCTGTCTGGAGCCCTTTGATTTGCCTCTGAGCAAACAAGGATAAATTGTGTATGTGCATCCTAATATTATACCGGCAGTTATACCAGCATACATGAATAAAGAGGAGTGCCTATATGCAAATATCATGGACATATCATGGACATATAATGGACTTTTTCCACCATGGACATAGTGTTTTAAAGGTCCAGTAGGTAGGATTTAGTTGCATGTAGTGGTGAGGCTGCAGACCCCTCTACTGGCCACGAAAAACACAAGAAAACGCAAAAGGTCTCTGTAGAGTCAGTGTCTGGTTTGTCCATTGTAAGCTACTATAGAAACATGGCGGACTCCATGGATGCTTCCTCTATATATAAGGCTAAATTTAAATTAACAAAAACAAAACAATTCAATTACATCAGGTGACTAACTAAAACATATTTGTAAATATTATATTCAATTTTTGCCCCAAATCCTCCTTAGTTATGCACATTGGACCTTTAAATGTCAAAATTTGAAACTTAATTAATGCAGTTTTTGAATTTGAATTGCTGTTCCCAAACACTGATTAGTGTTTCTAATATGCAATCAAGTCTGCATTTACGGATGTTAATAACTTACGCTCAGTGGTCAGACTAATTGAAGGGTTTCTTCACAACCTGGCAACCCAAAGGTCACTCTCATCAGTGGCTTGATATAAGCA
The DNA here is from genome assembly GCA_903131615.1 of Diplodus sargus. Taxonomy (NCBI): domain Eukaryota; kingdom Metazoa; phylum Chordata; class Actinopteri; order Spariformes; family Sparidae; genus Diplodus; species Diplodus sargus. The sequence goes on along the minus strand of CAEMYA010000002.1, from coordinate 3,638,737 downwards.
TTTATGTTTTAGAACATGAACAAGTTACAACTTTCAAACTCTTAACAAGTGCTTGATTAGAAAGTGGTATGCATTTGTTTGCCATGCCAGTGGCAGGGTCAATACTTTAATTTGTCCAGTACTTTGGTTTTTGATTAAACACTTGTGAAACAGTTGACTTCCACATCAACCTCAGCTGTGCCAATCAACCAATGTTAGCTTATCACACTAACTTTGTGAAGGTGGTTAAGGCTATCCTTCATCATCACTAAGACCATGTCAGTACGCTGCTGACTTTACTGCAGCTGCAGCTCAAAAACTGCCAAAACAGATGTAGCCGGAGCAACTGTGAGAGTAAACTGTTTCAGTCAAGCGTACTGACCGCAGCCGACAAAGCCAACCAATCAGATGCTGAGTAGGGTTTGTCTTGTGAGAACATGAGTGGGTTTCATAATAATGTTTCAAAATCACTAACATCACTGTCAGCAGCTTTATAACCTCACAGGGGTTCTAATATGTCGTCTGTCTCTGCCACTTTCTCTCCTCAGCACACACATCCAAACAGCTCATTGATATTGAACTGGACTGCAGCAGTCATTACACACCAGTCTAAATGATTGTTCACTGGCATTTTATCTTGTCCGAGCAGATCTCTAAATTGCCACAGCAAGAGCAGATATTCATGAAACCAACAATGTATTCACCACAGGGTGGCATTATCCTGTGAAATGCATGACTGTGGGAGCCATGTCAGACCTACAGACAATACCACCAGATAGATCAGCAAACATATCCACAGGCTTTGTGTGTTGAATAACTGGACTGCAGTGTAAAGCTTCTGTAGGTAAAAACACAACATGGTGACTCACCAGATCTTCTTGATGTCTCAGTCTCATATATTCATCGCTGCAGGCTGTGTGTTTGGCCTTGATGACAAGTGCTCTCTGAATGCAAAGAACTCTGCCTCTGAGGGTTATGGCACACGGTGGCATCGGTTAATGCTACAGGGCTGCTGTGCAGAACAGCTATTCATACAAGTGTCTGTCAACAGGTGACTTAGTGTTAGTTTGTGAGCACGATTCTCTTGGTTTAGCTTGTCTATGTCGTTGAGTTTAGCTATTACTTTAATTCCTGAAGGTCTTCTGTCCACACATTTTATTCAGAATTGTTGAGGACTGAGGGTAAAAATTAGCGTCAGAAATAGGGATTGTTCTGTTTCGTATTTAATATAGTGTCTTTTCCAGCTATCATGGTGAATTCTCCCAAACAGTAGCTTACTGCCTTTCCTCTGAAGCCGCCACTGCTGGTAGTCATGTATATAGAACAACAGATGTGAACAAAAGATGCATCTGTAGCTTGTACTGTGTAAAGATTTTTTTTCACTCAAACAGGGGTTAGGGTTTGCAGTATAACTGCAGCTGCACATTATTCATGATCATACATGTATGTTCTTGTGAACATGCATTGGATACAGTGAACTCTGGAAACCCTTTATGAAGCCACACAGAAAAGGGAAACCTGCACAATTATCTACCACAGAGTGGCACTGTCAAACACGTTTCTGTCTATAAACGAATACAGCTAGTTATGAGCACCAATGCTCTGGTGCAAGGTTTTTGTTTTAGATTAAGAATATAGAAAGCTCGTGACACTGCAGGTGTGACAGCCACATGGGTCAGTGTGTTTACTGGGGAAACTACAACTCACAATTCACTGTATGAGTTAAGCAGACACAACCCATCAACATGAGAGAAAAATTGAATGTCACATCACACATTCACTCTGAACGTTGCAATTTTGTTTCATTTTTGTTGTTGTTTTTAATATATTTTGTTGTTCTGTGTTTTCCTTTTAACCAACCTACAACAACCTGGAGGATAAGTTCTGGCCCGCCCCCGCCTAAGGAGATCCTGCTGACAAGGGACTGAGCTGTGATTGGCAGCATGCAGGAAGGAGAGTGGGCAGAGTTAACCTCTATTGACGAGAACCAAAATGTTGTAGCTTTAAATGAAAGCGCCGAAGCCTCAGACACACTGAGTAAGACATCCACTGTGGACATCAAATCAAGATCTCCTGGAGCAGGCCTGGCCATCTGGCTTCACACCAGGCTATAGATTCAGAATCAATCCACTAATGACAGCGTTCAGCCGTGATTGCTAACTGGGAGTCAGTTTGCACAATTTTCCGCCATGCCTACAGAGCTCTCTGTCTGGCTGTCCTCCTCACAATGGCCTCTCAACAATCAGACACCACCTCACCTCCTTATCAGCCTGCCTCGTTGTCCCTTTTACAAATATTTGTGACTAGTGAAGGACGATAGTTCAAACATTAGCGCCCCCGTGACGGTGGCCTCTGCAGCATCATTCAAACAGCTGCCTCCTGACACACATAAAAAGGTTCTTATCACCAATGCCGGCTTAAATGGATAGTTTACACCTGGCACACTGTATGATCAGGCCCCCTCTTAATGCACATTTTCATATTTTGTAAACAAATGCAATGTTTTAAACAGCACATAGTTTACTATTATGCACATTAATTTAGCTTATCGATTTATATTTAGGTATGCATACTAAACTGTTGGTCATGTAATAATAGAACAAGCATAGTGAATGTTGTTTATGTTTTAGAGAATAAATACATATGCTAATATTGTATAAAATGGTTATTTTTTTCAAACATTTACCTAAATGCAGACTCCAGGCAGCTGATATTTTTTTTTAAATGGCAAAAGCTGAGAGAGGAGGCAGAAAGAAAAACCAAGAACCAATACAAAATATTCAAAAACCAAACTGAATATGAATCAAATGAAGCAGATCAAACACCAGGAACAAACACAGTGAACATAAATGAACCACAACAAAAAGAAGGAAAACACATTGAGGTCACACAGGTTGCCCATCAGGGACAGGTGAAACCACAGAGCTGCCGTGACGTCATCCACAGGTTTCTGAAGAGCCAGAATGAAGCTCAAAGTGGGTGGTGCCCAAGCCCCAAGGAAGAGCGCCCGGCTTTGAAGCCAGTCTTTGTAGTGGCCAGACCATAAGACCGTTTCCCCCGAGCTTACATTGTGAAAGAAGTGTCGGTAAAACTGTGGATACATTTCTATGAGCTGCACAAGCCCCACAAAATGATTTGGTTCACTGCCATAATTTAAGCAGTCTCATTAGAGCCACCAGAATAAATCATTTTATCTCTGTTTAAGTTCGCCGGCTCGTCCGGCTGAAGTCCCTATAGTGCACATGATCTTTGAGCCCCACAATATGGATGATCAGGGTATTTTCATACCCTGGGGGTCAAGCTTATTTGGCTTCAAAGCATCACTGAGCAGCTTGCATGGGAATGAATATAGCTCCACCTCTAATGCTGTGTCCAGATTTAATGTAACGTCTCTGGTGGCTCCAGCAGCTGTCTGCTGGTTAAGGCTCCCTAACAGAGTCGCTCGTTAATCCAAAACACTGGCCTCTTTCCCTCCACACTGGTCTTTTAGTCCAATTAACTGCACAGAAAGACATTTGATGTGTACGATATCTGAATTAAATAACCTCTAAAAGGCATCAGCACTACAAATAAAGCCAAAAGATCAAGTGCAGTGACTTGAATTAACTGAGCTGAGGCCAAGCAGACAGCTCTTGGTTGCCTGTCACTCAAAGCGGCATGACTTTAAGCCTTAGTATAATGAAAACCAGAGAGTGATATAAAATGTCTCCTCCCTACAGTTTTCATGAAGGGAGAAATTATATATAGAGACCAAAACGTTTTTTGTACCAGGCTGTTAACGTGTTTATTTCTGCTGTAAAGTTGGGCTCTTATGGGGATTATGGATTATGGACATTGTCCTTTGGAGCCAGCCTCAGGTGGCTGTTCCAGGAACTGCAGTGTTTGACAAGCCACTGACCAAGGCTCGAAGCTGAGTTTCAGAATTTGTAAGCGAAACCATGCATATGTTTAAGGAGACCGTGCGACAATGTCTGGCTTGTAGTGACCCAAACAACTATTTTAAGCCAAAACATGTTTCAACCCTAACCAGAGCCAAACCTAACCAGAGCAGGTGCACCGCTTTGGTATTTTTTTTTAATTTGTAGAGACATTCTGCCAAACTTTACTCTGGCACCAGGGTTTAGAGCTGACATCAGGCTAATTAAAATGTTTACATGTCGACTACATTTCTTTATATTGAGAGATATTATAGAGAGCCAGTAGATGACAAAATGCAGAAAGGAACAGAAAGACCAACTGTAACTTCTCTTGATTCAGGAGCCTAAAAGTAGCTGTGTTGGTGTGACTGCAGGATTATTTTACAGGACTTTTTCTTTGAAGCCACGCAGATTCAGCGATCCCCAGAGGAGACACACGCGTCAGAAACTCTCTGTCACCGGAGCTGTCAGTCAAGTTAAGATATAAAAAAGCGAGCCATCCCCGTCAGACCTGTTGATCGCCTGACACACGCGTAAACGCAAACGCAAATCCACGATGACACCCCAGATACCGCAGGGTCAGAGGGCTGGTGCGGGGCTGTAGGTGCGGGGCTGTAGGTGCTGCTCACAGACCCGCAGGCTCTGTGCGGTCATTTGCTTGAGAGGCGCGCATCTCTCCTCTGGCGCACGGACGCTCCGGCTGGATCTCCGCTGCAGCTCCACACTGAGGCGTCCACACACGGCGGGTAGGTCTGATACTTTTCCTCTTGTTCGACGTCTGGAATTGGTTTGTGATCCAAAAATGTAGAGTTGAGAATAGATGGAAGAAAGAGATCATGAACAACTTAATGCATCAAATCTGTATCAGTGCAGTTTAAAAAATAAAAAATAAAAAAAAAAATAAGACAGTTTTTCTCTTCAGATATTTTTGTTTTAAAAGTTACCTCTAGGGATTTCGTTGAGGTTACTTTTTATTGATTTATAATTCGTTTTAATTTGCTCCTGATGTGTGCTTGCCGTGTTCCGCAGGTACTTATCCGTCTCTGTTCGACGCCGCTTCTTCTTTGAGACAGATTAAGAGGACATATTTTATCAATGCTTTCACTAAAGCGTCTAAATGTCTCAGACATCAAAATATCCCTCCGACTATTTCAGCAGAAGCTGAAGCACACAGCAGAGTTCAAACCAGTTGGACGAGCAGATGAGTTCTACAGGATATTTCCAGTATTTCCATGCGTATTAATACAAAATATTCTATTCACTTGTTGAAGAGAATATAAGAATAAGAGAACTGCTGCTGATCCTCCTGCTGTGTCTGAGAGAGAATACAGTTCAGACATAATGTAAGCTTTGTTGGGCTCTATAACAGCAGATGTTAGGTAGGTAGATCGATCAAGCAATCAAGAAATCAATCAATAGCATAACAGGTGCATTCTGTCTGTGTGTGTGTGTGTGTGTGTGTGTGTGTGTGTGTGTGTGTGTGTGTGTGTGTGTGTGTGTGTGTGCAAGAGCGAGCGAGAGCGAGAGAAGCGCTTCACCTTGTAGCAGTCTCTGCTTCATCTATGGAAGCACATTTCCACCGGTTAAAGAAAAAAAAAGGAGCAAGCTAAGCTTGATGAAAACAATATCCGCATGGTAAGTCATAATAATAATGAGGTAAAAATTCATAGCTGAGACAACAATGACAATTCTGAGCCTAAAAAGTCCAGAGAATGAGTTATGAAGTCAACAATTTTCGATAAAATGTGGGGAAAAAAAGATTAAAAAAAAAAAAAAATCCCAAGATAAAAAGTCAAAAGAATGAGCTGGAAAGTCATATAAGATAAAAATGAAAATGTGTGCGGTCATAATCACGAGATAAAATGTCACAATAGTTGAAAAACAACATAAGGATTAGCCATCATCAGAAAAAAAAGATGAACATTAAAAATGAAATTGAAAAACATACAGTCAACAAACCAAACTGGTTGTACAGTCTGTCCAACATAAACACCCTCTGACTTCAGACTTCAATCTGATTACAGATAAGTAACAAGTTTATACACTGTGACAATTCAGTTCTTTATCATGGGTTTTATTTCATTTCTCTTTGAGCCATGACTTTATTCTAATTCCTCTTCCTTGTTGGTAACTTTCGTAAAATCGTGAACGTTTGGGTCAATTCGTGAGAATCTGATACAGGAGGATCTTTCAGGGGATGTTTTTCTTCTGTTTTATCTGATCCCTGCCATTCATAGAAATCCCTATTTTTAGTCAAGTCAGATTTCCTTCAAGAGCTCCACAACAGGCTTTTACTTTAACCAGCAAGGAATCTGAAACAGTACACTCACAATGCAGCAAATTAAATGCGTCACCAGTGAGTGAATCCATCCTCCCAGTGCTGCCCTCTTCTGTCACTATCTTCCTCTCCTGTCACACTATTGTAACATCATAATAGCTTCTTTACATTTTCCACAATTGGGCCAAAATATAGCTGGATTGTACTGATGTGAGGGGGAACCAACAGCTCCCGTGCACATGCAGAGTGATAATAGTCCAGAGTGTGTCTGAGTCACGCAGTCGCATTTTCCTCTAATATTTACTGTTGAAAACCTGATGAAATAACTGAAAGGCCAATGAATGACTCACAGTGACCGGCAGGAGTTAAGTCTGAACTGTAGCACAATTGCCGACTCGCTAAAGACTGTAAACTGAAAACAGAAACATCTCTTTGCTGTATTTTTTGGATTATGTTCGTCAATGGAAACCTTTATTCCAATGAAGGAACGTGTTATCACAAGGAAGTACTTTAATTGGACGGAGAAACTTGCTCATCAAACTGTGTCTGCGTCGACACGGGATTATAATAAAAGGGAAAGCTTACATTGAAGGCGCGTGATTGACACAAACTGTTTATTGGTACTGACTTAGATCAACCCAATAGCCAGAATGAATGTTAGCTAACTACCTTTCTGCAAAAACCACAGGGGGTGTTAAAGCTGAACATTTCTTTTTGTCCCTACTTATTGTTTTTAAGGCAGAATTTTCTGTTTCTCTTTTGCCACAGGCCTCACATGAATACATATATCATACTATACCGTAGCCATGGTTGCCAGCTGTAGTGGCGTTATTTCAGATCACACCACATTGCTCGGCATGACCCTGCCAACTCTGCCTCTGACTGGCTACATCTTGCCCGTTAAGTAGTGTGCATGCGCAACTTATTATCAGTGACTGAACAAAGGTGAGCTGTCTCGCGTTCAAGGCACTGTGTAAAAGGGTTCTGCAGCAATGCACCATATTAGAAAATGTGTTTTTTGAAAACTAAAGTATTTAAACCTATTCTACTAGGACCCCAAAATAAAAGTATGAACCTGAAAATGTGGGCAACATGAACCTACAAATAAAAAAAAATTTTTTAATGCCACAGAAAGGTCTTCCCAGGTCACCATTTAGCTGTTTGCCAGCCTTGTAATAACACCACCAGCATCTCCTCCATTTCCTGATGTAAAAGCCGGCGAATAAGCATTTAATGTGAATGCGATATGCCACGTTTAGTGCAAATGTCGACCTTGGACGTATCTGTGGTTTGCAGAAATGTCAACTGCTGACATTATGTCCTGGCGACTGAGCTGAACAGATACCGGCCACCAAAGTGTTGTCTCCAAGTTAACCGGATCTGTTCAGGGACGAGACCCATGCTCTTTCCAAATTTCCAGGAGATCTGTCAAGTAGTTTTTGAGTATTCGATCCGACAAACCAACCCACCAGCTAATGACTGGGTGACACGGGTGCAAAGACAGAGTCATTCAGCATATTTTTTATATTTTACAGTGTTGAAAGATCATGTTGTTGAATCATGATGTCCCCCCCTCCTCCAGGTTGACATCAGTCTTTTGGGAATGGAGAGCACAGGCAGTGGCTGGGCAGCTGAGCTCACCCCTCCATGTGTGATGCATGAGGTTAGCGGCAACGACACGGGTCAGGTCTTCGAGGTGGCGCTGCAGAACGGCTCCTCCAACCGCAGCCCGCAGTTTGTGGGCGTGGAGTTGCTGCAGTCCTTCAAGTTGCTCATCATCCCCTGCTACACCCTGGTGGCTCTGGTGGGCGTCTTCGGCAACTACCTCCTCCTCTATGTCATCTGCCGCACCCGCAAGATGCACAACGTCACCAACTTCTTCATCGGAAACCTGGCCTTCTCCGACATGCTGATGTGTGCCACGTGCGTCCCCTTCACACTGGCCTACGCCTTCAACCCACGCGGCTGGGTTTTCGGCCGCTTCATGTGCTACCTGGTGTACCTCATCCAGCCTGTGACGGTGTATGTGTCGGTCTTCACTCTCACTGCTATTGGCGTGGACAGGTGAGTCATTGAGAGCCAGAAGACAGTGGGCAGACTATGAATAAACCTACTGGGGAATTCTGTAGGTTACAGTATAATGTATAGTGGCAAGAGGCATTAAGACCCTCTAATTAAATGTGACTATATCTTTAAAGATTAGACGCAATTTTAACATAGCTCTGAAAAAGCTTACATTCTCTGAGCCACATACTAGGTTTACATGATTTTATTCTCATAAAACGAATAATTTTTCTCATATTGTCCATTGCTGCAGCACTGTACTCCCCTTCTGTCTGAGACGCTCTGTTTTAGCTCCTGTCCCTTTAAGGCCCCCTTCCCGAATACCCAGTTTCCTCTGATTGGTCCGCTCACACATGTCTGACCCAGCACTGCTAACAACAATAGAGCAGCTGAGCTAAATTAATTCCTACGTGCCAAACTAGGCATAAACTATGCAAATGTGTGACACGGTGATGTAGTGTGACATCACAAAGTCACAGAATTAAAAGGCGGGACTACTGACGAGGCGTTTAAGGAACAGTGTCGTGTGTGGGAGAGAGGAGCTTTGTAATTTTCAAGATTTTTTTTACATGCACAAGAACCTTTATAACATAGTAAAAGGAAGGGAAAAAAGGACAGAGCTCCTTAAAGCTTCACCGATGTTCAGTTTTGCTGATTTGGGGAGGCCACAGAAAAGTAATATCCTTCTATATTCATGATACCACTTGACAGTTTTTCAGCTTTGTTGAAGGGATACATTTACATTTGTCACAATGAAAAAGGGCACAGTTTTTCCAAAATGGCTGCTTGCATCAATATGCTGCAGATGCTTTAAAGCCCCAACCATGGTAAATGGTTGCATTTAGATAGCGCTTTTCTAGTCCTATCCAATGATTTGAAGTGCTTCACAACACTTGCCACATTGAACAGTTAACACTAACATACACTGATGGCGGAGTGTGCTATGCAACATACAAATGTGCTAGCCAGAGGTGACATAGCTCTCTCACACACTTGGTTAACAAGCCATTCACTCAAACACACCAAGGACACTTAGGTCAGATCAAACCACTGACCTTATAATTAGTGATCCGCTCTACTTCCTGAGCCATAGAAACCACCTTTGTGATTCTATTATACAGTCTTTATGCATGTAAAACAAGCTGATGAAATACACAGTTTACATAGCAGCCATTACTTTGACCTCAAACTACACGGCGTACACCGCGTATACATGACAACGTGTGACTGTTCTTGTGAGTGAGGATTTTTTCTTTTGTGTTGGAAACTGTCAATATGGTGTTGGCCGCATTTATCAAGCTAATACCTTTCCCCCACTGCTCTTGACTCCACAGTTTGGTGCTCTTAACACCAAGCTGTGTTGCCAGAAGCCCAACTCCTGCTTCATCTGTAAACACCTTGGCAACAGGACAAAGTTGAATAGGTTTTTTGTGAAGTTAGAAGCGTCATTTTTTTCTTTTGAGGAACTGCCAATATGGTGTTGGCATCCATCTGAGGTCATTTAGAAACTGTATTACATGTGGTGCTTAACAGCTGTGCCATCACCTGCATGTTGATTGCGGTTGGCAAGCAATTCTGCTCCTCTTAACTCAAGTTTGGCATGTTCCCATAACATTTTTCGAAAAAGTTTCTATGGATGTATCAAATCTGAAACAAGTCTGGTAACATTAACCGAGGCTTTCCTCTCGTCCGCTTCTTCATAGATACTATGCCACAGTTCATCCACTGAAAAAGCGCATCTCAGTCTTGGGGTGCACCTACATTCTGTCCGGGATCTGGCTGCTGTCCTGCGGTCTGGTGGCTCCAGCGGTGGCTCACACCTACCACGTGGAGTTTAAAAATGAAGGCTTCACCATCTGCGAGGAGTTCTGGATGGGCCAGGAGAGGGAGCGGCTGGCGTACGCGTACAGCACCCTCTTCATCACTTACGTCCTGCCTCTGTCTGCGCTCTGCATCTCCTACCTGTGCATCTCTGTCAAACTGAGGAACTGTGTCGTGCCCGGCCACCGCACCCAGAGCCAGGCGGAGGCGCAGCGCATGCGCAAGCGAAAGACCTTCCGGCTGGTGAGCCTGGTGGTGGCGGCCTTTGGCTTCTGCTGGATGCCCATCAGTGTGTTCAACGTGCTGCGCGACATTGACATCGACCTGATCGATAAGCGCTACTTCCTGCTCATTCAGCTGCTCTGTCACCTGTGCGCGATGAGCTCGTCCTGCTGTAACCCGTTCCTCTACGCCTGGCTGCATGACCGCTTCCGCGCCGAGCTCCGCAAAATGTTCACATGTCGCCGCCGCATCGGCATCTCGGCCAACAACTGCGCCACAGCCAGTGTGGTGTTGTGAAGCTCCTGGGTTATAGGCTACTGTTGGTTTGTTCTTGATTGTGCTCATCTCATTTTGGTGGTAATTAGGTTAGCAGAATTAGATAAGTGTAGAGGATACTAGGCCCATATCTTTAAGGTAATCAAGCTATTATCGACGGTGTGGCTAGCTACGGGCAGGGATAGGCTCAGCCCGCCTAACCATCGTCATGGTCAGAAAAAACATGCGTGGAACTGCGGATGAAAAAATCCAAGTGTTAGTTAATTCAAATAAGTCTCATGTCTCTTATAAGATGATGAAGTTAAAAGTAACAGGAAACTCCTCTTGCCGATGCTGTGACCTAGTGTGAAGGTGAAGAGAGTGAACAAGTTGGTGTGCAGTCTCAACACAGGGAGTGCTCAGGTGAACTTCATCAAGAAAACAAGGTGTGACCAGCGAAGTGATGATGAGTGATGAAGAAAAGAGAGGGAAGGAAGTGAGATGAAGGAAGTGAGGTGAGGAGACTGTGAGAATAATTGTACAAACTTTGTAGCAGCACAAAAGCTGCTCACTGCACACGCCGTGTGCTCAGACACAGACACACAGATCCGCAGGCTGCACGCTTTCTGTTGTTGATGGAGGGTTGATGGCTCAGATTACACACTCAAACTCAGCCCTCAACATTTCTGCAAACCACTATTTGTATGTGTCATGGGCTATGTGCCATATTGACATTTCTACAAATGCTCAACATGCAACACGTTCATTTTGGAAGGTAGAGGGGATGGTGACTGTAGATCGCTGCTGCGTTTCTACATCTGTTAAGTGTGAAACGGGATATTTGGATATTTATTAAGGAGACCTCGGGACATCTCCAGCTGTGTTTGCAGCAACCAAACCAGGTATTTTAAAGCAAAACATTATTTTTTTCTAACCCTAACCAAGTGACTGTTGTGCTTAAACCTAACCAGATCATAAGCACGGTCTTGTCCCAAGATTGAATTACAAATTGAACCTAAAGAGATCCATGGCTTGCAGAGACATACATTTTCATATTTTTTTCTGGCAATTGGGCTGCGCACAGTGCGAGGATTAGAAGAGATACAGTATACTGTATGTTTTACATTTTCCTCATGTGGATCGTGTACAAGAAAAGATTTCGCCAGACTGCTATGAATTTCCATCAGCAGTCCATTTGCTAAACTCTAGTTTATGTATTCGATGAAGGGAGAAGGACAGACTGAGGAGAACGATCTGTTTGCCATCTGCCGATAATGACAACCCTCCATGCCGGCCTCGGTTAACTGTGATTTTGCATTATCTGGCCAAGGATTCATTTGAGGGACATCACTTGAGGTAATTTATCAGATTTTGTGAAACTCCCTCTAGAGTCATAAAACCCTGTAAGCTCACTTGTTGTATAAAATCCTCAAATCAAACCGAATAGCCTGCCTGCCTTTTGCAAAGATTCAACTCATCTATTTAGGCAATGTCTCTTTCACGGCCAGTTCTTGATTTTTTAATTCAAGGATACGATGTCAAGGATTAGAACATTTTTTGTAACTGTCCGCACATCGCATGAAAAAGACCTCAATCAGCAGCATGTTAATCCATGTCATTGCTGTCAGACTTCATCTGCCTGAGAATTGGTTTGGCTCTTAGTACCAAACCAATTAATTCCTAGTTAAAGCATAAAACCTCATAAAAAATATATAAATATATATATATATATATTTTTTTGTAAAGGCTTGATAATTTCCTCAAACCGTATTTTTTTGCCAAACATTTACTCAAGCAAATAGCACATAGTGAATTTGTTGGGGCACTGAAAATAAAGCTGCTGTGATAGGAAATGCTTGAGTCGTCACTGTGATATGCAGCTTGTTTGAGCGATTGCATTATGGTAAAATATGTGGGTTAAATATTTCATATGTAAGCTCCATTTCATCCATCTGCTGTACATACTTGTAAAAAAGAGGTAATTTTAAGTCATTGCAGACACAAACTGGTGAAATAAGTAGTGTCTTTATTTCAAATAAAAATCATATTTTGTTCAGCATCACAGACGTTTTACATCGACTGAAGTATTATCATCGTGTCAGACCAACAGTCCGAGCATCAGGCTGCACATTCTTTAACCTCCAAGTCCAAAGAGAAAGAAGAGAGGTAGCGTACAACGTCCATCCAGCAAATCAGACAGAAAAGTCATGAAAAAGGTTTTGAAGGCACAGGACTGTACATTCTCAAGATTAATATTGCTATCATTTCTGCCCAAACATAAAATAATAGTCATATAAAGGCATATATGCAGGGTTCATTCATTAGTGTAGTTCACATACAAAGACAAGGCTGGTTGGTTATTATTACAGACACTGATACTATTGCTGTTCCTCTGATGATTACCTTTTGATTATCTCTTGGTTCTCATTTTATAAATACAACAAACAGTTTGATTCTGTATGATTACTTGCATAATATTTCTGTGTGCGCAGGCTAAATTACAACCACAAGAAAGGAAAAAAAACTACTGTGTAATTCAAACGGTATACACTCCAAGAAGCTGGCTGCTTTATTTATTGCTGGTTTTCTAAATAAGACCCCTCTGAAGCAATAATAGGCACAGTGTATCATTCTAAGGACTGGAAGATGAGCCGACATTCGGCTGTGGTGAGTACAACAAAGGAGTAATGTTAAAAAAAACAAAACACATGCTAACCATAAGGGCAAACACAGAAAATTAAAAATAAGACTCAAGTAGTAAAGAGAACAGTCAATGTGCACTTGCTATATAAACAGACTTAATCTTTACTCAGCTCGTAAGGTCATAATTATTTAATTAGTTATGACCTGAAGAAATGCATTGAATTATAAATGTATTGCAAATATATTTATATGAGAGAAATGTTACATTCTTACCACATCAAGGTGCTGCATGGACTTGTAATGATTGTTTGTGTTTATAATCATTAATCACACAGCAATAAGTTACACAAAGCACGGTGTGAACAGCCAGATAATGGTTTTAAAAAAAACAAAATATTTTTTTTCTCTGTATTATTAGTACATCTGATAAAGCTCAACCCAAGTTTCATCAAGTACAGTATATAAATCAGGATGTTGAATAGATTTCAAATTAAGAAGTTTATTTAAAGCAAATGCCAGTACCTTAGTGTCAAAACATATACATTCATTTGCCTATAAAGACTCTTTTCCTTGCTTGTTATTAAGTAATCACCTAATGTTATTAGTTCAGAGTCAGTCTACAGCATTCTCAAACAAATCTGACTCTGAAACTGAAAAAGTGCATATGCTCTAAGACCTTCATAGAGATTGTGTCTTTCAGTAGACAGTACAAACACACAGTACAAACATGACCGGGTCCGGAAGGGGGACTCTCTTCTCCCCAGAAGCCATCGCCTTACACCGGCTTAGCGTTGAGAGACTGCAGGATGGAGGGGTTCTCATCTATGACGCGGACCAGCAGGTTGTCGATGTACTCCTCGAGCTCGGTGATCTTAGCGTCCTTCCTGGAGAGGTCGGTTTGCTGCTTCACCACCAGTGTGATCAACTCGTCCTGTGTCAGCTGGGTGTAAGGGCCACTGTCCACTGTGTATGCCGGCTGAGGAGAGTGAGGAGACAGTAAAACTCAAGGATCAAGGATCGTCCTTATTGTCATTCAGACTACACACCAGACCAGTACACAGCAGAACAAAATGACATTGCATCTGGCCATCGAACTGAAGAGGGTGAAAAAATTGTGAAAAGGGTAAAAACAAATGGCATAGAATAAACTACGAATTCTGAATAAATCAGAAGCATATACCAAGTTAAAATACAAAAGAAAACTACATCTGCTGAGTGAAAAAACAACATAATGTTCTTTTTGATGAGACATTTTATGTCATACTGCTACATATCAATAGTCATGGGTGTTGCTATAACCTGTGATGAAGTTCAGTCTGCAGAGTTTGAAAGCAAATCTAGAGTAAAGTAAAAGATGTTTAAAAGTGACTGTTGTTAGTGGCTTATGTGTCACTAACAACTGAGCCCTGTCAGCTGCCTTATGCACATGTGCAACTCTCAACGGAGATGAGATAGATATGTCTCACTCCTGAGCAACTAGTGTTATCAGTTCTTGAAAAAAATTGGTGTCCAATTCAAACGGCTATTGATCAAGACATTTCAAAACAAGTTTTATGTCTCCTGGATTAAGTCTGATAAGGTATATGGTCTGGAAAAACAAAACGGCAATCCACTCTCAATCGCCTATTTTACCTGTGTTAAAAAAATATACATATATATATGTGTCATTTATGTCAACATGGTAGTACCTGAATTTTCCCTGGTGTGCTGTCACGGGCCTTTATCTCTTTCACAGCAGGGGTGCCGAAGGGACTCTTGCTCTCAACAGTGCTCATGGGCTTCACAGGATGAGGCCTGTAAAGAACGTGCACACGCCGTTATTACAAAGTCTTTAAAAACATTACAAGTGAGAACAGTAATATGCACAAAAGCTCCACTGAATATAATAAGGAAACATATAATAAGGAGAATAAAAAGATTAAACAATTCAATCTAATGTTTTGCAAATGCTCAACCATTCCACTGTTATTCAAAACCACTATCCAAACTCAAAAAGGAGGAAAACTGCCAAGAAATCACAAGCTTTCAAAACAGTCACACCCAGTGTCGATCCCAACACCTTTTCTGCCTTCACATACAACAACAGCGGGCGGATGCCCTATACAAAGTCAAGATAAACACCCTGGTCAGTCTCACCTGCGTGGAATAAAGGATAGCCCACCTCCATTGCTATTCTGAGCATTGACAGGCTGAGTCTCAGAGGGTGCGACCCATGCCCTCAAAGGCATCTTTCCCCCAGACAAACTTCCTGCAAGAGGCTCTGGTTCCTCCATTACTACCTGGTGGGACTCTGTGAGGTTCAAGGTGAAAGGTTCTGCTCCAAATGGATCCTCTCCTCCATACACATGGCTCTGTGTCTTCACATCAGCTTGTAGCTTTGGTGTGAAAGCCTCACTGGTGATATTGTGTGCACTGAGGCCTTGATTAGCTGTGGTTCTGGTTGATTCTTCTATAAATGTGGGTTCTTGCCGAGTCTTCGATGTCTTATTGTCAGGCTGAGTTGTGGAAGTAGGTGTCTGGTTTCGTCTCTGTGAATTCCTTCTTTGGAAAGCCGGACTGTCTACCTTTGAATCAACTTTTTCCCTGTGCTCACTGTGTTTGAGTGAATCACTGCCATTAAATCTAGCCAATGGATCTGTCAGTTTGTCTTGATTAAAAATGCTATCCAGATCATCTGCTGTCATTCCCCGATCTTCAAGTTTCTGCTCTTTTTGCACATTATGTTTAAAAAGGTCATCAACTTCTTGGTTCTGCTTCATCTGAGCCCATGGGTCTTTGGCAAGAAGATCAGTACTGGGGAACGGATCAAACGCTGCAAAGGTCTCCACCTGTCTGCCTTTTTTGTTCATGCTGCTCACACTTGAACTAGATAACATCTGAATGTCACTGTTCATGTTTTTGTCGGAGACACCTAGTGTCACAGTGGCGTCTTCCTGTTGTTCTGGCTCTTTGCCACTCACCCTCTGTCTGGGTTTGGCTGTAGGTGCCTCTTTGTTCATTGTGACTTGCACGTTTCTTTGATCATTTGGTGGTGAAATATCCATGTTCATTGGGCTCGCTGCTCTGGTTGCAGGTGATGGCTGCAACACCTTCCGTGCTCCTTCCCTGGACCTCGCTGAAGTAATTCCTCTGCTTGAAGCATCTGTGTTCACAGGTCCTGGTACAGCAGAGGGATTAGGCCTCATGAGAGATTGTTGGGGAATATTCTGGCTCTGTCTGTGACTGGATTCTGCAGCTGGTCGAGGTTGTGGGGGTGCGACTGGTTCAGGGGGAGCTGGGGCCGCCACTTTTTTGGCTGACACAGGTTTGGTCTCCTGAGGTTGTGTTTGGTTAGGCATCAAAGCAGGTCTCTTCTGTGGAAGTGAAGACCTCAGACTGGGTTCATGCTCCTCTGGCCCATCCACACTCATTTCTGGACCCAGAAAATCTGAAGGAATGTCCCTCTGTCTCTGATTGACCTCAGCGATGATGTGGTCCCATCGAGTTTGCCCTTGCACTCCGTGTCTTTTCTGAGGAAATAGGGTTTCATAATCAGGAAGTGGAAGAGACATCTTTTTGCCTTGCTGCGGGCCGTCTACGTATGCAGGGTTATGGATTTGATTTCCTCCGGTTTGGGTGCCATGCGCTGGATGAGAGGGTGGCAGGGGGGCTCTTTTCTTCTTATCCGCCATGGTGGGTGAAGATCCTTCAGAGGACAAATTGTCTATGCTGCCAGGAGGGGAACCAGGCGGGCTTTGACTTATGTTTGGTGGAGCCAGAGACGAGTGGAGGTTGGAGAAAGTATCAGGGGACTCAGATGGGACTCTAGAGAGGGTTGACTCAGAGGTGGCTGGGGAAGGACACAGCTGACTGGGGGTTCGGCAGTCAGCGGGTTCACACTCCAGAGATTGAGGCAATCTGCCGAGGAGTGAAGACAAAAGCCTAAGGGTCAGTTTGACCATCATCACCAATGTACAACCCGTCACCAATTAAACTAGAATCTCACATGTCAACAGGTCAGTCACAAAAAACTATTAAGGGCCCATCTACAACCTCATACTTTAGCCCATAGAATATTCAATATTTACTCAACCAATACTTTCCTAATGCTGCACCAAACTAGGCTTCCATTAAATATGACAAAATCATTTGTTGATAAAATGGTCTGCTGTCTATGTCAAAGGCTCAAGCTACACACAGAACATCTAAGAATCACTTGCCTTGTGGTTACCATTTCTATTTTTAGCTGCGACTCTCACGTTGAGGAATTCTGACTGTCCAGTATGAAAAGACGACAATGTGACATCTCTCCTTCGAGATTATCTCACTTTGATTAAAGGTAGTCCAACATAGCATCAGAATATCCCAACTAAACAGTACAAACAACTTTAAAACCCTAAAAGCCTTGAAAACAAGGACCACTGAAACATAAATGACAAGAGCGAGAACAAACTCCTTACCATTATGATTCAAGTATGAGAAATCCAGTCCAACCCCAAAAAAATAAATAAAGAAAATCAAAAGAACAAAATGAAATTAACCAGCACGTCAGCAAAGAAGGTAAGACTGTGGTTCAGTCCCTCCTTACGAGCTCTGTTCAGTCCACTACCTGTTCCACAACAACCTCAGAAACACCCTCAAGTCACACCCAGACTCTCATCTGTACAGCCACCAAACTGGTCAAACAGGTCCACCAACCGCTGGGTTTTGGTAATTCAAGACAGTCACAAGGTTGAGCCAATGTTAACAGAAACAGAATGGAAAGTTGTGAAATTTACAGTTACAGTGTGGACAGACATGGTATAGGGCCAAACTAAATAATCACAAACAAGTGTTTTGGTTCTGCTGAATAAGATATCTAACTGATATATGCGTGGATAACAAAGAGCAGAAGAAAACAACTCCTTTGGTTTTTTTTTTTGGTTAGATAAAATGCACATATATAACCATGGTACAATGGTCATTTCATTGTACTCAACTTCATTTGTGATCCTACTGAAGGCAATATTTGAATTGTAGTTAGGTAAAGCTAAGTATAAAGTGACTCCAAGCAACCATAAGTGTCCCAAGTGTCATAACACTGACATAACAGTAATATTATTACACAACATTAACGAAGGGTGAAGACACAACCGGGAGAGTGTGCTCCAAAGCAGCTGGCTCCCCACTCGTGAGTAGAGCAGCACAATGTGGTAGGAAAGAAAAAGCCCATTGTGATTAGTTTGACAGATATGGCAAGTAGGATTTGAATCACAATGAGTGGAATTGTGAGTCACAATTTTCATTTATACTGAAAAGTCATGATGATTGAACATTTGTTAGGGTCTGTACCAAACAAACACATTTTTTTTACATTTGGTGAACAACATTTGGCCAGGACATCTCTGCAGCACTACAGAGCTTCATTATTATGCTGTTTCTTGCAATCTGGATATTGCACTTGACCATATTGAGATTTCAACAATATGTCCATTGATTATGCAGCCATACTTCCAGAGATACTTTCTCTATCTGCAACCAGTTTGCAGAGATTATTTCTCCCATCCTGGCACAGTATCCTGGCAGCAATGTTGTTTGGGGCTCCAAACAACATGATAGCAAATTGGAGCAATTTGGCAGACCTCCGGGTGTCCGGCGCGTCTTTTTTTGGCCTGTGACAGTATCCGTTTCACCCTGACACAGAACACCTTACCGCAAACAGCGCTTATAATATAACAAGTGTCCATTACAAGTATTATAGTTGTCGACTATATTCATAGTATGCATTTTTAAATTTAGTGTTTGCTTGAACAACAATACTGTTGATCTGTCTGATCAACAGATTACTGTATGTGAACTGCCTGTGCAGTGTGATATTGGGTTGTGTTTCTCCAAAACACACTAGCAACCGATCATATCAATCACCTCATTTGGTCTGAATGAAGCCTTACTTGTTAAGAGGATCAAATAAAAAGAAGGCCTACCTGGGTTTGACTGCAGACACTTTAGCAGTGCGGTTGAGGAAGACCATGGCAGAGGGGGTTTGCTGGTTGCGGCTGGATTTCGGCTGATCAGCTGAAGGGTCTGAGCTGAGGGGGATGTCCTCAAAGGGGTTGGTGGAGTGGTGGGGGATTGGTTGTTGCGGGTCTTTGGATTCACTGCGAGGGGCTGGTGTTGGTGGATCCTCTTTAATGTGTTGCTGGACCTCCTCCTTTTTCTCCTCCTTCTTTCTGATCATTCCAAACAGAGACGTGAGCCTGTCGCTCATGGAGGCCTCCTCCTGACGTTTCTGCTCCTCAGCTGCTGCGTCCAGCATCCTGCGTTCTTCCTCATGCTTTCTCCTCTCTTCCTCCTCCATCTGTTTCTTCCTCCTTGCTTCATCCTCAAGGAAGCGTCTCTTCCTCTCTTGTTCCTCTTGTACGCGGTTCTCCTCTTCCTCCTTTAGTCTCTTCATCTCTATCCTGTATTTCTCCTCTTCCTCCAGCTTCTTGGCCTCTGCTATGCGCCTTTCTTCAGCCTGTCTTCTCTCCTCCTCCTCTTGATGGCGCTGTTGCTCCAGTATTGCCCTATCTGACTGGATGTGTATGGAGGGGACAGGTACACTAATGGGATCTGGATCAGAGGTGTGTTTGTGGATGTCTTCCACAGATCCTTGGCCAGAGCTGTTCAAACTGAGAGTGGATCCGCTCTTGGACTCTTCCTCTGTGTACACATGGTTGCCGTTGATGCACAGGTTGTTCAGGTCACTGTTACTCTGCTTGGAGCGGCCCAGTAGGGAGAAAGGACCCTGAGACACCTTGCTGTCAGAGCTGCCTGTTCGCTTGTGTCCCAGGAATTTGAATTTCTTCTTACCTGTGGGAGGAGAAATGGTGAATCATGACGTCATTGTGGACATGCAAAGCACCTTTATTTACGTTGCGCTGAGCAAACAGACACTACACACTGAGTAGAGAGATATAAAGTTACCTTCGGGAGAGTCAACATTAAGGCCAGATGAGCGGCTGCCACTAAGAGATGAATTCTTCTCGGGCAGAGATCCCAGCGTAGACATGGACTGCGAGATGTTACGCTGCAAGTTTGATTTTGGCGCAAAGAGCGTTTTGAATTTAGATTTCTTTTTCACTCCTGGAGACTGATTGAGCGACTGTGAATCTGGCTCAGCGTCGCTGTCGGTGAGGACCTGGCTGACAGAGGGGACAATAGCTGAGGCAGAGTCAGAGAAGCCATCCTTTTTCTTCCCACGGACTTTGTCCTTCAGCTTGGAGATGCGGGAGCGCGGCTTGTCCTGCATAGAAAGGTCAAACATGCTAGCTGACATGTTGTTTCTCATAAATTGGACATCAAGCAGCACCTCCCCTCGCGCCTTGTCCTCTTTTCCAGACTTGTCCACCAGCTTGAACCAACTGAAAAAACAAAGAGACAAAAGATGTTTAAGGTGGAATTTTTGCATCATAGGAATTTCCTGAAAATAAAAGATAGGCTTGTGCATCATTAAACCAAAATAAACTCACATTTAATCGGGTCATTTAGCTTCATATTCACCTTTAAAGAATGTAATAAAAAACACGGCAAAAGGGTGAGACATTTTCACTTGAACACAGTGTATTAAGCCTTACTGCAGACAATGACGATTTAAATGAATTATAATGAAGAATAAGACAAATCACTGCCATTGCATCAATCAGATACATAGGCTCATCAGAGGTTATTAACGGGTTCTGATACAGCCTTCTGTTGGGCAAAATGACATTTTTTGATTAACTGCTTGGTTGCTTGAGAGACGATAATCTCAAAGCTGAAATCGCTGATTAATAGTTTAATCAATCAGGCAAGTACAACAATCGCTTTTTGATTTGCCATGCTCTCAAAGGCAGGATGGTTTTTTCACTGAAAAAACAATGAATTGATTTATCAATGAAATTAATGAAAATAATCTTTAGCTGCAGGTTTATTTATTCCCATGTGCTCAAATTCTCACACACACTCGAGGTAAAACGATTAATGGATTAAACAATTCTTATATCATAAGAATATATTTTAAACTGCTTAGTTGTCCAGTTGTTCGCTGAGCAAAAATGCTAACATTTCTTTGGTTTCAGCTTATCAAATGGTAGGATTTGCTGCAGTTTGACTGTTGCACTGTTGGTTGGACAAAAGGAGCAATTTGAAGACTCTTGCCCTGTGGATATCAACATTTAATTTTTTTTGGTTATTTTATAAACTAAACAATTCATTCATTAAGAAAAAGGACAAATTGATCCATAATAGAAATACTTAGCAGCCCTACACAGCAGATTAAAGCACATAAAAATCCTCGAGTCCTATTGTGAGTAATTAGTGTTACTACAACCCAGAAAGCTGGCTTGGCACTACAAAACTGCCATGTAAAGAAAAAAGTAAGTATGGGCCTATTTAAACTTAGATTATATGAGGTTAACGCTGAATAAACAAAACAAGAGTGTAAATAAATCCAACAGAAACGCCTTGGTCTCTAACAGCTCTGACTTTAAATGCTTGTTGACCTGAGACTGATAGTTATCATTAACCAACATACAGCTTGTTCCAGTTCCTGTTGGGAGTGCCATGCCAACCGCAGATAAAGCCTGACAATTACAGCTTTGTTCAGCCCGTCCTCTGTGTTGCACAGGATCAGCACTTATTGTCTGCAAGGGAGAGGTTGGAGTGTTCTGGAGAGCTCTTTCTACAACCATTCTGTAACAGGCAATTAGTGCCATTAACAGATGCTTTCTGCTTGTATAATTACAGCCTTGCTATTATTAGATGTGCTAATACTGTCACAGGAGTGCCCATGGTGGCGAGCCTTTCCCCCTTTGAACTCTTTTGTTCCACAGCAGAGCCCTCCGACTGATTCACTTACTGTTTTTGTTACACACATTGCACACTTGCTCAAAACTCATCAGTCATTTCTCATTACAGACACGCAGCTCTGCAAAATGCCTTCATACAACCCAAACACTTCACACACCTCAGGATCAACTCTTATACCAAAACGCTGACAGCTTTTGTTTCAACATTTGTCTCTCAAAGGTGAAACTCTATTGCTTTTTTCCACCATCTGTGCACTATTCCCTAGGAAATAAACAAAAATGTCAGTTTTCCTACAGATCACACCTGTGTCGACTGTGAAGAATCTTTTTGCACACCTAATCCATCTCTGACAACATTCTGCAGATTATGTCCACACATCCAGCACTAACTGCATCCAAGAGGGACATCTGATCATGTGGCTGCATGGCAACGTAAAACTTTCCACCTCTGTGAGGAAAAAAATTCCTCTGTGGGGTTGAGGTATGTGGAGTAAATTGGAAGGAAAATTGCCACCATCCTGGAATGGGCTGTAACCACTCTGTGACTGGAGAACAGTGAAATGCTGCACAGTCACATACAGTTACACATTTTCTGGATTCTGCCTCATTTGCCCTCTATCCTTGGTTGGCACAAGTCTTTAATGCTGGTCATTAAGGAATTAAAATAAGCACAATTATCTGTTTAACATTTAGCTATTGACGTAGCCAGATGCAGCAATTTGCTTTCTAACTTTCTTCCTAAAGTAATTTTGTTGTTTTGGACATACATTTTGCAATAGTAAATGTGCAGAATGGACTGTAAATCCACAGAGATTTTAGTAGTTGTTGTGTTTCGGTAAAAAAAAACATTTCATGGTGTTTTTGTTTAAGCTCTGGATAGGCATCCTCAGTTTAGTCCATATTGACTACAGTTGTGCAGAGTAGACTGTGTGAAGAGTTTCAAAAAGTGAACTCAGAATTGAGAAATGCCTTTCACCATCTGTAAAAAAAAACTGAGGTCACTGTGCGATTTCCTCTTTGATCGTTTGTAGAGTTATATGTGAGCTCTAATAAGGTCTAATCTAGCCTTGTTAGAGATAAACTGAGGAACAGTGACACAATCTATCGCTAAATTTAAATGCAAAGCAGGTGAGGCATTAACTAGACAAATATCTACAGTTCATGTGGAGTTTACTGCTGCAGCACTCAGTTTAGTGTCATGCACTGTAGCAGACATCCAGACCAGCTCTTCTCAGGATAACAGTCAGGAAACAGGGCTGGGAGTGACCCAACATTCCTCAAACACTCTCCGACATGCAGGGAGGAACGTGATGTAATGAAAGTTACACTGAGTCTAATTCAAACATCCTTCAGTCCCCACCCTAAACCAAGCATGCCAAGACAAACAATCACTAACTAAGTCAAAGCACAAGGACTGAGAGATCACTCTCTCAAGCCAATCAAGAGGCTGCTGGTTGTTGTCCTGTCTAAGTGGATTACAGCAGAGAACACACCATAGATGAC
Organism: Diplodus sargus; assembly: GCA_903131615.1. Lineage (NCBI taxonomy): Eukaryota > Metazoa > Chordata > Actinopteri > Spariformes > Sparidae > Diplodus > Diplodus sargus. The sequence goes on along the minus strand of CAEMYA010000002.1, from coordinate 3,615,269 downwards.
TGTGCACACACAATGCATTGTTGTGATTATGAACAGACGGGCAGGGTGTACATGTTCTGTTCGCACAGAACTGAAGACGCACGCTCTCACTGGTCCTGCTGGACAGGTTCCCTCTGTCAACTGTCAAGGGCAGTTCTCCTGTCTCATGTTTAATGATTAACAGGAGAGGCTGTATTCACCCTCTGAGTCACTAGAGTGGATTCAGCCAGTAAAATGAATATGTATTAATGCTGTAAAATACAGATTCCTTCAAAACACCATTTTTACACATCAGTAGCATTTCAGGGGTTTTTCAGGATCATGAGGGAGTACCATGCATTGTTTTTAAAAAGCCACCGCAGGAAAGTTTCTAGGATCATATTTTGTTTGAATTCTCTTACCATGATTCTCATGTTGGGTGAATAAACATGATACATCCGTGTGGGAGATATTTTTGATTTCTTTGTTTATAAAATAAATATTGTAGCTAAGGTGTCTCAACACATGAACCTGACTCTGGAGAACCGGCTCTGCAACAACTGGATCTGATCCAATACTGTAGCTGAACAATCTCATAATGGACTGATTGTTGAAGTCATTTTGCCCTATATTTGTACCGTTGTGCTTAAGGCATACTGTGTGAGATCTGTCTCTTGCTGTTTTTCAACACAGCATTTAAAGTTACAGGAAGTGTTTCTGGAGAAAGATAGTTGAATTCTGAGTCTCATTCCCAGACCACAGAACACAGCAGAACATTAGCAACAATACAGGGAGAGGGCAGGGCCTGTGCAGATATAGACACTTCCTCCAGGTCATGAGTTAAGATGGAGAGGGAATTTTTTTTTATGAGACTATACACAATTTTCTGAAACCTTTTCAAGGAAATTCTGACCACTGGGTAATGACTAATGGAAATTTTAACACAATTTTCTGACATTTTATAGACCAAACAAATACTTGTAGTCTTGCAATCTTAGACATAAGCTTGAAGATTGATTAACATTTAAAATAACTGTTAGTTGCAGCCACAAACACAAAACATTACTGTTAGACTTTAATCACCGATTCTTAAGTCATTTGTAAATGTAAAAACTGCACTCAAATAAACCCTTTAAATGCACTCACACTAGGGCTGCATGATATGATCGTCAACAATTTTTGCATCACAATTTTCATTCTCACAGAAAAAAACTTTTAAAATCATGATCCTGTGTAAATTGTTGGGCTCTGTACCAAAGAAGCATGTTTTCTTACATATGGAGAACAAGATTTGTAGGCAAGGGCATCTCTGCAGCACCAAGTCACACAATATACCTTTATCAAAGAACTGGTGCTTCTTTGGATATAGCCCTTAGTCGTATAATTCTATTTCAAAATATTGTGCAGCCCTAATATCAACATGAATGTAACATAAAACCAATCTTTTAATTGAAATAGTCACCTAGTTTTTCATTAGAATGTCTGATATGATGTGATATATGATATGTGACAGTGACTCATATTCTCGCACAAACACAAATGTAAGGCCCGATGACCTCATTTCAGCTTGAAAAGGCTACACTGTTTTGTCTGGGAGGTAACAGCAGAGTTCCCTTTCAGCAGAATAACAAAGTCTTCGGTGTCACGCACTGTATCAGCACTATAGAGAAGTGGGATGGTAATCGAACACCGCACGCTTCTAGGCGAAAACAGCAACATCCAATACCCAGTCTGCATGCTGGGTCTTAAGGGAGACCGGGGAAGCAAGCCAAGCTGAAGGAGACCGAAGGAGTTCAGACTTGGAAAGGAAAGTGCAAGGACTGAACTTTGCCACGATAGTGTAAAAACCTACTGAGCAAACATAAGATAAAGTTTCAGATATGACGGTACAATAATCAAGTGAATGAGGTCATACTGGCGCTGTGTCCAGGCTGTCCTTGGTTGAGTGATTACTAAGAACTCATAACCAACACGTCACTTTACCAAAGGTCATATCGATATTAAAGCTCACACTTGGAAAGTTCTACCACTGTTACCAAAGTTACCAAAGTTGACAGAGTCTATTTTAAAACCTCTCTTACATAACAGGGAGTGTATGTACATCCCAATTCAACGCTAATGCAACACTGTGTTTTGGTTCCTGTTACACCCACGTTACACCCATGACGCGTCAAACCAAACATGTCATCCTGACTCATTAAACGGCTCTGGGTGTGAGCAGATGTATTGTTTGTTAGTAAATAGCCCTGAAGAATGTTACAGTAATAGTAGCAGTGTGAGAATGGAAGAGACAGAGTTCACACCAAGGTATGAAGTAAAAGCCAAACATTAGAGTTTGTCCAACACAGAGGGAGAAGACAGATGGAAGTACTGAGATAAGAATAATCTAGGACTGTTTTGCCACCATCATCATACAGTGGTTTCTGCTTTTCCTGTCAGACACTGATAAGAGGGGGGAGGGCACAGAGGGTCCATCACTATGTTTTGACATTTCAAGGGCAATAACTAACTTTTTTTTCTCTTTCTTTTTTTAATTTTGTTGCCTGTTTAAAGGTCTTGTATTTGCCACCAGAAGGTGTTGTGAAAAAACTGCATAGATCATTTGTGTTTGTGTCTCTGAAACCAGAGATCAAGGATTGATGCATAATGTATTGGTAGGTTTCACAGTTTGTGCATACAAGCAAACCAAGTAGTACTGTCAAATGATCAGATACACAGATTAATTATAGAAAGCTTAGACAAAGAGCAGCTTGAGAACAGCTATAACTTGCCAAGTATGAAGGGAGTTTTACTGATGCAAATCCAAAGACTGATGTCACAGGTTATATACTAAAAATTTCCCCTGCTTGTGTAAAACATGTTGTAAAACATTTCATATATTGGATCCAAATCATCATTGGACTACCTGATCAATAAAAACCATAATCAGGAAGGTAACGGTAAGCCACAACAGTTTCCTTAATGCTTCTTTATGAATGTACTATGTAGGTATAAGTCAGACATTAGTCTGAAGCCAAAATTGTGCATTGCTTGGTTTTTCATATTTATTTATTTTACTTTGTTTATATTTGTGGGACCCATATAAGAAACCATCCTTTTAACTTCTAACACAGTTCTCGTGACCATATTACCCACTGATGATGGCTTGTTTAAAGAAATACATCAAATAAATATTTGAGTTTGTTTTACTACCTTATCAATGTTGGAAATGTTGCCTTATTTATTTATTTATTTTCCCCAAAACGACATAGGCCTGTAAGGGCTGACATATCCCAACATTTCAAATATGTATTTGCCATGTCAGTTTGGCCATAATTGTTGTCAGGGGTCCTTTAAGGTCTGCTTTGCATTCATCTCTAAGGGCTAACTAGCTGTAAAGACAGGTTGTAATATTAATTCTGTATTGATTATAACAGCCAATCACACCCAGGGAGATGGGGGCCCCAGGGGCGACTTAATGGTCGTTTACTGACCTATTTATTAGCAGACTACAGTTCAACCATGCTTTTAAGTGTAATAATGATGCCTAAAGTCAAACATGACAACTGTTGGTACTGGACTGTTTATTTAAATAGCTTGCTTTAGTTCTGTAGAGTTGATGGAGACTTCATGGGGTGCCGCTGAACTGTGAACAAACTGGAATCAAGATGAGGGCTGAGCTACAACTTACAGAAGAAGAAGAAGAAGAAGAAGAAGAAGAAGAAGAAGAAGGGAAACAACTCTGCTTTGTTTACCTGAAGCTGGTGGATAACTTTGTGTGGCTCTTAACTACTACAAATAACCCAACACCCAGGGAAAACACCAACCAATACAGATGTAATGTTATGAGTGAACATGAGACGGGTTAGGTCTACATCACAGCAGCCACTTACTCTGTCTTTTTGCGAGACTTGTTGTCGTGTAGATCCAGGAGGTTCACCACCGCCTGACCCAAGAACTTGTCGAGCCCCACCTGAGCTCGGTGCATTACTATGATATACAGCGTGCAGCGCTCAGCGTTGCCCGGGTGGAAGAGGGGCAGTTCAAACGAAGCCTCTTCTTTCCACACCGGAGCGACACTTTTCTCGGCCACGGAGGTGGAAAACTTGTCTTTGGCCACCTGGATGATGGCGTAAGCGTCGTTGGTGCCATTCTTGCCCTTCACCCGCAGGCTCCGAGCCTGATGCACCGTTACCTGGACACTCGTCGGGAACCACTGCTGGCTCTGGTCGGCCAGAGACATCGCGAATCCGTTCAGCTTTACTTAATCCGAATCGCGTTATAAATAGCCCACTTCGTCGGGAACTTGGTCAACCTCTTCCTGAACTCCCTTTTTCACCTTCGGCGTCCTCTGCGGTTGGAGGTTTTGGTTACCTAGCTTCACCTCAGTTCAGGAAGCTCAGTTTGGTGTCGTAATACTTCTCTTTTTTTCCCTTCGTCACGTAGTATCTAAACCTCTAATAACACTTAAGTTGAGCTACCACTCGGCTAACCAACTTTGAGCTGGTACTAGCCTGAGTAACCCACCCAGGACATCAGTGCGACACGAGTAATTCCTTTAAGAAGATTTCATGAAAACAGTTCCCCAAGTAAAACAGCTCACTTCCCTGATGTTAGGAGTTCCCACCCATACTCTACAAACTGCCGCCTGATTGGCTGATATTTCCGTCAGTTTCCTGGAGCCCGTCAGTGATTGGACGGTGGTTTAAGGGGGCGTTGGGCTACAGTGGACCGTTAAGTAGCGCCGTCAGATACTGACCGTGAGTCAGTTTACCCTCGCTGAAGACATACAGGAGTTAAATGGGACAATGACTAAAACTGAACTGAGTCCAGTTATTTTATTCTGGAATTTACAGAATAAAAACAATATCAAGGCACAGTGTTTTTCTCAGTATGTTTTTATTTTAGCGTTTTAAGTTTTGTTAAGAAATGTATAAATGAAGTAAAGATTGTAGGTAATTTGATCATAATAAGCAAATAAGGTAAGCTATACGGAAATCTATTCTTATCCACAAAGTTGTTTTGGCACAACACAACTGATAAGATGATAGTATTATTTATTTGAGGAAGCTCAAGGAACAGTGTGTTCAGGTGAAGTAATACAATGTGAGTCACCCAGAACAAAGCAGGATGAAGTCACTCCTTCGTTCATCTTTGTATCTGGAACTTAAAATGGCCACGGGCCTTTCATAGTGATAACTGAGACGTAATTGATTTCAGGCAATATTCCTTAAATAGCGGGCCATTTCTGGGGCAAGAAGTCAAGAACAAAATCTTTCATAACACCACATTTTCATGGGTTTTTAGAAAGTGTTAAACATTCAATACAGAGTTGACACTTCAGAATGTTTCAGGAAGTTAAGAAGGCTGGGACGTTTAGCAGAATTTAACATTCACTGATAAAAAAAAAGAGAAATGTTAATTATTGAAAAATCAATCGAAAGTTGCTCTATCCTTCCTCAGCATTTTGCCACACTTTAGGAATCCATTAGAAATGAATTATTATGTTTCGTCAAAAAGTGTCTAAAATGTGTAAATGACATTTGGTTAATCATGCATGCATTCTATGATGGTTACTGATTACAAGGTTAGATCAAGCCGCTGCCAAGATTAACACAGATAACAGTATCTGCACCTGATGTATGAAGTACCTGAACATTTGCACTTTAAATAATAAACTGATTGATTGATGATGACACTGAGATTCATACTGAATTATGAACAAACGTGTCTTCATGGTTATATTTGTTCTCAGTGAGAGGTTCACATGGAGTAGATGATCATTTTTCATATTTTACATCCTGAATACATCCTGCTGGGGGCTGATCCAAAAGCAGACAGATTATCAAATAGTATTTATGACAGACTGGCCATATTAAAACACAGGAAAGTAGCCATATACAGTATGGGATTGTCTGTATTTAATGACGACTTCCTCCCAAACGGTGAAAAGCAGTGACAATGAGCTGCATAGTTTCCTGTAAATGAAATTTCCTGAATCAAATTGTTTAAAAAAAAAACAACTAAAAAAACAGAAGTCCAGTTTAGGCCTTTGTGAATCCACTCACATGTGAAGGCAACATTCTGACTGAATTAATTCAAAAAGCCTACAATCTGCCCGCAGCGATGTTCTTTGTCAGGCCCCTGATGAGGAATGTTTAAAACACTTGTAAAATTACACCGAGGAGAAGATTTACTGTTCAGTCAGCATGGATCGGATGAGTCATTCATCACAAATCCGATGAGATTTTGCCTGATCTGAAACACATTTCTAATCCCTGACATCGACAGAGCGGGTTCCCCGCCATCCAGGAGAGGATGATCATTTCTGCATTTGACTGAAAATTGAACCAAGTCCAGGTGAGAGAAAGGCAATTAATTCTCCCCTTTCCTTTCTGGGTTCTGATGAGACTACACAGAAACAAAAATGAGACATTTTCATCATATATTCAAAAGTCTCGCATAGCATTTTTAATTCACTCTGAGATTCTGTACAGCCACATTCACACAAACACACACACACAAACACACACACACAGAACATTCGAAAGCATACACGAGCACACGCAAACAATTACGTGAAGCGAACATAGGGGTGAAATGTTTTCCACAGATTAAATGCGTATAGCTGTACTTTGGGAATGGACCGTCTTGCATTCCATTTCGTGCTATAGTTGATATGCATAGAAAAATCACAACTAAAACAGTAAAGCTTTCATTTGACATCCAAAATCAACATCACATGCCAACTTCAGAGATATCTTGTACATTTTTTTGTGAAATGAATAAAATAAGTGAGTATCTTACGCTTGAAAATGCCAATAAAAAAACCTGCCTCATTATTTTTTTTTCCATTTCACAGCAAACTCTTACAATGCTACGGAGGCAAAAGTACCAGTTTAGGGTCCTGGATGCCTTCCTCATTTTATGTCTTAAATTATATAATTATTATAATCAAGAGACCATTAAAACATAACCCGATCATTTAAGAGTCCATTAAGGTCATGCATAGGAGTTCACATGTAAGTATAGGTTACACTGTGGTTTCACTTTTCCACAGACCACTCTTCATTCCAACGGAGCTCTGTGATTGGTCCGTGCCACTCATGTCCTGCTCCAGCTCGAGCACCGACTTTTTCAGGGTGCCGTTTGGCACAGCGGCCCCTGGCACAGTGGTGGTGACGCTGTTCAAAGGGTACGAGCAGCGCTTAGTGTCTCGCTCCGCAGCTGCTGCCAGTTTCAAATTGTCCCTGCTGGCACATCGTCTCTGAGCGCCGTGCATGGCCGCTCTGCTGGCCATGGTGGGCAGCAGGGGGAAGGGTTTGCGGCTCCCGCTGCTGCCACCGTCACTTCCCTCTGAGGGGCTGGTTGCCACTGACTCACCAATGCGCTTCCCATTGGTAAGCGGGCTGGCTTGGTTCTCTGAAAGGCTGTGGTGGATGCTGCCGTTCTCGCTCGTGGCCTGTTTATGAACGGCCTGTGAAGCACTGAGGTGTTCTGAACCAGGGGGTCCTAAAGCTCCCAGGCTACCCCCACCACCAGCAGTCCTTAGAGCTTTGAGACGATAGTGGCCCCGGCCCTCGCCTCGATGGTGATACTGACTGCTACCTTGTTTAGTTCTGCTACTCACCTTCCTTCTCTGGGGATGCACTGGGGCTGCAGAGTTAATGGTGGGCAGAATATTGTTTGTTGGCTTGGTGACGTTGTCAGTGCTGGTGCTGGTGTTGTTGCCTGCAGGGGCACGTGAAGTGTTGTTAGAATTCTCCTGTGCCACCTGCAGCAGATTGGTGAGCTTGCATGGCCCGGGGCCCACGCTGCTGATTCCGCTTGGCGTGGATGATGAGCGAGCTGATGAAGAGTTGTGTGAGTCACCGGGTGGATGGCAGTTGATGAAAAGTTGTGATCCCTGCTCAGAGGTCTGCACCCCGCTTCCCGTAGTGCAGGTGTGTGTGTATGTGGACATCGGATGGGAGCGACGATAGCCTGGGCAACACGACAGCCATGACGCCTGCACATCCAGGCGGCGGAAGCAGTGGTGCACCACCAGAAACACACCCAGAACTATAGCAGCCATCCCATAGAGACAGCTAAACAACAAGCTAGTGTGCCCTGTCAGCCACATCGCCATGGCTCCACAACACCACAACACCACAAACAGGAAGTGGGTTGCCACCAGCACCAAGAATTGTGTCTTCAGTGAATACTGGTCCTCTGGCACCACCACAGGGTTTATAGGCCCCACCACTGAGTCTGTGGAGAGGAGGCTGGTGCTTCCTGCCAGTGCAGGCTGGCTCTCAGTCACAGGAGAGGACAGGGTGGTTCCGGTGCATTCTTTGGCCTGACGGTGCCTCAGGCGAAACACAGTGCACAGGAAATAGATCCAGGTCACCAGCACCACGAGGCCAGCCGGAACAAAGAAAGACCCCAGACTGGGGCGCCAAACCAGCCAGCAGCTGCGAGAGGCAGAAAAGAAGTCAGAAAAGGTCAGCGCACAACAAGGACACGTCTGTGCATTCAGCATCTCCCACAGAATTGCACTTCAGCACCAAGCACAATAACACAATGTCAAGAGTGAAATAAGTCAAAGATGAAAAGGGGAGTACTCACTAAGGGCTGTTGTCTCCGTAGTTGTTGACATTGACAGCTGCGGTGATCCCACAAATGATAAGAGGGACGCCTCCAGCTATCAAATAGAACCTTGAATAAGAAGTGAAAAACACATCAAACACAAGGTCTCAGCTTCAGTTTGAGAGATGAAGAGCAGTTCTTGTACGACCTTTGGCTGCGATGGTGTTTTTAAAGCGTGCATGTCCGTGTCATTTTCCTTTTTGTATTTTTATGTTTCTCTGACCCTCTATAATCTGAACAGAGCTGCGTGATCCTTCACTCCTTTAGTGTGCAGACTGACACAAGGGTCAGTAAAGGCTCCAGAAGCCTGAGATTTATTGTCGTGTGATGCCATGTGGCCGAGTGGGCTACAAAGGGGCCAGTGAGGTCAGTGTATGATGGCAGCTTCGGGATCACAGGGGCAGGGGGAGGAGAAATAGAAGGGAATATATGGAAAGACATTGCACCCCCCCGGATCACCCTGCTCTGATTTATTTTGACCCCCTGTTTTGCTTCTGTTATGTTGGTTTCATACATTCCTCCCCTCCCCCACTCTGAATTCATATTGACTTATTGCTTTTTGCGTGCCTTATGGCGGCACTCTGTAATGTCCCTCCAAGGTTTCCTTATGAACAGAGGGACTTTGGTTCATGAACACAATGACCCACTTTGATGGGCCACAGTCTGGGTGGCCGTGCACCAGAACTCCTGCATCTGTCTAAAAACATAAATCGCACTGATCTCGACAAACAACAATCTCAAAGCACAGGAAGAAGGTGAGGGTGAGGCTCGCCCGCTGACCTGAGCATGGGACGCTGAGTAGGTGGAGCAGGAGACTCTCCGTCCGGCTGCCGTGGCATTCTCCACACAGCCTCTTTGTAGATGACCCTGGCGCTGACTCCGATCCACAACAGGGTGGACAGCGAGGAGTAGTGCAGGACGATGCCAACCTGTCACATGTTACAGTCAGATGAGACACCGAGCTTGCACGCGACAAATCAAAATGAGGGAGACTGTGTTGAATCAGGACTTACTGCTTGACAAACCACCGGGTAGCTGGTCAAGCTTATCCCTCCTGCATAGATGGCTGATGTCATGGCGATGTGGAAGCAGGTGTTAAGTAACGTGTGCCAGCTTTTTCTTGATATGTAAATAGAACTGTAGGGGCACAGAGTACATAAATGAGGAGGTGAAACAGTTAACAAATAGCAGCGAGAAGTCTGTTTATGCACACACACACACACACACACACACACACTGCAGCACCTGTGGTGGAGTATGTGCGTGATGATGATGGTGAAAAGGCAGAGGAGGAGCACTGCAGTGCAGGCATAGACCACAGGGTGGAGCACCCTCACAGAGATGGGTGCTGGGTTCGGGAAGTCCGGCACCTCCTACAGAGAAATCACAGCACTGATGAAAGTCTCATTCAGCCTGGTGAACCTGGATGAATGCGAAAAGCTGAAGGCTGTCTTACCTGCAGCACGGCATAGTTGCTGAGCAGAGAGCAGCGCATCGTGGACGTGCTGCTGTCACTGTGGACCAGCTGACAGCCTTCCTGGCTCCAGCTTCCCTGTCTCTCCAGTGCCTTCAGGCTCCACTGGGCTGCCACAGCATCCGAACCAGGGGACAAGTGGCGCAGGGAAACCCAGATGGGCTCCGAGTGGTTCCACATGCTGCAGCCGTCTGCTGAAGAAAGGATGGATTTTACCAATACAAAACTGTGCTGATGACCGCAACGTTTATTGTATACTGACATTAAAACTGATGATTATAATGATTATTATGACTGAATTGTTGAATGAGTCATTTTGTGATCTCTATTCTTTGTTTTTCTAAACCTGACTCGCGTTCTTTTATACTGAGTTTTTACAATTCTCCGGGTGACTCAATAACCCTCGGAGACTGGGACTCGCTGTGCCCTTTGTGTGGGTGGAAAGACACAAAATGATATGCTTTGTGGTTTGCCAGCTCCAGCGGCTCAGATAAAGACAACTTTTTTTTTGTGCAGCACTAATGACAAATCTGCAAACGCTACAGTGGAGTGAATCCATACAAAACATCAGGTGTTTGTTTGATCCTGACGGGGAAAAGAATGAAAGAGTCTCAGAGAGTTTCCTTCTAACAACATTTTAGGATGCGCCGCCTCTTTCAGTGGTTCCTCACCTAGGCCAACAAAGATGACTGGTGTGTTGACGCTGCGTCGACGAGAGTGTTCCCCATTGTTGCTCGAGTTCCCAGCCAGAGGGAAAAAGCTGCCGGTTCTGAAAGCTACAAACTGCAACTTACAGTCTGCAGGAGCATCAGGAGGAAAGAGAGTGGCTGGGAGAGTCACGGAGGCCATGGCTACTGAATTCTAGAGAAAAAAAGAAAAAAACAAGACAAACGCAAACGTAAAGTACACTTTTTGAATACAGGTGCAGCAGGTTACTGATGGCGCAGTCTGTAATAGACCCATTGAGGGGTGCTCATGCCTCACCTTTAAGGGAAAATTGTTGAGGGAAGTGTTGTGGGAGCCGGTGCTGCAGCGAAAATGAAGCTGCTGCTCATTAGTGGACTCCGCCATTTCCATCCCCTGGCTGACTGGCGAGAGCTCACGACGCTGATATGCAGTGCAGGTTATGCCCGTGAAATGGGCAGGTCGGATTAAGTGGGCCTCCATCACAATGTTCCTGGACACCTGTACGTATCCAAAAATAGAAATTATAAAGTTTTTCAACTGTTCATCAGTCACCCAGTCTCACATTCAAACTCATGGATTTCTCTCGTTTGAACATGACTGGAAACACTTGACTTAATGTAAGTGCACAACTCCACAAACGCAGAAATATTAATATTATTCATGTCATTATTTCAAGTGTAACTGTTTAATATAACTGTATGTTATCTATATCTACCACTTGCAATGTTTGGGGTTTACACAGGACGTATTTTACATTTTAAGTATCTTCATTGATCTATCAAATTATAATCCAAAAGTTTTTAATGGCTTTCTACTGGCCTATTATGGGACTGCGTTTCATTTATCAGTACATGTCATCACAATCCTTTAACTTCATTTTCACTTTATTTTTGTTTTATGTGTTTTATGGGTTTTGGTGGTTTCTTGGGCTCTGTCTCCCTCCTCGTTTTCTTTCGCTCCTCACCAGCCTGATTTTCCCACCACACCCGTCTTGCATGGGTCTAATTAGCATGGCGATGTTTCCAGTATGCTTCCCAGCCTATCAGCTCCTTCCCTGCTCTCTTGGTTCCTCAGGTCATTCCCCTTCCCTGTGTTTCTCCGCCTCATTCCACCCGCTCCACATCCCCTCATTAGTTTAGTTTGTCTTTAAGTTCAGTCTTTCACGAGTCATCTGTCGCGTTCACCCTATGTAATAGTTGTATGTTCCTGTGATGAAGTTCTGCAATTGACATGCTCGCCTGCAATCTACTGCATTTTGGGTCCACCTTATCATGACACACTACTGTATCTCTTGTTTTTTCTTTTTCTCTCTTTTATACTTGTATTGACCCTTGAGTATAAATAAAGACTGAACAAATGAATGAATGAATAAGGTGTGCTAACTTAATTTTCTATTTGTACATTCTTAACAACACTCCATGTTTTGTAATATTAGGATATGAAATAACTCCACAATCAACTATAAGTATATAAATCAGATTCTCTAAAAGCTCTACTCGCTCATTAAAGAAAAGCCAATGATGAGAGAAAAAAAAGGAAATAACACAACGAAAGCATACCATGGAGAAGTCCTGAGCATGGCTGTGTAGCTGAGGCCAGGCCAACATCTCCAGAGAGTAGACTATCAAGCTGCAGGCTCTCTTCTCTCTCTGGGCAAGCGTGAGTATCTGGTCGTCCACCTGCATCAGGTTACTCCCCATCTCCACCAACACCTCCGACAACTGGAACAAGCACACACAGACATTTTACAGTGAAGGGATAGGTGTGCCAGGAGACAGCATCGCAAACTTTTAACAACGCACATCAATCTTGCTCACCTCCCGCAGCTGCCTGACATATTCCATGAACTTCTCCATCAGCTGTGCCACATACAACACATCCACCGAGTCGGTGAAGCCTGCAGCCTCCAGGGTGTACGTGCGCACCTGATGTGCCAGGGTGACAGCGTTGGACGCATTGATGGGCCTCTGTAAGCCAGGAGCGAAAACATAATAGTAAATCTGCGGAACAGGAACCGTACGTTGTGGTAAACCTTTTCTCTGACAGCAGTACTGACCAGGATGAAGGTATGCAGGACACGGGTGATGCCATTGGTGTAGTGACAGTCTGAATAATCACCTTCCTTCCACTTTCCATAACTGTCACACTGTCGGGAAGCTTTTTTCTGCTCTATACCTCCTTCCACAGACAGGGAGGAGTAACGCAGCTGCAGGCAGTACTGATGTGAGGTGATGCCTGCCAAGGTTCTGGGCCACCTGGGGATCAAAGCCAGAGAAGAATGAGAACGCCAAATCATAAGTTGTACTATAAATGCCATTGCCGCTGCAACTAACCTGAACTCCCCACGGTTGTTGACAACTTTATCCTCTGGACAGAAGGAGGCACTGTTCTCCAGCACCAGTATTTCAACACTGCGAGATGTATTACCCCGCCCAGTAGAAACCACACACTCCCACTCTCCCCTGGCCTCCACATGTACGTTGAATAGTATCAGCTCACTGGATAGAGAGGGCAGAGACTTCTCGTTATGACACGCTGCCACCACAAATTGCAATGAATGTCATAACTTGTTAAATCTTTCTTTTTTTGAAACGAATCAATTCAAGGTGAGAATAAAACATGTTTGAATAGATGGCATCTACAGAGGGCGGTCAGATTGCGATTTGAGCTTCTGTACCTGGTGATGAAGGTGCAGTCATGCAGCACGCTGTTCTCCAGCTGGACGCCCATCTCCGGGTCGGAGGTCACCAGCCGACCATTGTGACGCCAGTGCAAAGTGGTGATCTTGTCCACCAGGGCGGCGGTGCAGTGGAAGGGCAGCCGGTCGCCTTTGAAGACCACCTGACGCTGGGACGGCAGCAGCGACAGGGTGTGCAGCTCCAGAGGGCCGTCTGAGCAACACGGTGGGAAAAGATGCAGATGTGACCGTCAAGACATCACTCTCGCTCTCTAAATGATTTCTGCTGCTCTCTCATTACCAAACCTCAGCTAAATGTTTCCACAGAAGCTATTATGAGTCTGCTGTTCCAGAGCAGATTGGATGCAGGCAGCGGCAATTCGTAAATAAAACCCACAGGATTAGTTGTCAACACATCTCACTGATACTTTTAGAAATATGTCCCTGCTGAGCTGCTGGGATGCGTCTCTTTCCACCCTTTTGGTCTGCTAATTCTTAGAAGTGCTGGGATGAGCTCGAGCACTGTTATGAGTGCACTGTCATTGTCATCCCCAAGCCAATGTTCTCTGCAACAAAGCGGTGAACCGCCTCATTCATATGTCTCATTCTAGCCAGGCTCTCACCACAGCTCAGCTGGCTTTCCCTCAGTCCACGCAGGGGCTTTCCCTTCAGGCTCCTGGGGTAGGCACACAGGGTTTCGTCCCCCAACCGGGCTGAGCTGCCGCGAAAGAAGCCCGGGACCCAACGCAGCCCGCAGTCACATGTCAGGTAGTCCGAGTTGAAGTTTCTGGAGAGAGAGGTGTGAGAAAGTTTTCACTTTTCACTCTGCATGGCTCGGATACAGTGATATCTCATTATGGGATCAACATATCATAGATGCACATGACAAAAAAATATTTGGCATGATGCATATTCGTTAAAGGGTAACTACACCAATTTTATACATTAGAGGGCTTTATTATCAAAAGTCTTGCAGAGTACTACTGCATATGTGAAAAAAATAGTACAACACCTTTTGTGGCTCCAAAGGAAGTAGCATGTAATCTGATAAATACTCTCCAGTGATGCCACTCAGTGACTGAGCTGAATTGTGGGTAATGTAAGCACAATCGTATTTTATCTTATGTTAACACTGTGGGACTTTTGTATTGACAATTTAAAAAAAAATATTTCCGAGATCGATGGAGTAAAACCAGAGACATCGCTTTTTTATTCCAGATATTCTTCTTCCTTGTCTAAACCTGGCGCCTACATTACCAACAATGCAACTTTGCCACTGAGTGACATCATCGGCTTAAACGTATCAGCTAACATGGTTAAAATTACCAGTGTCAAGTATATCAAATGTATGTAAAGGCTGATGATTTGCTGTCATACTCAAGCTAACCTCCAGTGTTGGAAAAATAAAAATCTTAATCGCAAAAAAATGGTGAAGTTGAATTACAGCCGCCCCGACACTATCTGTCATATGTTAAAGACTGATTTCACTCTGCAATGAATTGCCTGTCATCACTATTAATGCAAGAACTGGCAGTGCTGCATGAAGAAGCAAGCATTTGTTCACATTTGAAATGTTTGCAGAAAAGATTATCTTCTGATTTATGGCAGCATTAGTTCAACTATGTTTTTCATCTGCAAATAAGACTGAGATAAAGAAAATATACAAATCAAAATAAATTCATGCCAAATACATCTTCATTGTTTATTTGAGATCTTCTGCAGTCATTCTACAAACTTGTGCGCAAGCCATGGTCAAAATAAATATAAACTGAAAGAATAAATGTTATCTTTATCTGCGATATTTACTGTTTTAATCAGATATGAAGTGATTTGCTGTGAGAGTGAATGTGTTGGCGTGCCGACAGCGTCTAATACTCACACGAGCTTGAGGGACGGCAGCTCCTGAAACACCCCTGGATCCAAGGTCGATATGATGTTGCCAGAGAGGATCCTAGCAGAAGTTATATATGACAAAGTGAACTCAACAACTTCCCCTGCGAGTCATAAAGAACAAGATTATTACTAGAATCGGTTAATCTGTCGCTTACAGTTTAGTGAGATTGGTCAATCCCTGGAACATGTCGGCAGTCAGGCAGCCAATGCGATTGTTGGAAAGGTCGCTGAAAGTGTGAAAAGGCAAAGGAATGTTACTCGTCTTAGTCACTCAGCCACAGATCGTAATATCTTGACTCTCGGTACACTCATGTTGTTTTTGTGATATCAGTTCGAACACTACATACTCGGCATACAAGTGAAAACTGAGCAGAACCCTTCCAGGTCCCATTCATGATTCAACAAATAATGATAAAAGTTTTTCTTTGTCGTCTTGCCTCTTGTATTGTGTAACTAGATGACTTAGAAAGCTTCCCATCTAAACAAACATGCCCACAGTCCCTGCCACTTTCCCTTATCTCTTCTCCGTGGGACCCCAACGAAGGTTTATCACCGATGGGGTAAAAGCAGGGCCCCTGTTCTCCCGTCCACCTCTGAGTGTGATGTATAGCCACAGCCAGAGAGGGATCTGCTCTGTTGCACCTCTGACACTACCCAGCAGAGAGCTGTCCAGAGCATGTGTTTATCTCCCCCTGTTTGTTTTGAGAAGCCCCAGACCTTGCAGGGAAAACACAAGTAGGGGGAGGAGGGAAGGGGAGTCACGCGGCGCAGCGAAGACGATCAGCTCCGACCCACGCGGCAACCAGACCTCGGTGTCTAAAAGCACAGTGACTGAGCAGCGAGTGGCTGCAAACAGCCGCCTTGTCACATCCAATGCCGTGTGAGGAGGCCCTGAGGTTTCCACAGTGGTGGATCGCGGGCACTAGACATGACATTGCATGGCCCCCACAAGGATCAGCGGTAACACTTGGTTAAGGAGGCCTTACCCAAGTGCTACTGCCTCAATTTAAAGCATGAGCAGCCAAAACAGAATCAGCTTAAGATAGACTCGAGGGTACATGCGAGCCTGTGTCTCTCCACAACTACTGTGAAGTTGGCAAGCGATGCCGCTCGTATCGACTCCTCTGTTTGTCTCATACCAAACAAGTGAATGCAGAATTTCCATGCCTGCACTTTTGATTTCCATTAATATGTTTGCTGCTCTGAACCAAATGGAATGCGGATCATGTTAATGTCTACTTACAGTTTCCGAAGCTCCGACAGGCCTTGGAAGGCTCCAGGCATGATGGTGCTGATTAAGTTGTGTTTGAGGTCCCTGGGGAGAGAGAAAACATTAGGTCGATGAGAGAATGCGTGCAGGGATGATGTTGTCTTTGTCGTCTTAAACAAATAGATCTGAAGTTTGAGAAATGCACTTGTTTGACTATTCCGAGAGTTAGTCTTCTGTCTGTGTGGTAGGTTGTAGCTAGGGCCGGGAGCTTAGCCTCGCAAAAAGACAGGAAACAAGGAAGAACTGCTTGCCTGGCTCTATTTCATGCACTGACTGCATAAAACATGGACGTTATCTCCATGATGCCACCTACAGGTAATAGGTGATCTTCACAAAACTTAACGGTGTAAGGACAAGTCTCAGTTTTACAGTAGGTTATTCAGCCCAGTCAACAGGATATGTAGGCAATTAATGTTTCTTCAAACCACAGATTTGACAAGGTTGACATTTGTGGCATATCACGTTCTCATTATATGCTTATTAGCTAAATTTCACATCAGGATGCGGAGATGGTGGTGGAGCTATTACAGCCGTCAAGGCTGAAAAAATGCAGATATTTTTGTGATGACCACTGCTTGCTATTTCTCAAGCGAAGTCGGGCCATCTCCAATGGTGATCGTGGAGACAAAAACAGTTACTTTTAGCCAAACCATGGTATTTTTCCGAGTGGCGTCTGTGCCTATACTGAACCAGAGCAAAGACGCTACGTTGTGACAAGAGAGAAGCAGAAAAAAATTAAACCTAAACAAACGGAAAGTTGCAACATGAAGACACGCTGAAAGTTGAATCAATCCTCTTCTCGCAGTAAAGAGAATAAGTACATTCCCCAAAATGTGGAACTACTCCTTTAATTATGAAAGAAGAGGAGTGGAGACACATTTCCTAAAGCTGGCTCCTCCGCTGGGACACAGCAGGGTATTTCTGCACACAGATAAGAAAATCTTATCCCATCAGCCAACAGGGCTTGAGTTCAGCAAGATGCAGATAGTCGCCCAAATAAAACATCAGTGGGATCTAAAACTGCGGGCATGCTTTTTCTGCTAGTTTCAAAATGACTCTCCCTGAGATAAACTTACACACCATAAATATTAATCCCCTTAACTGTCTTTGAGGATGTCATTTAATTCTCTCCGCTGCACTTTTCTCCACCCTCTTCCCATTCCGTACCCACGCCCATGTGTTTAACTCTTCAGCCAGATGCCCCTCTCCATCAGCCAACCTCCGCTAGATTTTGAATACAAGAAGTCTTTTATTGGCCAGGTGGGAATAGCGAGGTTAAAGCAGGTCAGAAGACGGATGGTTATCGGCGGGACAAGGCCGATGTGCACTGTAATGTGATCCATGTTGCTACAGCATGAATAATGCCTGCTCCCATCGGACCCGTCGGAGGAGGATTTCCTAGTAGGAGCTCAAAGGCATCACTGCTGCGGCTGCATTTTTGCCTGTTTCACTTCTGCCCAAGATGCCGCTGTGGTAGGCAAGACCTCAGGGGACTTTCTGCTCCTTTCTTTCCGCAAGGATTATCTGTCAGGGCTGCTCTTGACCGCGCTGCCTCACACCATGCACAACCTCAGGCATCTCCTAACCATTGTCTTGTCTGCTTTCCAGGAGATGAGCTATTTTGATCAAACTAAGGCAGGAAAATTGTTTCAGAAAATGGCTTCCCGTAGAGAATCAGATTGTGCGGTGTGGCAGGGATAGAGTCAGAGATCAGGGGTTCTGCTGTTGGTCC
Organism: Diplodus sargus; assembly: GCA_903131615.1. NCBI lineage: Eukaryota > Metazoa > Chordata > Actinopteri > Spariformes > Sparidae > Diplodus > Diplodus sargus. The sequence continues at coordinate 3,596,971 of CAEMYA010000002.1, read as the reverse complement.
GAGCTCTGGCTAGGCCATCGCTCATATCTGGATTACAGACGGGAGACAGGTTATAATGATGGAGCAAAAGCTGTCTGGCCCCGGACCAAAAGGCTGAGGTCTGTTGTGTTTGTCTCAAAGCAGACAGCCTTGGACGGCTCAGCCCAGCTCTTTGAGAGCGTGCCAGCTAGTCAGGCAGAAAACTTAGCAACAACTTAACAACTTTCTAAAAAGGTGGAGACGTTTCCACCTCCGTGAGTCTGACCAAGAAGTTACAAAAATCATCTTGGTGCTGGTGTGTCGGACAGAGGCCGAGAACACTCCCCAGTGTTTGTGTGTGGCCTGACAGTGTATGTGGTAATCTGTGTGTGCCTGTATGTCCTGCTCTGAATGTACATGTGTTTCTGTGTGTCAGTAGCTGTATAGGATTTGTTGACCCGGGCGGGGGGGAGAACAATACTGCAGTTTCCAGCATGTGTGTCCCGGGGCTCATTAGTGCAGCGATGAAAGACGCGGCACTGCCCACTATTTCCTCTCTCTGATGACTGTCTCTCCCTCCCTGTCTGTCCTTTTCACACTTAGGGATTTGCTGTGTAACACTGACCTCCATGTATACGCACTCAAACATGCATTTGCATCACAAAGAGAACTGACAAGTGAGGGAGAACCATGTCCTGATTTCTAGATAGAAATCAGGATTGTAATCTTACTTTCATGCTTGTCTTTCAACGGCCTTCAGCTGCGAGCTGACAATGACAGCCGTCTCTACATGTCGTGGGTTATGCACCATGTTGATATTTCTACATGTGTCATATCCCGTTCACGTTAACACACTAATGACTAGACTGTTATATCGAGAGGTGGAGGGGGTGGTGGTGGAGTTATAGGCAAGAAGGCTGCCAACCAGTGACCACAGTTCTAGACTGAGTTTCAACATTTGTAAGAGTGAAACCGCTGGATACCTTTATGGAGACCTCGGGACAATGTCAAGCAGATATTTCTGTTGGTAGGTCTGTATAATCCAGCTGTTTTCTTGGTGAAGCAGCTATTTTGAGCCAAAACATGATCCTTTCCTGACCCTGACCATGTAGTTTTTGCGCCTAAACTTAACCAGAGCACAGAGTTGTCACAACATAAATTGAAAAACTGAACCTAAACAAATGTAAAGTTTGTCCAAAATGTATAATCTGTGATCATAAAAACGTGCACTGCCAGCATTTACCGTGATGATTGGGTTTCTGATACTTTACAAAGGCTACATTTGATTCTGCTGCATCCTGGCTTTTCACCATCCACCACGAGTCCAACAATGTTATAGGAGTATTTTCCTTTTTTCTGCACCGTAGGACTGTTTGTTTTAGTATGTCCTCTTTTTAATACTAGATCTACATTTCAATAAAACTGCTTTACAAAATAAAGTTCTTATCTGAACTGGTGGTGTGATATTGGTCTTGCGATACATTGGTCAAGCACATAATATATTGTACGGGTAGTAGAACAAGAGAGAGAGAGCAAACAGGCGCTGGGAGCCACACGTCAAGCTCTCTGAAGATGTACTTTTCGCTTGTTGTGATAACACCAATAAAATATCAAAATAAGTATCCAAGTGAGCCTTTTCCCACTGAACAGACATTTAAATAACGGCAAGTGAAAGCTTAGCTTTATATTAATGTGTAAGACTGCTCCCATCATAATGTCCTGCAAGCTTCTTGTTGGCATCTCTCTGCCTATATAGTTCCGTATGCATGACATTTTATATGAAGCATTAAAGCCATTGAAATAACACCTTAATGTAGACCGCTTGTCACCTGTAATGTGACTTAGATATTCGCTAACACTGATCAATATTGTCTCTCTCAAACTGCAAATCAACAAATCATCAAAATGATTATGCAACATTGCGTTTTGTGACACACCAAGCCGGTTGAACAGATGGTGAAAAGACTATCAATCAATTTTCAACTTGAAACCAACGTTAATACTCAAGAAAATATGCACTTCCTCCGGCCTGCTCTTCTATTCTCCGCTTCAGAGAGTAGGGTGTTGTGTGTGGCTATCATCAGTCCACTACATCTGATACACTCTCTTATCACCGAGCTGGGGAATGTGGAGGAGCTCACCCGAGTCAACAGGAGCTGAAGCAGTAGCCAGGCGCTCCGCTCTGTTGTGGCACCGAATGTCAGCTCTCGTTCACTAACGTAACCGAGGCTAGATCTCTGCTGCAGCCGCTCGCCACTCGCCCCCAGCTCACAGGCGTACATCTGACTTCTTTTTCTTTTCAAAGCAGGCCTCAGACTCAGGCGATGACTAGTCTGTGTGCCCTCTGCAGTCGACAGTGCCCTCCCTGACAACAGCTTCACAGCTCAGTGGCCTTGACACTGATGACAACAGCTGTCGCCAAGCGAGAGGATCATAACTGAGACGAGAAATCGCTTAAAGCCTCTCGTCCACTGACCATGAAAAAAGTTAAAAAGGTTGAAAGTTGCAGCTTGTAGCCATTACTTTTTATTCTCCTCGGTAGCAGCATGTCCTTCAGAAAGCTACGTGATTTGTGGTGACACATTATTTTTGTGACCAAGGTCTTCCTCTTTGAGTTATGCTCTGTAACCTCGGGAGTGCACTGCTTTATCCCCTTCGCCACATGTGGCCTGTGTGATTGGGCTGTGACAGACTCAACCTCGCTTCCAGCCCAGAGGGGGCCATTGTCTGCTGCCGCTGGGCCTAACACCAGCGGCTGCCATTAAGAATGTCTTTTTTTCCCCACAGAACTCCTCCTGATCAATAGGGGTTGGTCCTCCGCCATTCTGAAGAGTCATTTCTCTGTGGGCATAAGGGATGAGCACCTGGGCCCCATGCAGGCTGGAGAGGAGCGACGTGCTTGCAGGGCAGCAAGGGGGTAATAATGAAGACGTGGCCTGTAAAGCGCTCCAGACGTGGAGTGCTCCATTATCAGGAGCACAGCAGCGAGGACTGGAGTGCTCCGCTGACATTGTTTAGGCCCTGGCCCCGGAGGGAGCTGGGAAAATGACTGAAGCCAGGGAATGGCAACTCATTATCGCTAGACTGGAATCAAGAATTTCCTGTTCCTGGAATTTTTTTAATGGAAAGACATTACAGGGCCAATTTCTATACTCATATGTCTCTCTTGATGCAAAGCAATAAAAAGCAACTGCCCGAGGACAAAAACAAATATATATGTCTATGGATGGATGAAAGGTATGTTGGAATAAGAAAGCAAAGGCACCTTGGTTCCTGACAGAGGTCAGTGGAGACCATTTTTGTGCCGAGTGTCATTTCCTGTCTGGTTGGCGTGTCTAGAAGAGGCCCTTGCTCGTTTATTTTTACAGTTTCCTTTTTCGACTTTTTTTTTACTAGCTAGCTTTCCCCTGTAGGGAGGGGCAGGTGGGTTAGGGGATTCAGTACTGAGCAGAATCGGCCCTGTGTATGGCCCCGCAGACCCCACCTCCCCACTCCTCAACACACTTGCTCACAATGGGGGCTCTGTAACACAGGCCCCAAACGTACTCCTGCCTTCCCCCCAAAACAGGAAACCGGGATCTGCCGAGCTCTTGTTTTTCTACTAATTTCCTGCTTTGCTGCCCCTTCCCCAGATTATTTTCTTTATTTTTTTCTGGTTCCTCTCAGATTAGAAATACCTAATCAACCTTTTTGTGTGTGTGTGTTCATCTGGAAACTTGCTTCGGTGCAGCCATGAAGCTGAAGGAGCAAAGATACACCTTTTCTATTCGATGTATTAAATAGCTATCGTTTGGAGGCATACTACAGATATTTCCTCTTAGATCTGAACGATCGCCACCTGATCAGCCAGTGCCTTTACTTTTAGCCCCTCAACTCAGCTCTTGAGAAACTGTAAAATAAACATCTGATCCAAATGTAGATGTACAGAAATAGCAATATACACTTTCATTTGATGTGTAAAATGACCTAAACTGATTATATGTTTCTATAGTCTGCAGCAAGAAGGGCCGGAGATTATTCTGCCAAGGAAAACTCTGGAACCACTGACTGTTATTGACTTCAGTTCTGGCTTCGGGAGCGATGCCTGTTTGGGCTTTCATGAGATCCACCAGCATGCACAGCAGTGAGAAACAATGAAAGTCGGTTTATGGCTTCAGTGGGACATACAGTCGATCATAATATCCGTCCGTCAGATTAATGATCATGTAAAGTCAAAGCTTCTCGGGGCCGGTGGTGACAGTTTTCTGAAGAGACAAAAGGCGGAGGAATGCTGTTTTATTCTGTCAAACTGAGTCATTCGTACTGAACGACCCAAAAGTCTCTTTCCCAATAAGTTAATCGACACTGGGCTGAAACAATGCACTCTTAATAGCTGGAAGGGAAACAGGAACAAACGCCTTTCATTCAAATTATCAATGAAAAGGGAGACTCATGATTGTCAGTGTATTTTCTGCCAGTAGGTGGACTACAGCATGCAGAGAGTGGGAAGGGGGAGGAACAGCGAGAGAGCTGGGAGAGGGGAGATGCAAAAATAAAGCAGAGAAGGCACACAAACGGAAGTGGGGGGAAGTAAGCTTGAGAAAGCTCAAGTTCCTCTGGAGGAAAAACGCCATTGAAACCATATCAAGTTTGCCGAACGAGTGTGCGAGAGAGAGTTACTGGCGTATAAAGCGTACAATTTGGTAATGGGCTTATGAGGGGGCTCGCTCGCTGTTTCAATAAACCCCCAGAGCCATGACTGAGCTCGGCTTGCAATACAAACACACCCCGTTCCTTCAGTTTATCTGAAAGACACATCTGGAGTCTATCAACTCCAGCAGCACCCCCCTTTCTGTTTCCACTCTCCAGCACGCTTAACCCCTTCCTCACCCGCTCCACCCCTTAATGTCATGCACTCTCATTAGGTGACCGTTGTCTAACCGGGGGCCATTCGATGGCGTGTGCGGGCAAACGCACCAACACAAATGTTCTTTTTTTTTTTTTTTTCTCTCTTCTCTGCGAGGGAGAAGTGAGGCTCCCATGCTGGCCTTAGCTCTCTGCTACAATCTGAACCTTGTCTTACCCAGACCGGTCTAGACAGGAGGGCTCCTTGCCATGTCCACACATTCTCCACTGTTTTTACATGCTATACTGCTACCCACCTCTGCTTTGTTCCCACTCATTAAGGTAATTTGCTTAGCCTGTGTGGAAATAATGTTAATCTCCCGCTAAGAAAAACAACCTCAGCTTTATATAAGACAAACTGCAGGAGTGTGCTTTGCTCCGTTCCCTCCCTCCGTCTTCCTCTCCTTCCCCTCTCGCTTTCTCTCTCCAGCCACCATACCATCTTTAGCCATCTCGGCTCCACTTCCCCTCCGTCAGATGGTAAAGTTGTTTAAGTTGGACCACTTCCTAACCCCTGGCTGCTCAGAATGGCAGAGGCGATTTCAAGGTCGGTTTCAGCGAGGCTCAGGCGAAGACTGAGTGGCCTGTCTCCCCCTTTTTGCAAAACAGATACTATCAAGTCAAGAAGTAATGAATTGCCCGGAGAATTCTTCACCGTAATGTGATAATAGTGTATATGTTTTCCATCATGCGGACATTTTCCTAAACATATCCAGCATCTGCACATTCTCATGCACTGTGTGACTTATTGGTCGCAGGTTTCAGTGCAAACTTCCCTAAACTCTTGTTGCTCTAAACACATAAATCACACGTCCTTGTTTCCTGCTCTTGAGTGACTCAGTCAACAGGAAGTTTTTGAAAAACCTCGGGAGAAATTTCCTGTGCATGTGTAAAAAGTACAATCCCGTCAGGCACTGTATGGATACATTCAGGCTCTTGTTGACAAAGTCTATCACGCTGCCAACACCTTGAGCTTCTAACCACAAGCCTCACTCCGGCCTTTCAGCCCTGTCCACTGCGAGCGCCCTGCTGCTCCCTCATCCATCATCATCGCTGCCCTCTGCTCTCCCTCTCTGCTCCCTGCTCCCGCTCTCCCTCTAGGGTGAACAGACCTGGTAATGAGGGCCCCTTGTGCCCTGTCTGTCCCGTGTCCCATGGTGCAGTGGGGCCCAGTTGGACAAGAGCCAGACTGCCTCGGCCCTCTTTGCTCATTATTCTCATTACCTCGCCTCAAATCAGTGCAGGACAGGCTGCTGGGATCTGTCCGCAACTCATAAAGGTCCCGGCTCGTTAGTGGGGCTGCCAGCGTCAGCTCTCATCAGAAAGGGCGTGCACAGAGGTGGTGGAGGTGGAGGTACTCAAATAGGTGCACAAGTACAGTATCGAGCAGAGGTGGCAAAAGCACACAAATTCTTTACTCCAGCAGAAGTACAGATACTTGTGTAAAATAAGTATCTGTAGAAGTACTGATTCAACTCCTTTACTGAAGTAAAGTAATACAGTACAGGCTCCCTCTGAAGGACATTTCTACCGGCCGTTTCTATGCAAAGTTAACAGAACCTCACATCATATTAATATAATTCAAAGACTATTAAATTCAGAGGTAGAATCAGCAGGATTTGTCCGAGCTGTTCGTAAACGCACCAGAAAGATTATTGATTGTTGAGTCTCATTCCCAGGACGTCATACACTGACATTTTGGGTTGGTACAGTGTCCCGAGCAGCACTAGACACAAGACGCTAACATGCCTTTACCCCCATTCCATTCTCTGTCTGTTTCTGTCGTGTAACTTCTTTTACGTTGTTTCATCTCTCTACGTGTTCTGTGCGTGATATGCACTGATGGGGTGAAATCAGTCCTGCGTCAGAAGGCGGGATGTGATGATGCAAATGCTTAGGTAAACGAGTAGAAAGTACAGATATTTGTGTTCAAATGTTGGCAGCAAAAGTAAAAACACGAGTACTTGTATTTTGTTACTTCCCACCCCTGGTCTCAAAGGCATGATGGTGTCCGTTAAAAGCGGCTTATTTTGGAATCAGCAAGCGCAGTCACTGAAGTGAGGTATGATTCAACGGCTGTTTCATCCCAAAAGCTGGAAAAATTGAGGAATTCCAGGATCCAAATGTAGCTGTTGGATGGCAGGCCTATTTAAAAGAGCTACAAAAACACAGTAGTCCAGTAAGAGGGCAAAAACAAACACGGCTAAATTGCTCCTCTGCACTTGGGTGGTTTGGCAGGTTATGAAGGCAATAGTGGCTTTGAGGAGGTTTGTCCCAATGAAAGGGCTAACTGTGTAGATTGCTGCACTGTCTGGCCCGGGCCTGGAGGAGGGTGGCCTGCCCTGGAGCTGTATTCTCCAACGAACAACAGCAGATCAGACTGCATTCAACTCTCAATAGAAGTCGGGTGTGAGTGTGTGTCTACTGAGAGAGTTAGCAGGCCCATTCGAAACGAAGCAACAGTGGTGCCCATACTAGGAAACACGCCGGAGTCACAACAAAGATGGGCCGAGAGTGACAGTGTGTGTTTGTGTGTGTGTGTGTGTGTGTGTGTGTGTGTGCGCGTGTGTGTGTGCAGTCAGGGAGCAGACTGTGTTTATCCTCGTCACGTAGGGGAAGAGATGCAGTGTAATTCCCTGATGTGTGTTTACTCAGCCCTAGTGGGCTGGCCTTTGATTACAGCACTGACCACATAATATGAGTAACTGTTCACTACTGCGCCAAATGACAAGCACATGTAGCCGACATGCTGGAAACAATGAGAGGACCTGAGAGGAGCGATGGCGGGCCGAGGAGACGAAATAAAACTGAAATCTCCCAGTTTACATCCAGACCTTCACTGTGAACTCACTCCTGTCTCCTGAACCTTTCCATCACTGCAACGGTGAATTTCAATGTGGCATTTTTATTCACATCAGACAGCAATTTTACCATGAGCTCAGATGTAATTATAAGCTGTGCAGGGCTCAATTAAAGGTTGAAGACGTCAGAGTGAGTGAGCAGACCTCCGCCGCTGTGTGTCAGAGAGCCAGCAGAGGTTGAGGCAGAGGAGTGAAATGAGGCCTGCATGATTTACGTTATGTCCTCTCCTTACACCAGACGCCCACATCTTTCTCTGTGGAGCATAAATATATGTGTGTGTGTGTGTGTATGTTAGTTTGTCTGCCTGTTCTGTGTCTTTCTCACAGGTCTTCGAGTTATGAGCCTCCAGGAAAGCTCCACCCTGTTGCCCCCTGCTAGTTTTAACACTGCTCCAGCTACAAGGGCCAGTTAGTGGGTAAGCTCGGGTTACCCAACCCACCGACCCTACGGCGCTGCAGGGAACCTTGTCTGCACATACAAAAACAAGCAACATCGGCTCATTTTACAGCAAACACTTCAAGCAACAGATCTGCTTTAGCTTTACTTTGCTATCAATTACTCTCCCGAGTAGCATTAGTCACAGGTTTCTTGGTTTCCTGTCTTCCTGTCAACAGCTTTATCAGCGTTGCGGCCGCAAGACAGTCGAGGTGAGAACTGAGAACGTGGAGTTGTTCACCCGTGGCGTCCGTTCACGTGCCAGACATAAAAACAGCGATTCAGCAAATTTGGCTTTTGATCTCGACCGGCACGTCTGGTGTGAGCTCCAGCAGGTAGGTCCTAATGAGCTAAAAACTGCAGCAAATTACCATATTTTTCTTTCTTTCGACATTTTTGAGAGGCTTGTTAGCGTCATGGGTGGCAGCGCCGAGTGGCATGTGGAACTAATATCCCTTCGAACGTACCCATCCCCCTCCCACAAGTGCGTCTGCCAGACTACAGTATCTGACTGAAGCTGCTCCATGTGTGTTGTTAGCTACCAGGGCGCTATAAAGATTTATTGGGATGCTCTGTAAAACAGCACACCTTCTGGTGGGAAACACAGCCTAGACGTAATTCTCACATCACAGTATCCAAAAAAGCCAGGAGTGGTAGCAGCTGGAGCCATTAAACGCCACTCCAGACTGTGATGAAAGTTGACCGGAAAGTCATATCATATCATACACGGGCCTCCTGTATCCCACCTGGACTGCCAGCCGCCCCATCTTCTGGTTTATGAAGAGTTCAATGAGCTACTGTAGTCTCTGCAGTGTTCCTTGTTTGGACCTGCTAACATGATTACATTCTCATCTTCGTGCAACGTTGGTTATATAGCAGTAATATGTAGACCTCCATAGTCATGATGTCAAATGTTTGAGACTCGGTGTCTGACACATGCTCCATGGGAGAGCTCAGCGACATCGCTGTCAGAGATTTCTGTGTTTTAGCCTTGCTGTTAAAGCGATAGATTGGGTTTTTGACGTTGGGTTGTTTGAGGTAATTATCCCTCCTCAGTTTATTACCTGCAGTAGATGACCGTCAGCTCTCCCACCTGTGTGGAGAAACAGTGCGTGGCACCTACAGGTAAGCAGAGCGTTGTACTGCTAAACGGCACCAACAGCAAGATGTATTTTAGCCTCCTAAAAGAAGGCACACCTAAAAAGAAATATATATATATATAATGAAGCATTGCGCAAATTCATGCAGGACACGGAAGTCATAAGCCCCAGCTGTAGTCAGCTGACAGCCAGCTGATCAGATCAGCATCAGTCTCTGACGAACAATATCCACTCTTTCAAATTAGGCGGTCCATTTAAACCCAAGCCATCATTCACTGATCTCTCCTTCAACACTGCTGCACGCACATCACTGCTGCCGGCAAGCTTGCCACCACCACCCCAACCTCCACCTGCTTAGTCTGAGCCTAAAATGGCTAATTTATCTAATTGCTTCGACTCCCAGGATTGACTTAGCATGCTGCTTGTCAAATCCGGGGAGCTTTTGGAGCGGAGCCTTCATCATTTATTGCAACAAATGATATACAGTTACTGTATATCATTTGTTGCAATAAATGATTTTATCAATGACGAGAGTGTTCCTGAATGAATAGCAGTTAAGTGTACAGCATATCTTGAACATTTTGGGGGATTTACACTGTTGTCAGAAAGCCTCATAATACAGTGCGGGGCAGGTACAGCTGTGCTTGAGCATAGGTATACGGACCCAAAGCAAAGGGCCGTCTGATGACAACAATATAGCCAACACTTGAACGGAATATATATTAGTGTACCTTTTCTTCGGTGTCCAAAATACATTTTGCTGTCTGTGTTGTTTGGCAGTACAACGCTCTGCTTCCCTGCTGGTGCTAAGCGCTGCTCCTCCACACAGGGGGAGAGCTGACGGTCATCTACAGCAGGTTACACACTGACTGGGGATAAGTAATGCATACAACCCCACATCCAGACCCAAACTATCACTTTCAATTGATATCCTGTTCTGGGCCTCGTCATCACAACACAACACACACAGTGTCATTCACCAGCGGTTACATTAGCATGCTAAAATGTGCTTATTAGTACTGCTAGTAGTTTTTACATTTTTTTTTAAGATGCAGCATATCCAGATATATACCAAAAATGACAGGGCTCTATTCTAGGCCAAGACCCATCCTCAATCCAAGTTTTGCGAAAAATCCATCAAGTGGTTTTTGTGCAAGACTGCCGACAAACCAACCAATCAACAAATAAACAGCCAAACACAGTGAAAATAGAGCTTCTTCGTCTGAGGTTAAAAAAAAAAAATATATACTATACAAGCAGAGGGAGCCGGATTTGGGAATCCCTCCTGCAGCACTTTATTAATCCTGATTGTAATGTCAACTTCATGTAAGCACTAGAGGATTAGTCAGGGGGATCACAGAAGTCAGTAGGATTCATCATCTGGAGACTGTGAATGCCTGAAGCTATTTCATGGGAATTGATCCAAGACATGTTGAGATATTTCAGCAGTGAACAGACCAACCAACAGACTGACCGTAGAGGAGAGGTAGGGCAAAGAGCTATTCATACACACCAGTTTCCAGTATGGTCACCAGTACCGCCATTCAGTTATATTTCCCCAGGTGTTATCCTGTCCATCATCTGTCTCACACCCCATTCAGAGAGATTACGATGCTACTAAGGAGGGCTAGACTGTCTGTGAACCACAGGCCAAGCTGCCAACACACCCCCCTCCCAGGGATCTCCCTTATCTTTTCGAGTGGGGCTTACCTGATAATGAAGGACTAAAGTGTAATAATGTGAACTCTTCAGCATAACTAAACTCTGTGATAGCCAGTCTGAGTGTATCATCCTCCCTGTTGGAAAGAAGCCCATCGCTAGATAAAAGTGCACAGATCAGCTCAGATCCCACTAATACCTTGTCTGTAATTCTCCACAGAGGCCTTGAGGCCAGCCAAAATAACAGCTCCTACATGGATGCATACGCTATATCTCATGTAAACAATAAACATGACATTGTAGCATCTACAGAAGTGACATACTGCTAGATAAACAGGAGGCTACTCACAGTTTTTCCAAAGCGTTAAGTCCAAAGAAAGATCCGTTTCTCAGAACTCGGATTTTGTTGTGGCTCAGTATCCTGTTAAAAAAGAAACAACACAGTATTGTTAGAGATATGCCAGTGAAAATAAACTAGAACACGCTAAATCACTATCTTGGACGGCAGCTTTGGAGAGTTCAGGTTTTACTAAAGGGGTCACAAGAGAAGGACGAGAGCCAAGTGAAATGTCCACTTGGTGCTGCGAGATTAGCCTGACTAGAAACATTATCTTAAGATGTTTCCAATTAATGATGAAGAACGGACTCGGACATCAAGATTAGCGAGGAAGCTGTGATCTTGATAATCATTTTGCATACATTTCGACATCAAAAGGATGTCTTCCCACATCAAACGAATGACGGCACGGACCATGTTAATTAGCCTCTTCCCTGCCGGCGAATCACTTGGCTCATAGGGCTCTTATCAGACCAGAGGGCAGGGGGCAACAGGACACACTGGAAGTGAGGCTGACCTGCTCCAACCGACAGGGGATCGTGGGACATGGTTATTTAGAGTAATCACTTTGCTCTGATTCAAGATAGACCTTTGCATATCGGAATAGTTTGACTCTTTTGTGTATCATGTCTGTATGCTAAGCTACACGCTGGTTGTTTTGTATTTACTGCCAAGCCAGTGACCGCGGTTGAAGAATGGGTTTCAACATTTGTAAGTGTAAAACTACTGGGTACTTCAAGACAGTGGTTTTAGTGACAAAAAAAAGTTTGTTTTTGTTTTTTTTATGGAATGTCAGAACATCTCCAGCCACGTTTGTGGCATCAAAACGGATATTTGAAGTGAAAAAAGTGTTGTTGTTGCTTCTCCTAACCCTAATCAAGTGGTTACTGTGTCTAAATCCAACCAGGGCAAAAGCAAATTGTCACAAGATCAATATTAACACTTAAACCTAAAGAAATATAAAGTTGCCTGTGGTTGTTTTCACATTACATGCTTATGACTTGACTTTCATATCAGAGCCAATGGTGGTGGATTAGTAGGCGAAAAGGCTACCAAGCCAGCGACCTCAGTTGAAGACTGAGTTTCAACATTCTTATGTGTGAAGTCGCTGTATATTTATAAGCAGAATGCTTTCTAGCTGAACAAATCTAGCTGTGTTTGTGGCAAAAAAAATTTTTTTGGTGGAATGTGGGGACATCTCTGGCCTTGTTCTTAGTGACCAAAACAGGTAGCTTCAGCCAAAACATGTGCCTAAACCCAGTCTGAGCAAAATCACAGCAATACTGCGGGATTTTTAAATTGAACCAAAAGAGACGTTGCAACATATCAGTGGCTATTTTCACATTACATACCCTGACTCTTGTATCAAGTGGTGGAGAGGACAGGTTACAGGTAAGAAGGCTGCCAAGCCAGTGACCAGAGTTCATGACCGTGTTTCTAAATATTTTTCTGTGTGATACTGCTGGACATTTTTTAACGAGACCGCCGGACAATTTTTAGCTATGATGACAAAAGCAGACATTTTTGAAGGAATGTTGGGGCATCTCCAGCCTTGTTTGTGGTGAGAAAAACATGCATTTTAAGCCAAACACTGTGTTTTCCTATCCTCAAACAAGTGTTTTTTGTGCCTTAAGCTTACCACAGCATAACATGGTGTTGTCACAAGATAAAATGTATAATCTAAACGTAAAGTTTCAGCATCTCCATGGTTTGCAGAAATGTACATTGCCAACATTTATGCTGGCGATATGGTTGACATGGGCCATGCATTAACATCATTCGGCTAGTCAGTTGAAGCCCCAAATAGCCATCAGATAACCTCAGATTAACTGGGAAAAGGAGCTAAAAAGGCACTTACATATTAGAACAGTACGTTCATAGCAAGTCATATAGCCATCGCAGTCTTGAACAATGCTATTGCACAGTGCAGATCTTCCTCGTATATCGTGCAAGCCCTCCAACAAAAAAGCTTCAAACTGCACAGTGATGTGCTCTGCCAAATATCAGCCTAGATTGTCATTGCCAATTTATTTCTTTTGAGGAAGTGTGAGTACACAGAAGTTTAATGGAGGAGGTCGTTGAGCCCACAAAGCACAAATCTTTGACACCATTGAGTCTGGGGTTTGGATTGTGAATCCCAAATTTAGGCTGCTAAAGCACTTGGGAACAGCGAGGGAAAGATTGTGGTTTTGCTCAGATATTTCAAAAAGGCGAGTGCATCCCGTCTCGAGCTTCAAGTCAGTGTTGACTTTCACCAAGAACGGGATCCCCTTTGCTATTGCTTCTGGCCTGGTCCCCTCAGCGGGAGCTGAGAGTGCTGCGGGGGCTCTGCTTTGGCGACAGCCCGCCATCATTAACACACCCTTCAGTTTCACATCATCCTCGCCCCTACCACATGGTGCTTAATGGGCTGTTTGCGACATTAAGTGTGTTCTCAATCGAGAGAGTGGAGCTGTGTGAGCGCTTTTAAAAGTAGGAGCGGCATGTGAACAGTCTGCAAGATTTACACATTCAGCAGCAGCGGCAGCAGTCAGCCCCCCCTGTTTCCTGCCACATCAATAAAAACACTGCCTTCAGCTCTGCACCTTCCAGCTCACTTAATGACCAGATTTAATCATCCAGTCTTGGTACACAGGGACAAACCAGTCTGACTCACTCCTTCACTTCGGTTACTTCACCGAGAGCCACAATGCCAGGGTGAAAGAGAGAAGTTACCCATTCAAGAAGCAAAATAAAAGAAACGCAAAGGATGGAAAGAGAATCATCTTCTGCTCCAGTTACACCTCGGCCAATATCCTCCTACAATTACCTACCAAAAGAAAACCAGAGAGATGTATTTAGAGACGAGAGCTGCACCACCGTTAATGACTGTTTTACTAAGCATTTAAACCAAAATTATCTTTATTTTTAAGGCTTTGAAATTGTGCTGTATCAGTCAAATTACACACAATCCACATTCAGTTTAGAAGTCTAGAAACTGACGTCATCCCAGTCTTTCTTCTAGCTTTGGAAAAAAAATAAAATAAGCATGTCATGTTCACAAATTAACGCTCAATCATCAAAATAAATCAAAACCATTCTGTCAAGACTTTGTATAGACGCGAGCAGAGGCACTCCTCATGTGGCGTAGCCTGAGTTTGAACCTACGACTCCTGAACCTTTAGGTCTCTCACTTGACTCTGGGCACAGTATCTCTCCGATAACTGGATGCAGGCCTCAGATGAAAGCTACAGAAGATCCGGAACTGCCTGAATAATTCAATACAGATAGGAGAGGAGAAAGTCACATCTGGCAAAAGCGCAATCCATTTAATTCAACGCAGGCAGTTTAGATACAGATAGTTCCTTTTCGACGATGCTTATTATGCAGAAAAGAAAAGGCACAGCGCACACAGTTGGCTCTGCATGTGTGCGCGATTCTTTAGCGTGCTGATACCAGCGTACTGTCTATGCGCACAAAACGCATAACCAACAAATACAGACACACAGATGTGTTTATTTGTGTGTTGTTTGCACGCATGTTTGGAAAAAGATGAAGTTCACATGTGGCATCCTATCACAATAACCCTTGTTTGTCTCAAGTTAAGACATTTCAACACACAATATTTTAATTATCTTGCTGTTCTGTACACCGGGACATGAAAGCTCACTTTCACAAATAAACAAATGCCACAAAATGAGCTAACTGAAACCCTCCCACAGACAACAAAAGACTTCCAGGAACGCAAGGGAATTGCAGAGGCTGGTCACTACTGTGTAATCCCCGAAGCCTGATGTTTGGAGCGCAGTTGTAGTGATTGAAGGACATTGTTCTTTCATAAACAATACAGAGAGTACAACTCTGAGAAAGAGAGAGAGGCAGAACTCTGTAAACAGACAGAAATAGTCTGCGTTCCCATCAGGCTAAACAGGAAACCCAGCCAATTAGCTGTTTATTCAGAACTCGGTTTGAGAGGTCAGGGGTTGTAGAGAGAGCACTTCCTGGCCCGGCAGCAGACAGATGGAGGAGTGTCTGGAGGCAGGTGACAGTGGAGGCACATGAGAGTGCATCCCTTCATCACCGGAGCATACAAAGGTTAACAGAGCTTTACAAGCAAAGAAGACGAGTAGCTTCTTAAACATGCGCCGCTCGGAGGACTAACGTCTGCTCAGCTACCGAAGCTCAAAGTGTACACGAGTGGCGTCTCTTCCCTAAGTGACAGATCAGATTCAGCTAATCGGCCTTCAAGAGCAATACTCTGTACATGGCACGACACTGTCATAACTCGGTCCAGACCATGGATGGTATCTCTCATTCACTTAACCCTTTCAGACCACAAAGGCCTCTGAGAAATCAGATGGGCTAATTGAATCCGTCGAAGAAACCAGGGCCACATGTCAGGCTCCGGGATCCCATCCACCCGTTTCATCTAATTCATTTACATGAAGATCAAAAGGCAGGAGGTCACATGAAAAGAGGCGGGTCAAACAGAAGCACAGACACCAGACGTTCTCTTGTGTGGCGTACTCGGAGTAGAGGGGTTAAACAGGGTCAGTGGAACCACAGCGCACATGGAGAGCACATACAGCACGTGAACCAGCGCTTTACTCGCCACGCGCTCTTCACTTCTGCTATGTCGTCTGTTGACTGCAAGTCTGAACTGAATACACAAACATTGTGTATGTAGGTTTCGAGACGTAGTAAAAAAAACAGTTGTTGTTTCTGCTGTTCCATTTTATGTACTGAGCTGCTTTGCTAGCATCTTTGACGTCTTGGGCCAACGGTTGTTTCGGGTAAACTCAAGCAGTCATTTTCTTCAGTCTGTGGCCCAACACTTTGAAATAACATCATTAAACAGTGCAGCGAAATTGTAGGTAAGCTGGGGCGTGATTCAGGAACCCCAGAGCCACAGCGTAAACAAACACTGTGATTGTTTGTATTCAGATTTTTTAAGTGCGACGCCGTGCCGCCCTCACATTTAGCATTTTGACAGGAGCTCGATGGTGGTCTGCCCGCGTAGAGGGAAGCAGCATACATGCCACCTGAATCAGGCTGTGGGCTGCCAGGTTGATAGATGGATAGAACTGATCATCATGTGTGGACTGTGGTCACCAAAGTGCTTGCCCATGGGTGGCAATGTTCAGTCCGTGTACATGAAGCAATTAGGGATTATAGTGTCATGAGATACGTTTTGCTGTGAACTGGCCCTGTACACATAAAAAAATAAAAAATAAAATCACCGTTCATGTAGGCAAGATTCTGTTTTATAGAAGACCGGGCAAATTCTCGACCATGATGATGACTCATTATAATGTTTGAGAGCAGGGCATATTACAGGAGTTTCCAGGGAGGAACAACAGGGGGAGGGCTGGTAGGTTGCCTTGAAATAAGTGAGAAACCAAGGTAGGTGTGTGTGTGTGTGTGTGTGTGTGTGTGTGTGTGTGTGTAGGTAGGTATGGGTTGCAAGTTATCCTGTATTCAAGCAAAGTTATGTAGGATGTGTTACAAGGAGAAGACTAATGAACAATGAATCTATTACCCGGTTCCAAACTTGCCCCAAAAACGCTCATAAAAAAGGAAATATTAAAAAGGTGTTTTTTTTAATTTGCATTTTTTTTTTTAAACTAAAGAAGGGCCTCATTTTCCATAATAAGCTGACTTCAGTTAGTTACTTCAGTTCTCCAGCATTTTTCCTAAATAATTCTGGTCTCTGTAGAAAGGTTGTGATTAGAAAACACATTAAATAGATAAGGACCTTAAACATACTCTGTCAGGCCAGCGGTAACCTGATACAGCTGAAGGTAATCTGGTGCAGTGAAGGGGGTCAGGTCATAAAAAAAAAAATTATCTTGAGAAAATTAAGGGTAAACTTGTAAAAGTTGATACTATGGAATATTGTTTATTGCTTATAAAAGAATGGAAAATCCCCTCCATCACCTTGAGCCAGATGTTGGCAGAGGGCTCTCCAAACAGACGTCTTGGTGTCAAAGCAAACTTGCTGTCAAGCATTAGTTGCACAGAATACATATTGTATCAAAATCAGTCTTGTTGGGGTCATTTCCATTCCATTGTTGCCCAAATGAAAACTACCACTGGTGTGCTCGATGTTTCCGCTCGGTGCTCCTCTGGAGCGTGACAGAGTGTGAAAAAGTAAAAACCGTACAAAGAGTCTTGTCTAGTAAACCGCAGCAGCTCCTCCCTGCACCGTGCCACTCACTTTGTTGGTTTGCTCAATTTGCTTCCTAAACCCACAAAGCCTTTGAGGGCCACACAGGGGCATGACAGCATGTCGCAAATCGTATTTGCTCACTGATTTACTTCCGCTCTCCCCCCTGACTCCTGACTTGAAGGTTGTCTCACTGCAACATACTGCCTGAAGGCCTAGCGTGCACATGTGTGTGTGTGTGTGTGTGTGTGTGTGTGGGTGTGTGTGTGTGTGTGTGTGTTCACATATGTCTGTGTTTACCTGTGTGCGCTGTAAACTATAACTGTCCGCATGATTTCTACAGCTGCTTTTGGTTTTGGGGTCACTGTCAACCGATCATTTCGCTGAGGAATCGTCTGTGTGGTGGAGCTGTGAAGGCCTGTGTGTGGTGTGCAGCAGCTGAACGGAGTCCTTTCAGCTCTCCAGATCGCAACCTGGTGCGGAGGGACGGCCACGGAAAACCCATTCTGTCCCAACCGCAGCTAGAAACCCAAGCTCAACAGGAAGTCCTGGGTTACAGTCGGTTACCGCTGAAGGTTTGGTGTCAATATCTTTGCACCATTCACACAGTCTCCCCAACAGACACATTTTAAACTTCATGGGAATCATAAACAGGAAATGCTCCATCCTGGTTTGGCGTTTAGTCCCGGACGTGAATGAGATGCATTGAGTAAAAAATGCTGACTCCCACTGGCCCCTGTTGCCTTCTAAATATTCAAGCATCCTGGACAGTGATCTCTATGTAGCTGCAGGCCTCCACAGCCAACCACAAACACAATGAGAGTCTTAAGGAGGGATTTATGTTTAATAAGAATTCATCTGCAGGCTAAGCTGCCTGCTCTCATTACCTATGTATTACCCTTTACGATCTCTGAATAACGCTGATACTTTCTTTCATTTTGAACACGGGGCATTTACGTAGCGTGACCGGCGAAACAGCTGGAGCTGCTGCGGCGCGACTGGTCACTGTGTGAAGACAAGAGCTCTGATTAGACGCTCCACCGCCTGTCCCGCCCCGGGCGTTGATCGAGCGCGCCCCGGGCCAGCAGAGACAGAGAGACGCAGGTTCAGCGTAATAAAGAGAGTCAAAACAACACAACGGGGGCCACTGTGTAAACATCATTTAACTCTGGATAGGTCTCTTACCCTCGAGGACCACACGCGAGGTGAAAGACAAGAACCCTTGAAAGGGATTGGTAACTTGCCATAAATCCAGTCCTAATTCACAGACCAATGGGAGCCAGATAATGAGAGTGATTTTCAATGAGAGTCTCAGAGCGTCATTATTGAATTAAGCCCAGTTTAATTAGCATGCTGACTCGATAACGCACACGCCGGTCTGTGTCACAGCAGTACCGAAGTTCATATGAATTAGAAATAATAATTCGGCCTTGAGGGAGTTTTCCTTAGAGGTAATTAAATTCTGCTGAAAGCAATAGCCTGCAATTATCCACTTTTACACTCACAGCCCGGCTTTGTGTGAGCACTTTAACTGTGTACGTTACAGCTGTGAACATTCTATACAAAACCTTCAACATTTTCTTTTTACTGCATTTTCCCTCTTTGCTTTCCATTCGAGACGCCGCTGCTTGCCAGAGCTGCGTTTCCAGCGTATTGGCAGTGCGCTAAGTGGACGTGGCAGCATTTCTCTTCACATACACATCACACACACAGTAATGAGGACAGACGTAGTGGATCAACAAAAAATTGTGGTTAAACCGAAAGATGGATTAAAAACATGTATTACTTAATTTGGCTGTTACAAGGTTTTCTGAGACCGCTTTATGCGTCCAAGTGCCAGGTCCAATAGCTCAGAGGCCATTACAGGAGAACAACGTTATACAGCAGTTTAACCTTAAGGACAAGGGGCTGCCCGGCCTCAAAGAGCCAGTTATGACATCAGAGAAGGCATAATATGATAATACCTGTGTTGCATGAAACATTACACACTGTTTATAAATGAGTAAAAGGATTAGACTTGTTCTATAAAATGCGCCTATTCACTTTCTGCCAAGAGTTGGATGAGAAGAACACGCTGCAGTATTATCTGCCCATTAAATTTAAGTCTGTTAGTTTAGTGTAAAAAGTCCAAGACATATAACCTCCCGTAAAACCACACACGCCATTGTTTTTACACTTTTCCACGGATTAAACAAACGACACAACACGTCAATTAGTGAGCTTCAGAGGTGCTGCCGGGTGGATTCTGTTACATCTGGACAGAGCCGGGCAAACTGTTCCCACTGTTTGAGGTCCTTAACAAGATTCTGGCTGTCAGCAGTGTGAAAAGTAATCTGGTCCTTTAATAAAGTAAAAGTAATGCTAAACTGTGAAAACACCCCACTACTCGTTCAACTCCTGTATTCATAACCTCACCCAAATGGTCTTCATGTACTATACGTCCTGTAGAGTTCATCATATGTTGCTGTCCTGTGTGAACCACTTATCTGTAAAAAAGTCAAGTTTTCCTGAACAGAAAAGTAACAAGTAACTGACAAATGTAGTGGAGGAAATATATATAATATATAATATATATAATGTTTGCCTCCAAGATCTACTGCTAAACTTCAACATGAACACATTAATGTATCCAGCTATATAAAGTGTATTCAGGTCGAGGTAGGAAATCAACTGCATTCAACTTCTTTGAAGTCAGCAGTCTATTGTCACTTGGTGTACATAAAGACACACACACATGAAAACACACACACACACACACACACACACACACACACGCACACACACACACGCACACACGCACACACACACACACACACACACACCCCTTGCTGAGTTGGGGCTCCTGTGGCGACAAACCTGCAGCAGTAATTGGCGCGGGGCTTCATTAGTGGCCGAGAATTCTGGGTCATGACATGTCACAGGATGTGTGGGTGTGTGTGTGTGTGTGTGTGTGTGTGTGTGTGTGTATGAGTGTGACTAACATTATATTACCTTCATATGATGCTTCTAACATTAATGATGGATCTATATTATTTAGGTGTCCCAGTAAACCATGAGTCCCAGAAGTGTGACAGTGAATCAGTACGAAACATACCAGGAGCAGGACGGGAGAGAAAGGGAATACTAGAATTAATAGCCGTGGACGCTCATTAGTGGATGCCTTTGTACACAGTCCAGAATTTTTTTCTACCAGGACCCCAAAACTGAAGCGGCTAGAAGTAATTTAGCTATCACTGATTTTAGTATTTACACCTGAGCTTTGTAGCGTGTCAAAGTGAGACTTAAGTTAAAAACATCCAGAAGCCGCCGCACCTAAACACAAACAGAAACCTTCACTGCTGATACTGTTGTCTGTTGTTACCTTGTTGTAAAACGTAATGAAAGTGTGTTACAATAAATAAATTATTATTTTTCTTTGGAACAAACATCTGGAAACTCTTATTCATGCCTTCGTAACTAGTCGTAATTCCTTCCTCTCTGGCTTTAGTAAAACAACCCACGGCCTCCAGCTCGTCCAGCAGTCTGCTGCCAGGGCTGTGACTCAGAACACTGACACCTGGGTTTGTGTGTTTGTTTCTTTCGCGAAGCGTCTTTGAGTATCTTGAAAAGCGCTACATAAGTTAAATGTATCATTATTATAATTACAAAGTGACCTGTCGCTTTTAGAATTGGTTCTCAGATTGTATTGATTACTTGCAAAGGCCTCACCTGAGGTTAGTTAGTCACCGGATGCGTTGTCCTTGTTGTTCCAGGGTCTCTAGAACAATGCCAAAAGGTGACAGATGGGGCTGTAAACTCACTCTCGTCTTTCAAATCGCTTTTTAAAAACCCGCTTGTTACTGTTGGTGCCATAACCTCAGTCCTTCCCTGCTTTTCTAGTGTGTCTCCTCTTGACCTGCTGTTTCATGTCCTCCATGCTCTGCCTGTGAGACTGAGTACCTGATCACCTGCATCTGGCCTGGCTGCTACACCTGCCATCCATCAGCGCATCATTCTAGCAGCACTTCTTCATCCCTGTTTATTCGGCCACTGTTGCTTCAGCTTGTCTGGATCGTGACCCTCACTCCTGCCAGTCACGCTCAGTGATAGCACACCAAGCCCTGCCTGCCTGCCTGCCTGCCTGCATGCGTCTCTGCTTTTACTCCCCGTCCACCTCGGCTCAGCCATCCTCCATTCTCCCTCCACCTTCATCAGTCGGAGCCCCACTTACGAGGGGGTAAGTGGAGAGGTATGGACTGAGGGGAGTCAGTAAATTCCTGTATTGCTCATCAGGCTACTGAGTCTGTGCTCGGCAATTTGGGGTTCCCTCGTTAAATGCAGCACTTAATTAAAATCAATTATTTGTGATCTTATTTGCTTTATGATACTTGTGTTGTTCTCGTGTTCTTGTGTTTTGTGTTTAGTTTTTATGGCATTTCGCTTGTTTTATTTACTCTCTGTTTCATGTGGCTGTGTTGAGCACTCTGGACTTTTGTGTTTTGAACGGTCACTGTTGATGTTTACTTGAGATTTTTCAAGCAAGGACACAATGATGAGGAAAATGAAAGACAAAAGTTATTGTGGTGTGTTTACTCCGATTTTGGACAAAATAGTAATTTCGGTCTTCTTTTCAGTTTCTCCTGTTTTTTCTAGTCTACAACTACAGAACAGCCGTCTCTGCCTCTGCCAAAGCTTAATATGTTTGCAGTTTTGTTTATCTCGAACTGCTTCCCTGCAGAGCTGTCAAATACTTCTCACTGCTAATGCTGTTGTTATAAAGAACTTAAGTAAACTGTGTTGAAAAGTTATTCTAATCGTCGTCATGTTATTATTTGTCTCTGTCGAATACTGTCTTACATTGCTTGGTTAATGTTTCAAAGCAAATGCACAAAAGATTTCCAAGTAAGGACAGGGGACAGGCTATTATGGTGTGTATTTTCTGTTATGCCAACTTTTCAAGTCCACTACTGTGGAATGCGTGTCTCTGTCTTGGACTGTGTAAACACCAGGAACGATGATAAAAACAAGTCTCGCTCTGTCCATGACAAAGCCTCATATGCTGCTGCTCATGTTGCCACTGAGTTGAATGCAACCAAATAATAGCAGTTCTTACAAAATCCTACTGTAATAACAGCAGGTTGTTTGAAATTGTTCAATGGGAATAGATGGATGGAAACTAGTTTTTGTTGTCTGAACTTGTTGCCTGTGCCCTGATCCACGATTGTAGTTTTCAACTTATTTCTGTGGCGTTTGTGTGTTTGGCAGCTTCCGTCTGTCATCCCGAGGCAAGAAGTAATCCGCAGTTTAATTTAGATGGAAGATAACATGTTTGGAATAAAGTGTTTAATTTAGTCTCCAATGTCTGAGGTTTGGCCAGACTAAGTGTGGCTTTTTTTTGCGTGTGTTTATAGTTTTGGGGAAGTAAATTGTCATTTCAGTAAATGTGAGTAAGCGAGCTGTGGAAAAAAAACACACACAAAAAAAAAAACTATAAAAACTTCATATTGGCCGGTCCGTGTCACCCAACCCCATATATAACGAATGTGGTGCAGATGGTTTGATTATGTTTGGATTGTGTATTATAGATTTGCTACTGTGCTGGCTCTGCAAGACACGAAACATTACGATTATTATTATTCTTTTTATGGTATGAAACGATCCGGTTCACTGACGTTTATGGGGACTGTTTGCACATGCGTCACTGTTGACATGTTGGCTTCGAAAGCCTCGTCCCTCAGTCCCTCTCCTGCTAATGGATACTTTTCCGGAGACAAGAAGAGGGCGGTTGAGGGAGGAGGAATGAAAGAGAGCATGAGCAGAGTGATCTCTCAGACTGGGAGCTGGCTGTGTCATCTTTGTTACAATAAGTACTTTATAAGAGGCCTCCAGACTGGGCTGACTATTCAGCGCCTGGGTCCGTCCAAATAGCTTAACCCTTTCGTCGTAAAAAGACGGAGAGCCACCTAAGCCAGCGATCCCAGGAGCCCCTTGCACCCTGATCCTGTCCTCAGAGAGTCACGCCACTGAATGCACCAGAGAGACTAAATGCCCTCGAGCACAACGGGCACTTTAGCAGCAAATGCATGTCAAGATGTGAATGTGCCCATTGTGCCTGACCCACCGGAGGGCCTTGTAGCAGCCACTAGGGAACACTGCCAAGCTACGAGCCTCCATTCACCGCCTGTCATGGAAAGGAGCATCCATGTAATTGCATGCAAAATATTTTTTTGTGAAATCATTTTTTGCGAAACCTGATTGAGGAAATCAGTCATCAAACGGGGAGAGGAGGCCGAGAGAAGCCACATAAAGGAGTGGAACGGATTCTTGTCGCAGATGTTGAAGAGGCAAATAAATGAGTCGGATGATTTATAGTATGTAGAGAATCTTACATTACTTCGAGCTATTATCATACTTTCCTGCCTCGAGGCTCGATATGGTGGGGAGTGAGCTCCTGCATCTGATATGTGCAACCACTTATTATAGAGCATACTGCATTGTGCTTGGGTTACCAGGCTGGGCCAGGGAGTAAGGCTTTGTGGTTTGTGGCTCTGTATGTGTGTGTGTGTGTGAGTGTGTGTGTGAGTGCAGATTTAGCTGCACAAGTGTGTGACCTATCAGATTTATTTATATGGAAAGTGTGTATGCTTAACTCTATGTGTGTGTGTGTGTGTGTGTGTGTATGTGTGTGTGTGGGTGTGTGTGTGTGTGCGTGCAAAATTGGTCCGAAAGCTACTAGTCTAAAATTAAAATCTGGGTTTTTGAAATGTCTCTAATTAGAGAGGGGAGCACTGAAGCCTATTTTGAGAGCTGTGGCCACGCACGCCCTTCCCACATGTGTGTGCACGGTCACACAGGCGAAGACACACACAATACCCACTTTGGGGAGGAAGGTCCCCCACTTGGAGCTCGTCTTATTAGACAATTCATCGAGGTTTGCTAACAGGAACCGTCCGTGAAGTGTGCTTCTTGTGCCGCCTATAACAGTTTACAAAAGCTGGACGACCAGTGGACTTTAAAGACGTAAACAAGTAGCTGCTATGAATATTAACAGCCAGAGAGCACAAAGTCAAAACACCGGCGCCTTTGCTGTAAAGCTGCAATAAATATTGCATTATTTAGAGTCAAAGACAAGTCAAGACAAACCAAATTGGAAAGTTTATGGCTGCAGAGCAGGAACACAACAGTCAGTTTAATCACTGTCTAAAGTGTTTTTACACTTTTAATGAGGCAATTTAGTGAATTTAGCCTTTTCAGACAGTGAGTGGAATGTGGTGTATGCCTGGCGAACATGGTCTCATTGTTCTGTCTCATAACCAGCCTCTGTTTTCTGCTCCTGAGCAAAGACTGCTGGGAAATCAGGCTGCTTTTTACAAAAGGGTCGGCGAAAAATGGTTCTGCCCCAGATACTCTCAGAGCGTCCTGAGAGTCATCTGTGAGAAAGGTTTTGTTCTTTTAGTTTGTTTGTGTGACTGCCCAGAGATTAATCATGAGGCATGGTGGACCAACATACTTTCCAAAGAATGATTTGATTTCAGCTGAAGGGATATATGTTCATGCTGTAGCTCTCACCAGCGGTTTACTCCATCAACAAAATTTTAATAAAAGCTTATTGCTATATTTCACAACTGCCTCTGTCTCTTTGAGCGGGGCAATAAACACACTCATATTTACTGAAGGAGCAATGGATGAAAGAATTGAAGTGACAGATTTTTAATATCTTGTGGTTCTGTGTTACAGCAAATGCATACTCAACATTAAAAATGGTTCGGAGCGATGATGGGTAGATTGTAACGTTGTTAGTTTTACATGTAAGCAGATAATGAGGGAAAAATAGCTACGGGTTATATTTATAGACTTAAAACTAAAAGTGGACATGTGAGTACGTTTGATTACAGACAAAATAATTTTGAGATCACTTTTTGTGTCGTTTCAAACTTGTCAGTATGGCATCTAATGTGTAACTGGTAGCTAGAAATCTGTGATGTGGCTGACCCAAACTCTGAGATAAGAAGAATTGATATCATTCTCATTTCAAATTGCAGTTAGTATGAAGGTAGAACCAGAAGACGTGAAGGTCAGCATGAAGACTGGGAATAAACTTACTTAATACACAAACTGAAATGTAAAAACAACCAAGTTGTGGTTTAATGTAGATTTGCCTCTGGACAGAGCTGGTTTCCCAGAATTTCGAGAATTAATGCTAAGCTCAGTGCTCTTATTAAGGTCAAAGTTCCAGTTTGTAAGACAGTTCATTGTTGAGTTTCTTTCCCAACGAGTCAAATACTAATGCTTTCAGTCAGCGGACAGCCCGACGATAATCTGGGCAAAACCAGGGCCTCAGTATTTGGCAAGTCGAGAATGAGGCTCAACAATCAACTGTCTTACAAACTGGAACTTTAAGAGTGGGATTTATCTTCTCATCTAACTCTTGGCAAAAACATAAATACATAAATGACGCATATTTCTCAAAACATTAAACTAAGTATATCCCAAAGAGACCCGAAAGGAAACCAAAAACCTTCGGGTTCGGTTCCACAAATAAAGAAAAAAGACAAAAACTCATTCAAAATCCTGTTTCCTTTTGTAATACTACAAATAAATAACAATCCAGCCTTGGAAGAGAACCTTTTGTGTGGTTTCTCCGTATGTTTGGATCAGGGTTGCCCAGAGTCGGGCCTGTGGGCCAAAGTTGTCCCACAATGACGTTCAATATTTCAGGCGGAAAAAAAACAAATATTAAACATATATATATAAATTGTTGTTTATTCTATTTTATTTCTTTTGTGGTTGAGATGCTCTTCAAATATCTTGTTTGTTTTATAATCTGAGCACAGCCAGCAGAGCGACATTGCACAGAGAACCAGTCAGTTGAGGGGAATCTAATACAATACACTATAATATAACTGGTGGGTAACGTAACCACCTGAGATGGACAGTACGTTTTTAAAAATAAAACAGTCTAATATCATTGTTTGTTATCTTTTTATGGTTGCCTCTAACAAACACCAGAAGAATCATCTTGGGTTGAACATCACGGCTCGACAAAAGAAAGTCATGAAAGCACCCAAACGCATCACTGCAAAGTTTGTTTTGTAGTTGTAGACAAATGAATTTTGTTTAATTAAATCTCGAAGGTCTTAAATGTTAAAAGCAAGTATTCTAGTGGGTATCATTCCAGAAGTCAGTGGGGCACAAGCTAATGTGGACATCATGACTTAAACCCTCAATAGTTGTAGCGAGATCCAGGCTGATGTCAAGAGGGACTGGGCATTTGTCTCCAGATTTCAAAAGCTGTGAACAGTTTGTCTACTGAGCTTGGATCAGTCTGCAAAGTTATTCAAATCTCTTTTGAAAACCTATTCTTTCATTTAATTCAAAATTTTAAAAAAAACGGCCGCATCACCATTATCATATTCTTATTGTTCTTGTACTGTCTTAAATCTCTTAAAAACTATGAAAATGTCTCATAGATGAAGACATGTTATTACAGATGATAACTTGGATCTTCCGAATTCAAGAGTAATGAAAAAGTTATTAAAGCGTGGTCAGATTACATTTAAATCCAACGGATGAGTGCACTTTTGTCACGCATTAGTCCTCAGGAGAAAGCACATCGGAAACACACACTAGCACACACTGAAGCCACAGTCATTCCCACTGTAGACGCCCATTATCTCCGCCTGCATCCATGTGTTGTCGACCCAGAGCAGGAACTTTGGGGGCCGCTGCGGTCAGGCGCAGGGAGAGGGAAGTTAGCGCTGGCAAAGAAAAGTCAAAGTCAGGCATTTTTGGAGTAAGATAAGAAGAGAGCGGCGGGAAAGGAAAAACTAAAATAACAAAAAAGCCACTTGGGGGTATGAGATTACCCTGACAACACACCGCTCTGTTTTTGCCAGGGTTTTTCGAAATATCGCAGCCTTTTAATCAACAAACACAACAAGGTGATAAGTGAAAGACACATTTGTCGTCGACGCGGCTACAGCGGGGCAGAGTGTGTGTCAGGAGGAGTCGCCCCCCCCTCGACCTTTGAGGGCACAATAAAATGCAGGCTTGTGTGGCATGGGCAGGTGCCGCAGCTGGGTATAAATCTCAGAGTATCCAGTGTCAGGCCTTTGTTTGCTTTTTTGATTTATTGCTGACCACTGCCCCACCTAACATGTGCAGAGGAGAGCCCGCTCCCCCCTCCTCTCAACACCTTTCGCCATATAAATAAACCCTATCGCTGCAGGAATGCCTGGGGTCCGGCGCTCTCCCCGCTATTGGAATTCTCCCCGCTGATAAGAGGACTGTTAGGGTTCGCTTCATCGACATACTCCCGTCTCAACACACACTGACTCACAGACCCAACATCCACCACCAACACATCTGCTGCCCCTTTGGTTTCCGTCCACACATAGGCCACAAGTAAGAGGCCGACGGCGTGACTCAGCAGGATAAAATGGCGATTAAAGGGACTCATGCTGCGGCCAATCGATGATACTGTTGAGGTGAGTCAAGTAAACGGCCGACTGTGTGATGGTCGGCTAAATGGGACCGCAATTGAACAGAGAGAAACCAGACAAATGTGGGTTAAGTATAAAAACGAGTCATTCAAAGCTCAAGTCAGAGCGTCTTGAACCAGCACACTCAACCTCAGAACCTTTCCAGCTAAACACTGGTTCAGCCACTATCAAGGCAAGATTAAGTGTCGCTACACTGGAGCCAGATATGCTTAAAAAGCATTCTCAGGAATCATTTTGTTGTTCAATGTTCCCAGATACACCAGATGGAAAGTCCGGCGTCACTCTTCTGTGGGTCTGGTACACACAAAGCTTCAGCCAGGAGTTAGCTTAGCATATTTTAGCTTGAGACTGGAAACAGCAAACCTGGCACGATCAAAAGAAAACTTAATCTGTGTACCACCTCTTTCATTAAAATGTTAGAGCTAGTCAAAGGTCCCGTTTGTGAGAAAAGTTGATTTTTGAGTCTCGTTCTGAACTTATCTAGTACGGCCACCATCCCACAGCGTCAGTACTTAACAAGTTCGGAAACAGACGGGTAAAACATCAAGAGCAGTAACAAATAAGCCTATTTCCCAAAATGTCAAACAACTGTTTGCACCATCAGCATTTATATAGATTCCCCATAAACTTTACTTTCACTACACTGTTCTGTCGGCTGATTTTCTAAGAAAATCTCCTTAGAAAATGAGGGCTGACTGGCCATGCTAGCCACCTGGCACCATCTCTATCTGCTTTGGCGTCTCCTTTGTAGACTAAATGAATAAATAAACTCATGATTTACCCTGTTTTCTTGGTAGCTACTTCTCTAAGTAAACGTAAAGCGATCCAGTTGACTCTTTTGCGGAGCAGTGCCATAAATATATAATAAATATCACCTGGATACGCAAGAGGGAGAGAAAAGTTGCCTGTTTCTACTTTGAGTAACCCAAATGAGGCATGCTGTGAAAAAGAAAGCCTTAATTAAAAGCAATTAACGATACGTTTTTGCGTGAAGAAAAGCATTATTGAATTGCACTGTGTGGTAACAGTCACTGCAGCTATTTAAATCTCCAGGGAGCAATACGACAGGGTTTTCAGTGCTTTCCTGCTAAAAAAAAAAAACTGTAAAATGAAATGGAAACTTGATGTCAGGACTGACACAAATTCAAGACAAACTTTTTGGTGAAATAAATCATTTGATATTTTTGGGAAAACACTGGTAAAACTTTAGTATAAACATTATAAATAAACGTCCATGTAAAAGTGAACTGCACTTCATTTAATAGTTATTTCACTGTTAACTAACAAGGAAGTGCGTAAAATGAAAAAATAATGTTTATAATATTTCGGAAATGGTGAATAAATACTGCGTAATTCTTCAATAAATATAATTTTATGCTAGGCTAAGCTAACCAGCTGCTAGCTGTAGATTCATCTCTAGAGTAGAAAATTGAGAGCAGTGTCGATCTTCTCATCTGCCTTGAGGCAACGAAGCAAATAGCTTTTGTTTTGTGATTGTGTAAAAAAGATTTGATTGTTGAGTCGTATTCCCAGATCATCAAATGCCAAAGGATCTGGGTTGGTGGGATGGGCCGACAACCAACCCGAGGAATTTTTGATGTCCTGGGAATGAGACTGAGCAGAAGAGCAAGCTAAAACTAAGATCTGGCCATTGCTCAATAATAACTTCTCCAGTCCAAACTGGATCCAGGACAACTGTTCTTTTACAACAGTGACCCTCACAGACCAAAATATTACGGCCCTAGTTGGAATATTTTTATCTTAAACCCTGAATACCAGCCAGCGACACTGACACACTGGGCTCAAGTGCAGCCAATGCGGGGAGCAACTGTCTTGCACTGCAGCTGTCTTGGATGAGGGTGCATCAGGGCCAAGGGCGTGCACGCTGACCCCCCCACCCTGAGCATCTGTGCCCACTCATTCAAGCTGGCACCCACTGAGCCGGAGCCATCAGTCACCGGCGACGATGACAACAAAATACGCCGAGGGAGGAGCATGGTTTGACTTGGGTAGAAACCACAAGCTAGGAGACGGCAGCACATTCGCACATAGAACTGCCACTGTACGTTCTCTTCATTTGTCTGTTATCCATTAAAACATTCAAACAAACACAGCTGCCACCACACAGAGTGGAGGAATGAGTTACCGCTCTGTGTGTTTAGGCTGAATGTATATCATGTGTGTCCGTATGCAGATTTTTTTTCGTCACGGAAAAAAAAAAAAAAAAAAAAAAGAATAGCTTTCTCTTTCACACAGAAAAGACTAATAATAATAATAATGGAGACATGGAGCTCTGTGGAGTGAAGCTATGCTGTTGAGGGCTGCTGAGCGCTGCCTCCTCCTCCTCCCTCTCACCCCAGTGTCGAAGATCTGTTAGTCAGGGGCAGGGGAGTTTTCAGTCTCCAGGGGCACATCCCTCTGAACCGCCTGCCAAGCTTCTCCTCTCCCTCCTCCATCCTCTCTCTTGCTCTGCTCTCTTTCTTTGTTCCCACTTCTTCAGCTCCTCATGCTCAACTCTCTCCTTCACTTGAGCCACTCTTCGACTTCCGTCACTTACTCCTACTTTCCCCTCAACGACGCCACTTTCCGCTTTCACACTCTTATCTGTTTTTCCCCTTCTCCTCTTCCTCTCCCAGCGATCCGGCTCCTCTGCAGCCGTGCATAATTAGGCCTAAACACAAGCCTGCGCAGGCTCACATCTGGAAGGAGTTTGGACATGGCAGTTTCCTACCAGGACGACTAAATATTTAGGTTGAGAGTTACTGCGTGTGGATGAACTCATGATAGAGGGGGTGGGAAGGGGAGAGAAATGGGGAGCTGGAGATAAAGAATGAGAGGGAAAGTGGGACATAATGGTGGATGGTCGAGGATCGCATGATGCGTCATTAAACTGGTGATAGGTGTGAGTTTATAGGAAACTGTGCAGAATGTAATCTGACACGGTAATGTAATCAAGAGCCGGAGGAGGAGGTGATAATACCGGGCGACTGGTTGCTTCTTTATGGCTGGCAGGAACAACAAACAGCCAACTAATAGTTTTAATAAACAAATCCCTGTCGGGATTTCCCATGAGGCTGAGGGGCCTCAGCTGGAATGTTCACAGGGGCCAGCTGTTGTCCATTACACGTAGCAGCCGGCCCCGGAAGCCCTGGGCCCGGTGTCCTCCAGCCCTCGTCTGCTCAGCATGGAGGAGAGCATTCCTCCAGGCTTGCCCCAGGAGAGAGGCCTGGCTGTCAGGCCCATCCGACGTGGGGAGGGACCGAGGTGGCGTAGGGCACGGGGGAGAGCTCCCCTGCTGCACCTGGGATACTGTCCACAGCCGCCGAGCGGGCCGAGGAATGTCAGGAATAACACGAATATCAACACAACTTCTCACATTCCACATCTGGAGCTAATGTCATGAGCGACGACGGGAGCGTGGGCGCTTGAGGAGATCTTCGGGGAAAATTAGCTTTCCAGACACGAGAAAGGTAAAGGTGAAACGGTGGATCAACGCTGGAGTTGTTCGCTCACAGAAAGCTGGACATGTGAACAGAAACAACCAATATGAGCAGACGCTAAGATGGAGGGTGCTCTTCAATCACCTCAACCACTGCCACCCAAGCCACTTTTTTTTGTTCCTCCTCTGGTTTCCAGCAATGTGTTCCCCAGATGTTTATTCTGCCTTTATTAAGCAAGAAACATAAGGACCTATAAATTGACTCCTGGCTGCCTTACGCTCTCCTGGGGCATAAATCCACTCACTCTACCTCAGTTGAACATGCTCTTTCACTGTGACCATGTGCAGCGAGCTTTTCTCCCACTGGGGGAGAGTACACAGACAGTAACACACTGTGGGAACGAGCAACGTCTTCAGAAAGCCTGAGCAGCTGCGAGGAGCACGCTGCTTTACAACACCACCCAAAAAATGTGTCACTGACAGAGCGGTAGTCCATCCATCATGGGAGATAGTGTGTTTTGGCACATGATGTGGCCCTTTCAAGTTTCGTCCAAGCAGACCAAATGAATAACTGCTCCGTAATTAAAAAAACATCAGGCTCAGTCCAGAATTATTGCTGTCCAGTTCTCACCAAACGGTTCTGATGAAAACCGAGAATGCGTCCCTTTTGATTCTAGTTTTGCAAGTCGGCTGGGCCGTGCGAGGGGGGGCAGGCGGAGGGTGAAAGGGAAAGCTGAAGTCAGAGCTGTCTGGCTGGGTCAGATTCAAATTTAAAGTGACAGAGTTGTGTCAAAGAGGCAGGGCCAGATGATGGCTGCCCTCTCACTGATCCTCCTAATGCCTTACAGAGGCCTCCACTGCAGAGTCAAACTGGATCAAGATGTAAACTCCTGACCTAATAAGCTTTATTACTGCTGCGAGTCCTCAATACAGTTAAACCTGAGGTCATGGGTTCGGAGTCATGGGTGTGTGTGTGGGCTTAAGTGGAAGACTGTACCCTCAATTTGTCTTTTCATGTTTCAAACTAAACAATTCGCCCGTGGAAACACTGTGGATCCTGAAGGGGAGAGAGGTTTTCTACACACAATCTGTAAGGCTGTAAGGTCAGCATGATCTCACCGCAGCAGCAGCAGCAGCAGCAGGGTGATCAGAACATACATCATTAGCACAGAGGTAACACATAACTTGCCAGACTGTTCCAACTCACAGAGCAACGGTCCTGTTGGGCAGCAGGCTGCCATCCGGAGGTTCACTCAGCTCCTCCTTGCTGCAGCTGACCCTTATCCCCACCGGCGGGACGCCGTGCGCTTTGGACCGCTCGTCCGAACAGCTGCAGCCGCTGGTGGAGGCGAGCAAGCCGGAGCAAGCCTGGGAGAACCTCGGCTCGGAGGCGGACAGCAGGAGCAGCATCAGTACCAGACGCCCCGGCAGCAGAGGGATGCCAACGCCGGGCGCAAACATTGTCCTTCGGCTGGATCTCACCTCAGCTGCACCCCCGCCTCCAGTCATCCCATATCTCCACCATGAAGCTCTCAGGGGTGGGGGGTGTGTAAAAGAAGGCGAGAAGGAACAAAATGATCTCTCAGGTCTTGAATGAACGCTCAGCAATGAATTATCCGCTCATTTCACAGAATATTCAGCGCTGGTTTTCCAAGAGTGTCCCGTTATGTCATGGCAGCCCGGGCGCACAGCTCCCTTTGGTCCAGATGGTTAATGAGTGGATGCGTGAGTCCATCCAAAACGTCTCCAACACCCTCACACAGGCGCAGGACAGTGTCTCGAAAAAAGTTGGAGGACGTGTTAATTACCTGGAGAGACTTACATCACTTTTGGGGAAAGTCGGCAGTGTTCCTCGTTCCCGTTATATCTCCAGCTCTAAAAGTTAATCCAGGCTGATGAGATTCACGACAGAGCAGTCACAGCCGGAGCCACACACTCA
The DNA here is from genome assembly GCA_903131615.1 of Diplodus sargus. Taxonomy (NCBI): domain Eukaryota; kingdom Metazoa; phylum Chordata; class Actinopteri; order Spariformes; family Sparidae; genus Diplodus; species Diplodus sargus. The sequence continues at coordinate 3,563,732 of CAEMYA010000002.1, read as the reverse complement.
TCTATATGAAGAAAGTTGAGACAAAGTATATTCTCAAACTTTTTTCTCATCTGTTCCGCTGCTCAGCAAAAAAAGAAAAAGTTTTCCTCCGCGTTTCCCTCCCGATCCTGTGCGCGCACGCTCCCAACTTGAGCTGATTTTAGTCAGCAGAAGATTTTTTTTATATATGTCGGACAAGAAGTGAGCTGGTCAGGATCGGCTCCTGTGTAATTCCCAAAATCTAGCGGTTTTGCCTGCTTGCCTCTGTCACACTCAAACTCACTTAGTTACAACCCCAAGAGCGCCCGTTCCGTCTGCGTCTGCGCTCTGGTCCCCGCGGTCCTAGCGCAGCCAGTCCAGCCGGAGAGAGACAGACAGACAGAGAGGAGGTTCACACGTGACCAGGCGGGCAGGCGGACAGGGGGAACACACCTGAGCTCACCTCAAACACCTGAGCTCACCTCACACACCTGAGCTCAACTCACACACCTGCACCACACAGTCCACAGGGATATTTCCTGTAGCCTACTGGTGTTGGCTCTAAATGATATAGCACAACATCAACAGAAAGTGAGTGTTCGGCAGCCACTATTCAAATATAAATAAAAAAGAAATTGTTCCTAAATAATTTGCATAAATTATTTGTGATTGAGTAAACTGATTAGGAATAAAAATGTACAGTCCTTTATAAGAGAAATATATGACAAAATTACACAACAAACAGTGTTGGAAGAAGTATTTCTTAAGGGAAAGTTCTGATACCACACTGTGAACTGACCCCACTACAGTAATTACCTTTAAAACCTGACTAATTTACTAATTAACATGTACTGAAAGGAGCAATACATAAAAAATGATCCCCTGTTATATTTATTCTCCAAACAAACAGGCGGCAGCGCAGCACCAGGGTAGCCGCTAACTGCTGCTAACTGTAGCTGCTAACTGTAGCTGCAATTAGCTAGTTAGCTCAGTTAGCAAAAAGCAGTTTGGACTGTTGGCACAGGAGCTTTGGAACTGGACGGGCCAGAGCAAGCTGGTCAGCATGCTAACTTCAGTAGGCATCTCTGAAACACAATACATAAACTTCCATTTATTCACATTCTGTTCATAATTTAGATTTTTGAATGTTTTCAGCAAAAAATCTCACACAATGGCCCTTTAAAGTATCACGTAAAAACTTATTGTGTAGTAAAATGTTCCCTGTCAGTGTTATATAACCAAATGAGATGTTTCTGGGATAATATTACTTCTGCACTAACATGGATGTTGTATTTAACCAGGTAATGTTGAGCTAATTTTAACTACTTTATAGACTGTTAGTATATAGGAGGAAGTTGCACACCCAACTCCCCAGTGTCATTCCCAACTCGTCATAAACACTCTGAGATTGTAGGACGGGTCGGCCATCAGTTTGTGTATCAGTTTTTGATTGACGTGAAATATCAAAAATATTTTTTTCTTACAAATAGGACCTTAATTTTACAGCAATGCACCATATTACATAAGATCAGCAGATGTGTGTAGGGTCCCTGTCCAGTGAGAACCACATACCTCTAAAAAGTCATCTTTTTAAGGTGAGCAGTTTTCATCTTTGTGATAATTCATTTTCCAACCAATCCAAGACAGGTTTTAAGTTTTTTTCCGCTGTAGGAGAAAATTGGACTCAACACATAAAGGAACACTTTACCCTTCAGTTTATCATTAACATTTGGAGATGCATTGGTTTCACTGAAAAGGAAATATGACACATGGTGATCTGAAAATTAACTACTCAAGCTGTCAGACAAGTTTAGAGGAGTAAAGAGTAATATAACTGCCTTTGAGATGCAGTGGAGTAGAAGCTAAAGTTCCCCCAAAAAAGTATATACTCAAGTAAAATACATTGAATTTGTCATTTGTAATGTCTTGATTTATCACTCTGTAGGCGACGTGAGCTTATTACCTTCTTAAACAACTAGAATGGCACTCTGTCAAGTACTTACCTTCGCCAAGACCCACACTCCCCTTTTGTTCTCACTCATAGATACCAGTCACCTAAATATGCCAGATTTTTTCATCAATGTCAAAAGAATGGCCTATTTTGCAATGTATAAGAATCATCCTGACCCGCATCAAAAGTTAATGGGGTCTATTCTGGGCCGAGACCCATCCTCTATCCAAGTTTTGTAGAAATCCGTTCAGTAGTTTTGAAAAAATCCTGCCGACAAACCAACAAATGGACACAGGTGAAAACACAACCTCCTTAGCAGAGGTAATAAGCCTTACTGTCATATTAGCGAGAACATCATGGCGTGAATAACAAGACAATGATATTGAGGGTAATAAAAAACAAGTTTACTTGATATAAATGAGTTGGATGCTATATTGTTGATGTTTCTGCTGCTTTTTTGTTTGAATTAGCTGCTTCCAGTCGGGCCGTAAACGACAGGAAGGTCTTGATTTCTATGCGCGCCTGCTCTGGGAGAATAAACAACAGTTATGAATGAATGCTGAAAGCCTCTCGTGTATTGTGTGTTTCCGGCAAATCAAAATGAGTCTCATTCAATCAGCAGGAAGGAGAGGAAGCAAAGACTGTTATAGATACACTCCGGTGAATTGTTGCTGCAGAAAGAGTTACGGCCGTCTGGAACAATTTGATCCTGAAAATAAAATTAGACGGAGCTGTCATTTGGTAGATGGCAACTCTGTGACTTAAGTTAGTGCCTTGTTTTTCTAGTCCAGAGGCAGTTATAGTGGTGTCCACTCGGAGGCCGCCGGCACCAACGAGCTACCTGCAGTACTGAGCACATGCGGGAGAGAGTGGAAGCTTCATGTGGTGACTGCTGTGATGGAATGTAACTACGCAGATTTAGTCAAAGACTGTATTTAAGTCAAATCTTGAAGTACTCAATGTTTTTTTGGAGTGTCTCCATTTTGTGCTCTTCCATTCCGCTACATTTTGAGGCAAATATCTTATTTCTTAGTTTACTCCACTACACATGTTTCATATCTGTAGTTATACGTTACTTTGCAGATTACATGTGGCATCAGTGCTAAAGTACCATTTTTAAATCAGTCTATTCTATAATCAATAATTATGATCAATGCTTTTGATGGTTGAGTACAGTTAACATCAGATAATTCAAGACTTTTACTCGAGTATGACTTATTCATTACTGCATCACTTTTCACAACACTGTAAGTTTATCACAAATATTCAACATTAGCACATCCGGAGATACGTGGTTTTCACTGGACAGGACAGTAATCTGTTAAGCAACTTGTAACTAAAGCTGTCAGCAGACAAATGTAGAGTAGTAAAGAGTACAACACTGACCTCTGATACGAAGTGGCGAGGAAGTACAGAGCTGCATAAAATGGAAATATTCGAGTAAAGCACCTTGAATTTGCGTTGGTACTGTACTTGAGTAAATGTGCTTTGTTACTTCCCAGGTAAAAACCACCAATAAATTATGTTAACGTGGTGAAGAAAAAATAGAATACAGGGGAAGTGTTTTATAACCATCTCACTAAGTACATTTTCACTCTTTCTTTTTTTATCGACATGACAAAAAAACGCTGATCCTGAAAGTCAGACAGTTTACTTTTGATACTTAAGTGCATTCAACATCAGATACTTTCAGTTTCCCTTAAAATCAAAGTAATGTTTCAGCATATCTTTACTTTTACTTAAGTATGACTGTAGAGTACTTCTTACTACAAAAAGGCGATGGCCACAGTTAGGGAGGATGGTGTGATAGAGGCGACCTTGTTCTGAATGTAAACGAGTTTTTGCAGTTGTAACAAATAACTTGCTGAACATTAACGAGAAGTGAAGTCCACTGAGCGAGAGAGTGTTGCTCTGTGCTTACCATATGTTGTTTTAGTTGTCAGAGCAGATATAACACAGTCTGTGGGCCAACAGCTCCAGTTCAAATGCTGAGATTCAGAAATAAGACTCGTGTTGAAAGAATAATATGTATTTTTTCAAATATGACTTTTTCCCCCCTGAAAGAAGCGCACACAATCCAAAAAACACAGAGGGTCATAAACTTCCTCAAAGTCTCCTTTTCACATTTTTCGCCTGTGTGTATGGAAACTTCCCAAAATACAGCCCTGGACTCCACGGATTTCTGTTTTAAAAATACTTTTTGATATACGAGAGGCCCGGGAGGCTGGAGACCATATCGACTCAAATCTGGAGAGCATTTCAATATATGAGAAGGTGAACCAGGAAAGCTTTTGAAACGGGACTTTATGCAATTGGGCTTGACATCTATTCGCTGACATATCCAAACTGCAGGCACCTCAGACGTGCGAGCGTGCCCGGCAGAATAATGGTCCACTGTGCTCTGACCCACACAGTGGACCCCGGGTTTGTTATTCCTGTATATGATACTGTACTCTGGAGCGGCCTCAGAAAGTCAGCGTGATTATTGAAAGAGAGCCCAAAGAGTAGATGGGCGCCTGCTCAGCACCGAAACAGCGGGCTGTTTATCCAAGCTGTTAAATAAGGCTTCAAGTACAACACCCCCCTCCAACTCCACCGGGCCCAAATCTCTCTCATCTGGAAAGCACAGTTTCCATTTAAAATGTCACGTCCCAAACTGCACATTACATCAAATTGTACTTAATGGCATCCAGACAAACTTTAATGTCGTTCCAACATTCTCTCTCAATGCACCCCTCAGCCCCTTCTCGCTCCTTATAGCCAAGCAAGCAATCTCTCCTTCTCCCTGCTCAACATCTGGACTCCATTCCAGGTGGGGTGTTGAGAAAGGGGAGAACATCGGGGAAAGGAAAGGTGGAACGCAGAGAGCACAGAATAAAGACTGAGATAATGTCTTGGGGGAGATTTTGGTGGAAGTTACGCAAGCTTTTGGGATGTCAGACAGACCATACGTGAGATGGTTCTTTGATGATTCCTCCCGGGCATGTTCCTGTGGTCCTCCAGATCTCACGTTATAACAGAAATATCTAAAAACAATGAGGTTTTCGGCGCAACGAGAGATGTGAACCAGACCGAGGCGACTGCTGAGCTCGAGGCATAGCTCAGGCGAAGGTTTCTGCCAAAGGATAAACAAAAGAAAACTTCCAGCCGGGAAGAAAACACCAGGCCCTGCGCAGGGCCCTCGTCTGCCGCCGAGCCTTTCCTGACATCTAGTGGTGTGATCAGCAGCACACAGAGGGACCTCCCTCTCCGAGCAGTCATCAGTGCGTCCTGGATGAATGGTTTTAATAAAGTATTTATAGGGACATAAAACCTACTGCCTCCACAGTTTATGGGGTTATCAAATCATAATGCAGCGCCATATTTCGCAGCAATAAATACCTTTGTTCATCATTAAGAATTGATATTAGCAGTAGACATAACAACAGTAGCAGTAAGCCTTACACAGAAGCATTTAATCCTGTAAATATTGATGCTGAATTGTATCCCTAATGGATGCACCAGTTTACAAATTCTGGCCAAGAGCCAATTCTGACACCGATTTGTTTTTGTTATTTAATCCATCAGCATTATAAAAAAAAAAAACATGTTAAAAACAATTCAGCCCTTCATCACAGTGTCTTTGAAAGAACACACATTTGATCATGCAACTTCATAAAACAATCCTTAAAGAAAAAGTTCTCCAAAAAGATACAAATGCTGGCGTTACCTCCTCACCTTCATGCAGATGGAAAGTCTGCAGAGATGTTTTGTAGTCCACAAAACATTTCTGGAGCTTCACAGCAGAGGGGTGCTGCAGCATTCTGTCAAACAACTGACACAGATTGTTTCAAAATGTTAAGAGCTAACTGAAAAGAAAGACATCAAATGGCTCCATACAGCTCAGACGTTCTTTACGCCCTTTTTAAAGTGGAAATCTTCACTGGAGCCGTTGAGCTCAAAGCATTAGTGAGCAAGCCGCCTGAAGTGGGCGCATGAGCTCGATTGTGTGTTGAGGGTGTAAATAACACTCTTTTCCAATCAGTTTGGGATCATGGGGCTTCTGGGGACTTGGATTAAACCAGACAAGCTGTATGCAGCCATTTCAGTGTCATTTCATCTTTTACATCAGTCAACAAGTCAAATATGGGCCGATACTGATGATGGTCAATATACTGCTATATCCCCAGCAATGAAATGTATTGAAACAAATGTGTGCATAGTTGTCAGGTGCATGTTCATATCCATTGTTAAACAAATCCTAATTCTTGATAAGAATTTTTTTCCAGAGGTGAATACATTTGCCTCTTATAAAAAACAAGAACTGTATGTGTGAAAATACATGTCAGTGTTTAGATATGCCTGGTGTGCGATTCATGTGAGGCTGCAGTAGCACATGGGAAACTGTAGTAGTGCTGCCCTCTGCTGGTCAGCACAGTAAACTACACTAATACTGTTTAAAATGATCACGCTTGAAGTTGAAGGCAGTGAAAGGCAGGTTAGATTTGGGCTTCTTTTACATGCTGCTTAACAACAATCTGTCAGATGTGGGTGACACCTGCACCCGACAAACCTGTCCTCCGCTCCCTATGATTTAAAAACTCCACCCAGCTGTGATTCATATGGTATCAAGAGTGTATGAAAGCCTCACAGCCCGTTTACTTATATGTAAATATGAGGTGACACTGAGGTCACCAGTGTTCCTGTGCACCAGTGTTGCCAAAACAGTAACCGGTATGAGACGCAACAGCTTTTCATATCATATTTGTTATGTAATAAGTTTCCTACCATAGCAAACAAGGATGTCAAATCTGTGCAGATCTTTTAACCTCCATTTAGAATTGTGATACAAGTTATGTTTCATGGGTAACTCTTTATATACCAAAGGTCCTTTAATAAGCACTAAAGTTCTTATGAGGTGCTAATTGATAATCAGGAAAGTTTCACAGTCTAAAAAAAAAAACATTTTGTGTTGCTCACAGCAAAACAGTTCAGCAACATTCTCCCTAATCACTGAAATAGATGGGGACTTTTTAAAATGTAAAAAAACTAAAACAAATTATGATATGGTAATTTCAATCTTTTAAGCTAAAACCTTCACTCTAGCTGGGTGGATGGAAGAGCTGCACAGCTGTAAATTCTCTTCAAATCAATTTGGCATCCCAAGACTTGGATTATGCCTGACATCAGTTGTTTGGGAGAATGCTGCAATGCTGTTTTCATGGGAAGCTCCAGAAATGTTTTCTGCAGTACAAAACTTCACTTACTTACCATCAGCATGAGGACGAGCAGATAATGACTGGACTTTTATTTTTAGGTGAACTTATCCTTCAACCTTTAAAAGGCATTGTTTTTGCTTTGGATCTTGAATCTTTAAAACACAGTTAGCAGCTCATTAAAGTATAATAAACTGTGTATCAGTCTTAATAAAGCAACCAGAAGGTTAGTTAAGGTTTATAAATAACACCAGTGGTAAGTGAGTTACACTCAACGTGTTTGTAATGCTATTATAAACAACTGAAGGAATCTCAAGGCTTTAATTACCATTCCTAAGTGTCTATAAACTGTAAAAAGTGTCATGTAAGTGCTTGAAAATGTCTCATTATCTAACTAATTGTTTTTGATGCTGCCATTAGCACTCATACAATCTTGTTCACGTTAGTACGACCTTTATATAAAGCATCACTGGTTGAGGATTAATAGGGTTGTCACTTGTCATGTACTGTAGAGGGACTGTTCTCACAGCAGACATTTTAACGTGTCAGAAAGAAAAGCACAGATGTCATTAATACCATTAATAATGGTGCAACCCAAGCTCCAGGGCCTTTTTGTTGCACATACTTCTTACTGGGACGCTCCTGAGAAATGAAGTCAGCATCACTGTAAGTGGTTACACCTGTGTTTTACTGCCAAGACGCGACTAAATGTCAGCTTCGAAGCTCAAGACGTAAACTTGCAATTTAACGACTTTGTTTATCTTTATATTGTGTGTTACTTATGTTTAGTTAATAACGTGAGGTGTACATGTGAGATGGAGAGTCAGTGACAGTACTTGAATTCAGGGCAGACATCATGAAGAAGTAATGAAATGTAAAGCTGCAGAAGCTTCAGGTTGTGCGGTTTTATTAAGTGCCACATGAAATGCGAACATCATAGTGTATCTCTGAGTACTGCTGTAACTGGACTGAAGTGTAGCATCATCAATTATTTTCACACTAAATGTCCTGTGCATACATTATGCATTTTAAATGGTCTATATTATAGAATACAGTTCAATCACAAAAACATCAAAAATATCTGTATATTGAATTAATCTATAGTCCCTCATAAGCAACAAAACAGCAAAACAATTCATCAGTATATATGTATATTTTCATTATTTCTACTCATAAATTCTGCTTACAAAAGAAAGAAAAAAAAAACTCAAGGGCTTTTGGCCTGACTCTAGCAAGAAATTCACATACTCCTTTACCATCTGTAACAACTTGGACCCCCTTCCTCTCTTTCTCAATCACACACAATCACACGCACACACAGATGCAGGGAAGGCCTGCAGAAGAAAGCACACACTCATACACACCCACACCCACACCCACACACACACACACAGCGATGTCTGTGTGCAGCGCGTCTTTAAACATGGCATGCGGTGTAGGTGAGATTTTGGTCCCTTTGTGTCAGCAGGAGATTCAAATGATTGTCCAGATCCTCAGAGAGTCAGAGAGCCAGTCCTGTAGAGTTGGTCTAAAGCGTTGGTGTTATGTAAATCTGGCCTTAATACAATGTGATGTGGCTCGAGTCCACGGCAGCTGTGCATCATTAGAGCTAAGAATAACCTAAAGAGACTGTGGAGGCTGGGCCGTATGGAAAACAAAGCCCCAATTCTCATACAATTATAAGAAAGGCAAGAAAGTGAATCATAATATTGCAGAGTATGGTTAAATGTGATCAGAAAAGAACATCCTGTGCCGTATCGTTGACCGGTGTCCACCTCCACGCCCCATCCCAATGTCTTTAACTGAGTCGGATGAGGTGGAGCTTCAGGCAGACGAGCAGCACTCTACGTCCAGAGGGGGGCGGGTGAGGAGGGGCCGGCTCACTAGCGAGGGGACACGGTGGCTCGAGGGGAAGTTCCTAGAGCTTGGTGCATCTCTTTGGCGTGCTTCTCACAGTACATCGCATCTCCGAACCAAAAGTGACCTCTCATCTTGAGGTTAAGGCCGCAATCCGTGCACGTGTAGCACTCGGCGTGGCGGTAGTGGTCGTCCGTGATGCGCACAGCCACCGTGCTGTGGAGACATGGATGCAGTCAGACATCAGACAAACTACCCGTCATCGTTTCCAATGCAAATCAACATGGGTGTTTCGATGATCAACACAGATAAACCGGGCTCGGCACGGCGCGTGATGTTAGTGGTGTTGCAAGGTGGTCAGGCACACACCGACTACATTACTCGCCCACTGGCCCCAACATAATTTTGCTTTTTCAAACAATATGGCAGAGGAGATGTTGTCAAAGCGAAAACCGAAAGCAACCATTTCAGATTTAAACCCAAAACTAATGGGGAACCTGATAACGTTAATGAAGGAAAAAGAGTCGGTTACCTCACTGAGAGGTTGCAGGTGTGCACCCTTTCACCTGCAGCTCTTCATCTAACAGCTGCTTCTTATTCAACAGACTGTATAAAACTTCTCAGCGGACATATTTCAAACTGACCTGCTGTCAAAAATGACCGTTGTTTTGCTCTGTTAGAAGCACTTTTTGATGATCGACAGCGGCGAATGCTAAACTCACTCAACACGTTGCTTGTCCTGTGATGGTATAGAAGTAAACTCACGCTTCACTAGTTAAATTAATGTGAAGCTGCAGCAGTAAGGATATGAATGTGTTCAGTTAGTCTAGAGTACTGCGTAACACCAGTACTGTCACAAGCCAGTCAGTGGGAAAACTTTGACACTGCGGCCGAAGATAAACATCATAGTTTCATTTGTAAGTTAGACTGAGGTTCTCACAATACCAGAATGTTAAACTTTGATACGATACTAGAATGAAAAACAGATACAGCCTATACCGTTTCATATCATCATACTGATTTGAAATAGATGTTATTCACACCAAAACCCTCCCTGTAGCTACCCTGCTGAAAAAGTTAGTGAAGTGGGTATATTCCAGAGACTTGGATTATGCAGGTAGAGCTGTAAGGTTCCACCATTTTATTTATTTATCTATTTATATATTTGTGTGAGTCCCCCATCTACTTCTGCTTTCCCCATTCCATCTGCTTTAGAAAGAAGTAAAGACTTGATTCTTGTGTAATTAGATGCAGCTGTCAATTTAAAAAACCGTTGTGACACACTGTACATGTGGAACATCTTCTACTGCAGGGCAAATTAAGATTGTAATTATTGCCACACCTGCTATATGAGTTATTCCAGTGAGCGTGTCACTGCAGGTGACTGCACACTTACACAATGCTGGTGCCACACTTCTGACAGGTGTGGGTTTTCTTGACTCCTCCTACTGATGTAGCTGGTTTGGGCGCGCTGGGCGAGAGCTTCCCTGGAAACCGCAGGGCTGCCTCTGGAGTCAAACACAAACACACACACACGCGAACGCATTAACACAGCTGCTCACTGGGATGTTCTGACAGTCTCTCTGTTCATCACATCAACACTCTGTTTGTCTTCACCGCTCTCCGTCAGCGGAGCTTGTTTGTGTTTCCCACTCGTCATCACCAGCTCAGCACCCGAGGGACACGCTCCATGAAATGGGTTTCCACACATTGGTCATTATCACTTCATGAAAGAATGTCGTTACTATCTGGATGTATTCGCCCAGCCGTTTATCAAGGCAGAGGAGGGAAAGGAGGACACATGTATTTCATGATCTGCTGTTCACAACATAAACTGCACACAGGAGAGCTCTTCTCTACATCCTGCACAGGTGACGGCCATATGGAGCGAGTAACTCACACTCGCTTGTTCTGCACTAGAGCTGCAACTATTGATCATTTTCTTTAGCAATTATTTTCACTATTGATTGATTGTTTGTTGTTTGATTGTTCAGTCTTTTTCTGCAGAAAACTGTGAAGAACGCTCATAACATTTTTCCCAGAGTCTGAACTGACAGCTGTTTCCTATGTCCAACCAACAGCCTATCTTTGAAATACTTTTTCATAAAATGACAAAGAAAAGCAGCAAACACATACATCGAAAGGAGGTGAAACCAGCAAATTTCTGACATTTTTGCTTGAAGTATGAGCGAATCGACTAATGGTTGCAGCTCCGTTCTGCACTATGCACGTAACGGGTACAATATTAAAATGGTGCCAGCAACTGTAGAAGACAATATGAATAATGATGCATTTGACATAAAAGCCAATAACTGAGAACAGGCCCTGCGCGTACAAGTTATTGAGATTGAGATAAACTAGGGCTGGGAGATACATCAATATCACATCATCATCGGGACATGAGACTGTATTTCATCCTAGATTTTGGACATATTGTGATATGTTAAAAAAGAGTTGTACAGTCCAGATCTACAAAAATAGAGGCAATCTAAGCCCTTTTGTCCCATTTATATTCTTTACTTGCTCATATTGTTCAGGGTTGCTTCAAAGTGCTGACACACTAAAAAACAGCAGCGTTTAACCGAATCACCCATTTAGATAAAAAATGAGACATGATCTTAATTCATAGTGGAATTTGTGTTTGAACATTTGTGCAACAACAAACATTACTCAACACTGTGCGCTAAATAGGCAGCGATCCTTCTCCTTTCAATAGTCCATATTTACTTTGAATGCAAAGTGTTTCTAACCTTTCTCGTCAGCCTCCAGGACCTCCTGCAGCATTTTAAAGGTGTTGGACTGACGAGGTGCTGTGCGGGACTCCTTGTTCTCCTGGATCATCTTGTACACCTCAGATTCCTTGTCGTACTTCTGCATGGCGAAGTCAGAGCTCGAGCTGCTGTAGGAGGAAGAAAAAGAAAAAAAAAAAGAGAAAAAAATTACGTTATCACACTAAAATTGTTCGTTGAGTTGATGTGTTTGGCAGATAATGTACATTTATGAAAGAGTCCCGAGCCTGGTTTAACTAAATCCAGAGGAAATGAGGGAGGGGGCAGCAGCTGGCTTTAAGACTTTGACCTTCTAGCATGAAGTTTAGATTGCACACCACAGGCAAGAGGCCAAAGAGTGTCCAATCACACACGCTCAACAGGACCCCATCGTATTCCCTTACCGGAAGCACGGTTTCAAGCCCCGAGGCAAACTCAAAGAGGACACGAGGCTGACAATGGCAGCATCTAACAAGGGACATCTTTTATACTGTCAAACAACAGTGGTTAAATATTATCTGTGTGTAAATAAATGAGAAGGTCCTATGCCTGACAAAAGGCATGAAGGAAAATAACAGACAGGAGCTCTGTGCCTCCCACTGAACAGTCTACTAAACCGCCAAGAAACAACAGGAAAAAACTACTTCTAACTTTGCATCTCGTGGGTGTTTCCAGACAGTCAGTTCACAGGAGGGGGCAGCAGGGGAGAGGAAGCTTTCACCTTTTGGTAGTACACGCCGTGGAGTCATTAAGAAATTAGAAGAAAGAACAGTGGCTCCCTTTACAAGCAAATTCTTTACCCCTGCTGTGGTGGAAAAGTGGTTACTTTTTACTGCTTCTATAATGTGTGGTTGAAATACCAATCCCTCCCTGCCCCTGCTGAAGAAACACATGAAGTATCAGCGAGTGTAAAGGAAACACAGAGACACAAACCCTGCTTCTCGTGTTCGTCTGTTTGCCTGAGTGGAGGAGCTGAGTGTTTGCTGTCAGCAGGAACTGGTTGGCCAGGTACACTCTAGCTGGGCCAGGTGTGGTTCGATGCCTTTCACCTGTCAGCCACTGTTAGTCAACTTCACCTGACTGACTGTCTCGCCTGTTGTCACAAGCAGCGGTTCTGACAAAATATTTACTGGTCAACTGACACCTGTGCTGTGAGGAATCTGCTGGGAGACAGTGACCGATACTTCAGCCATAAATGCCGTTTCTTACCGTGACGTAACACACGTGAACCTTTAAACTGTCACCACATTATGAGGCCTTAATGTGGCATTTAGATGTTGTGAGGTTGTGATGAACTTTTAACCTAAATACAATACTAGTATAGAACTTGACTCTCCATACCCTCTGATGATACCAGGGCCCAAAAAACACACAATACACCATAATTTTTTTCTTTTCAATTTTTGCAAAACCCGGTAAGTAAACCACCTTGGTCCTGTATTCCTTGTTGTCAAATTGGCAGCTATCTGCCATTCAATACCCTCAACAAGAACATCTCTACCTGACCATTTTCACAGGAAATGCATTAATATGCAGAGGCAAGTATCACTCCACCTTTGATTTCATGCGAACTATAAATTAAGAGGGTGAGAGAGGATTCCTACATCTGTCCCTTTATTCGAATCTGCACCAAAAGGGTGTTGGGGTCTATTCTGGGCCAAGACCCATCAGCCAATTAAGTTATGTGGAAATCAGTAGTTAGAGGAGTTTTTGTGTATTCCTGCTGACAAACCAACCAACCAACAGACATGAGTGAAACCATAACCTCCTTGGTGGAGGGAACAATCTGTGCAGCACTTGCAATCTGATTGTAGTTCTGCTTTTTTTTTTTTCATAGCTTCAGCACTTACTATTGTATGTGGTTATCATATAATTTCAAACACGTGGTATCAAAACCCGGGTAGCATACATGTGTCTTGCAGTCCTCAGTCTGACGAATATAAGTTACGTTGCAGTGACATAGTATGGGGAGCATTTGCTAATTTGGAAGACATTGAAAAGACATTGTCATTGGTCGACATCTGAGCAATGTCTCCTAATGAGCAACAATCCCTATACTACGTCTTTCCAACATAACTCCCACATGTAATAATACCCACATCTGTAAGACACACATGTGCTATGGGGGATAAGTGTTGAAGTATTGATACTTTTGACAACCTTATATTGTTGGACAAGGACAACATTTTGTCCAAAAGTAGTTGGACGGTGAAAGATTTGCAAAAAGCAAGTTGCGTTTGTTTTATCCTCCTTTTTTATTTTCCAATTCCAGCATGGAAGAGGATGACGGGATTAAAATGTCAATTTTAGGCTAACGGTAGAGGAATAGTAGTGATTTTTATTTTTTTTTTACGCACAATCCCCGACTTGATGATATTGAATTTGACAATTGACAATCTCAGATAATGCTGTGTAACATATTGAGTGTCAAACCTTTTGTAGTCTATGGGATTAATGAGCCACAGACATCAGCAAATACTGTGTATCTTCCCTAGTGAGACAGCAGTTTTCACTTCACTTTTCACTTTTGTCTTCAGTCTGGGAAACACATGCTCAGTTGGATTGAGGTCAGGTGATGGACTTGGCCAGTCAAGAACGTTGAGCAGTTTGGCCTGACAGAAAACGCTCCCTGGTTGCTTAGTTTTTTGGTTCAGGATCACTGTTCTCATGTGCTGCTTTAAAATGTGGAGACAGTGAGAGAAAAGGGCGTCCTTGTGACTTAAAGACCAAAAATGAATAAAAACAAAGACAAAACATTAAAAACTGTGTCGCTTTCCAAATTATCATGGACGCTTCCTCATTGTGTTGCATTTAAAACTACATCTCTTAAGGTTCTATAAGTTTTAAACATGGCTGTGTGTTTTAACATGTATAGTTCATTCCTGGACTTCAGCTTTTGGTTCAGGCTTCCTGCTCAATGAACATGGCTGAAACAGGAGATGGCAAACTGACAAGACAACAAATATGCGACCAAACGTTCAGACCCTTTCCTCTGCATCACCGAACATGGTTCAAATTGAAAACAGACCTCTACAGAACACCCTCCAAGTTCTCCACATGCTCAGCTCCACCCTCAGTCCATTTCCCCTTTTCGTTTCGCTCACTGTCCCTTCTGAAATTGCAATCTCAAAACAAATGGAAAGTCTAGGTCAAATGGGGGTAAAACAAATAACAGAAGAGAGGGAGAGGGGAACGGCATGCATCTGAATAAGCAGTCGAGTGGAAGGATCTACAGTGGAAGCAGACTTTACGAAAGAATCAGACATCTTCACAGTAGATGTTCTCACATCGACACCATGTCTGCATCTAACATGAGTGTGTTGTGTCCCAGACTTGGAACAGAGGAACACTGATAATAATCTAGTCATAGCACATGCATGGAGCCAAAACATACCCAGGATCACAAGGCCGAATTCCATCCCCATTACTCAAACCGGCTTACTTACAGAACTTAGCACTGGCAAAAAGAAATTCAAATGACAAAAGTCAAAATGACAAGACTCACCTCAGAAGGAAAGAATGATGGAACAAAGAAAAAGAAGCTGAGTTATTCTTTCCAGTAACTGTCCCTGTGCTGCTAACACTGCTGAGGCTCAGAACAAACGCATGAGAGAAAAAAAAAAACACACGCTTGCAGATGCCGAACACACACCTCTATCTAAACCAGACCAGACAGAAAAACAAGAATCTGAGTGAAAGGTGTGCCTCTGGCCTCAAACTCATTGGCCATGCGACATGAAGGGGAGGGTAAATGGGTGTCACAGAGTCTGTGATTGGTCGGGGAGGAGCAGGGAGAGGCTTGGTGTGCAGGCTGGGGGCTCCAGACTGGGGGCCAATCAGGGGGAGAAGTACAATCAGACTTTTTTGGGGAATATGGGGTGTTTGTATATGAGTGTAGCTGCTGACATGTCATATCACTGGTCGTGGTTAAACGGGGGGGAACTGGGGCCAAAGTCAACCATCCTGCACTGTGAAAACACTCGCACCAGGCTCTCCAGCCGACAGAGTGGACACAAAGGATTATGTGAGAGACTCAAAAGAAGACTTTCATTTCTGCAGTGACAGAAAACATTGGACGGTCACCGTGAATACAGAAAATGCTCAGAGGGCAGCACCTGGACGCCACAAACTGAGTCAAATTACAGCTGCATCGCCTCATCAGAGGGGCGAAACAGGAAAAGCAAACTGCAGTGCAGGTGGTGGAAACAATATAGTGTTTCCCAAAGGCTGAACATTCATCTGTACTTGTCGTGCAGCTGAAAACTGCTCTAAGAACAGAGAGTCAGCTGCAGCACAGCAGTGAATTCACAAACTGACTGACACTAAATGAAAGCACTGGTTTAACAGACTTCTCAGATTTGAGAGGCAATTCACTAGCCTTTCACAGACTTTTGAAAGAGGAAACTAGATGTAGGCTGATTTGGCACCGAGAGGACATATTACAAACCATCGGAATATAAGGGGAACTCAGCTCTGACAGTGGCCGATAGTTTTCCCCATTATAATATCTAGCTTCCCGACGTGAATTATTGACTTTGGAAAAATAAAACCTCAAAAAGTACAATAAAAACTTTTTTGTCAACTACTTTGAGTTCAAGGGCCCAGATTTATTTATTCATTTAGATATTCATTGACTTGGGTGTTCAGTTCAACAGCAATCAGTTTCAAATAAAATCAAAAATAGCTCATTTCTCATTTTATTATTGTGAGTAAGGGGTGATTAGAACGCTACTGTTTTTTACTTAACAAAACATTTGTTTTTATATCAGTCTTTAAAAATTCTAAATCAGCAGATCTCTAGAGGAAACAATAATTACAGATATAAAAGGGAATATTCCAAGCAGAAACTGGCTGACCACATAAATTCCAAAATGAGTAATATTGCAATGTCGTAAACTTAATGATATAAGATCATTTAATCCTTAACAATATCCAAAAACCCTGAGGTAAAAAAAGTTTTGATTACAGTGTCAGAGATGTTGATTTAACAATACTGTCGTGATATATACCATTTTGTCAAGAGTACACCTCCATATAGAAATAATACAGTACAATAAAACAAACTCTCTAACATTTTACTGCCGTTAAATCAGTGCAATTTTAAAAAAGCAGGACCTGCAGTTTTTTACAATAAGGTACTTATTACTGTCAGAGATGGCTTATACTAAAAGATTCTGTTTCACAACCAGGTAATCTAGGTGCTGTATCGTAGGCAACTGGACTCATTTTAATTTCTGGAAGACATTTCACCTCTCATTCAAGAGGCGTCTTCAGTTCTAACTAACTGGAGGAGTTGGCTGGCTGTGGGAGTGTCCTTACAGAGTCATTATTGCTGCTTGTGAGTCGGTCAAACCGGCCTTCATATGAGTTTCTAAAGCTAGCTGAGCCCGGGTGTGAATTGTTTTTAAGCTGTCTGGGGAGAGAGCTCAGTACAGCACTGTAGGTGGGTGATAAGTAATGTCTTAGGCCACCTCCTCGGTTGTTTTACCATGACCTGGATGACTGCGAACCTTCATTAACACAACCAGGTAATGCTGACTTCTCAGGCCTGAATCTGTGGATGTCACGCCTACTGGCCTATAGATGGCGCTGAATGACTGCCTGGACATGAGACCATCCTACTGATGTTGGAAGGTGTGGAAGCTTCAGGCTGTACTTTACACTTACAGTAACTGTTTTTAATGGCTATTTAGATTGGAATATAAAATGTCATTTTTATGTTAAAACTTTCCCAAACTTACATATTAACTTAACTTATTTTTCAATCATGAAGTCATAAAACTAAAATGGCATGAAATGTGTGTACAGTTCTGTGTGAAGTGTGTCATGTGCACTGTAAAAACTTTGGATTGCTCATATGCAAAAGTATAAATAAGTATTTGTTCACACTTCTACAACAGATGCAGTAAAAGCAATGATTCTCTAGAATCCTTTTCTAGGATTGTATTGTATTTGTACTTCATGTTTCATCGCAATAAAGTGGGCAAATAAAAGATTAGATGTGTGTATGCACAGATAACAATTTACAAAATGTTTGCAGTGAACCATGGTCACACAAGATGATTTACAGGTGTGATCCGATCAGTCTTTACCTGCGGCGAGGGGACATGGGTACGTCCCGATCAATGGGGCTATGAGGCGAGTAGCGTCCCGGTGGTGTCGGGGTTCTGCTGGACACAGAGTTACTTCTGTAGTCTGAAGGGGAGAACTCCTGTAGAGGAAGAGGAGGGCGACAGCAAAAGAAAAAGTGAGTAATCTTGAAAGTCTCACTTCCTGCAGCAGCTCAAAAAAACAACTTTGCAGCTTTAAAATTAATGCATCTATTGAGACAGGGCGCAAGTGCTTAGATCATGATGTAATGGTTCCTGAAAAAGAGTCACAGAAAGAGCTATGCTCAGTCATCGCAGAGGCAGGAAAATAATCTTGGATAAGCAGCAGTATTGGCACTGAACAAATGTAGCGTCCTTGTTTCAGGAAGCTCTAAATCTGAGGAGACTTTACTGTGTGACAGCCTGGAATAAAATACAGTCTGACACACCTTCATGTAAGACATATCCAGTCAAGATCAAAACTGGAGAGATTTATAAAAGCTTGAATGAGATCCACATGAGAAAGCACCATATACAGAACGCTGGGGATCGTACTTTCTACGTCATCACATTTGACTGAAACCTGGAGTTTCAGTTTTGAGAACAGAATAAACACTAAACGTGGATACCCTTTGATCGAATTTGCTGCCCTGTTCTCTCACATTAAATTTCTACCGCATGAGTCACGCCCAACATTCCTCTCCTGCAGCCCGATCAGTCTCAACAATCGCAGCAACCCACATCAACATTTCTTATCTTGATTACTATTTATATACGCTCTGCACTTCAGCCCCTCAGCTGATACATGACGGACTGTCTGGCAACAGATGTTTGGCACTGACTCAACTGTTGGGCTGATAGGAAATACAGAGGCAGAATGTACTTCAATGGGTTCCAGATGCGCGGCCAATCTCACAGTTATTTATGGTAGGTAGAAACAGTATCCCTCGTCATGAAAGGAGAAAAAAGGTTCCACTCTGAGAACCTAAAACTGAACACTTACTGTACAAGTTACACTGTTATTATGGAAGGAAACTAAGAGCATAGTCTTAAGAGAATATTTGTCTTTCGACAGAAGAGGGTGCTACACACCTTCTGTACACCAGAAGCTCATAAACTAAAGGGCTCAGCTGATGTGCTAATGCCACTCTTTACTGCAGAAACCAGAGGCAGCAGCACACAGTTACAACATTATGGGCAAAGGTTGATTTATTCAAGTTTAATTAGGTCATGAGAGAGCAGGAGTGGGCCACTAATGAAAGTGACCTCAGGCACATGTTCACACTAAACACTCTGCACACCTGGACCAAGTCTGCACAGCACATAACTCAAAGCAGACATTTTTACTGTCAGGAATCCAAACAAAGTAATTGTTTTTAACCACAACCCTGTCTGGCTCCTCACCACCTGGGATACTGACCACTTACTGGGGCTGCACAATATGACAAAATATATATATATTGAGATTGTTTAGACAGATTTTGCAATTATTATATGATTTGTGGGAATGGTCATATTTGCAACTCAATTTGATTAATTTCCACTGATAAAACTTGTGTCAGTACTATTATACTGTGATGGTCTGACATTTGTCAGGTTCTGAATCAAGCAAATGTTTTTTCTTCCATCTGCAGAGCAACATCTGGAGGCAAAAACATCTGTGCAGAACTGCAGAACTTCATTATCATGCCGTTTTGTCACATTGTCACAGCATCTGTGTTTTGGAAATTGCACTTAGCTATATTGTAATTTCAACAATATTTTCATTCATTTTAGTAGTGATGGACAATAAATATTGGCCTGATAAATTATCGGCCCGATGTTGGATTAAAGTCGAAAAATGGAGTTGATAAAATTTAGCAGCAAGCTTCTCTAATGTTGGTCTGCAATCCATCAATAAACACAGAGAAGCAGTGGAAGAAGATAAATAAATCAAATATCTAATGTGAGATGACTTACTGATATCAGTGCAGTCCTAAACTTTACAGCCCTACCACTTGCTGAAGATAATAGAGAGCCTACTTAAACTCTACTGCAAAAAAGCAAACTAACAAAATGACATTGTTTTAAAAATGTTGTCTCCAAACAGTTTCACAACTTCCAGTTTACCAGGGAAACAAAGCTATTACTTTATTTTGGGTCTGTGCACAGTCCAGGAGCAGTTATGAATCAAATAGCCCTCAGACAACTCAAAAGTCTCAAGAGTAGAGCTTTCACAATAAAGCTCACAAGTTTTTCTCCCTCAACGGTCTCCAGCTGGCATCAGTGTCACGCAGCCTCCATCCAAACGGAGAAATATCTCCACCCGGCCCTTTGAACCGGTACACGCCTGTGACTCAAGCTGGAGCTGATGTTGGAGCTCCAAGCTGACACAGTGGCACCGATGGAGTCAAAGATTTGTGTGTCCAGTGCCAGCAGCACCCGCTTCCAATTCAGCAGCTCTTTGAACAATGTCTCTGTTCTCAATTGAGTCCAATTTTCCTCTTCTTTTTCCTCAGCGAGTGGGCAGATTAGCGGTGCGTGCCAGGAAGCTTTTACCAGAAACGATCATAGGGACATCTCCCTGCGATTCCTCCCAGGATAAACCCAGCATAATGACTGCAGGCTCATAACAGCACATATTCCATATCTTCAGACCACAAGGATAGAGACATCCATGTTCTCTCCTGCTGTGAACCAATCTCAAGAGCATATACCTGATAGACATATATGCTTTAGGGATTTTTTCAGGAAAACCTAGTGAAGCCACACAGTATGTGTATATGAATCCATACTAATGCAAACCAAGCCTATGTTATATAAGCGTCTGGCTACCGAGAGTGGATCTTCATGCTCTCCAGCAGCAGAAGAATTACGGGTAAAATCACAACTCTGATCTATGAGACTCAAGAGGAATGCAATGAAGTAAAGAAAAACAAAAGGGAAGAGGGAGAGAGAGAAAAAACAAGCGCTCCACTGTGACAGCGAGTATGCAGCTGTGATTGAGTTTGACCTTAGCAAGTTCAAAAAAACTTTGTCTGCACCACCAGAGCAGTTCTCCCACAACAATCATCTGTTCTACAGTCTCTGATGCCAGCCTTTTATAGCAGTAACCATGGCACGGCTGGCAGTGGCCGTAAGCTGGGCTCCCCCAAAATCCTCACTGCTGCATTGTGAGCCATCACACCATTACACACGGCTGATCTCAGGCCTACAATGCGTTTGGTAAACCTCGCCATGGAAGTGCCAACAATGCCCCAATGTCTCATGCACCGACAAACTTTAGGGAGGGGCACAGGCGAGCTGAGGGAAGCCTGTTATTTCGTCTTGGATGGGAGCTCGATTCAGAGAGACCACTGACGAAAATCAGCCAACTCTTCCTGGTTCCTGTGGCTGGAGAGAGCAGGAAGCCCTGATTAAAGCTGCATTAAACTTTAATCAGAAGCTCACAGTCAACATACACAGAATCATTAGGCCAAATCAAGTCCGCTGCACTGGTCTTGACCTGCATATACAATAACATATCTGACCTGTGTGACTTCATAAGTACATCTAAAACACTGAAACGCAACCCTTCAGTTTTTTTAAGTGAGGGTTGTGATTACCCATTTTTGTCCTACACAAATACATCTTCTGCCAAAGTTTGAACAGTTTTGAATATTTCACATTGTGTTGTTTTTACAGTCTGAAGTGGGCAGGGCTCAGTTGGAAAAAGGTAGTATCAACCACTTCTGTGCAAAAATGAAGGGCATCACGTTGTGTTGAAAAGTGGTGAGGATATATGGGAGATGTTTTTTTCTTGAACATACAGGATTTGGGGCAATGTAATGAGGCTTGTATGAAGTCAGTAGATGTTATGACAAACTGCATGCTGGCGCATCAAAATGTATTTAATCTCAACTTGTTAGTTAACATTTTCTTGGTGTGGGATATTTTTTAGCACATTTTAAACTTATAATGGTTTTAAGATGTCAGTGGACAAAATTGTTAAAGGCATGTCCCCAGCATTACCAGCGTGAACCTATGCCAACAATCAAAGCTGAGCAACATCGAAATCGAACCCACACACTATGAAGCGGGATGTGAGGGTAAGCAAGGTGTCTTCTGGTTTACAATTCTTTTGAGAGTACATCGCAACCCTAAGTTATGCTTTTGCAAAGGACCCCAAAAAAGTAAAGTATTATGAATGGATATGATTTTCTGAACAAACTTAGTGATGTATCCAATATTAAATTTGAAACCAAGTTTTACAAGTTTTGATGTTGAAATCTGGAACTTTCTGCGGAATGAGTCCCTCTGCAGCGGCAAGACATCTGCAGCAAAGATGGCAGACTAGTTGTCTGCTGTTTATTTGAATCATCCATCCACCCATCCATTTTCTCTACCCGCTTTTATCCCTGGCAGAGGGGAGGGGGCTGAAGACTTTCTCAGCATGAAATGTGTGAGCTGACCTGACAAACCACAGCCAGCCTAATTTCTCAAAGTAACAAAATCAATTCAATTGTGCTTAATTCTGTGTTTAAATCTGTCTACAAAACTGTTTTTAACAGCGATTTATGGATTTAAAACCATTAGGGATACCAGTTTTTATTACCATTACCGTTTCATTAAAATGTCCTTTGTTGCTCTAAAGAGCGTCTTCGGATGACTGAACTTAAATGTCATGCTTTGATTGAAGTTATTGAGCGTGACTGGCTTATGTTCAAGAAAAGGCACATTACGGGAGGGGGGAAAAAACTGTCAAAATGCAAGAGAGTCAATTTAAAATGAAAACAAGCCCCTGGTCTATGATTGGCCACTTCGAGACACAAACAAACAGGAAATAGTGCGCTGAAGTGAGGGCAGCTGTTTCAGATCAAGACCAATGGGAGACGTTGGGGACAGTGCCAGTGGAGGAGCCTTCAGTCTGGCTCCAAGCAAGCCACTCTGCATCATCATCATTACCACCCTGCAGCTTCAATTACAGGGCATGGACCAGCAGCACACAGCAGCGATGCCGAGGGGAGTTCTTATTTTGGGAATCTTGGTGCTGCTGTAAGAAAGTGCCATAACTGCTCATTCACTGTCTCCACCACAGACATGACTGCTGTAGTACAATGAGGCAGGGGACACAAGAGCAGACATCCTGGGCTGGGTAATAATCAGCGCTGTGTACACTGTTTCCTATCCAGCAGTGTGCATTGGTGGAGGTCCTGAGTAAAGACCTGAGGCTGATGGTAACCTACTCGTTATCCACTGTCACTGATGGACCCTGCCTTGTAATTATGTCTGAGCAGTGGTGCGTTGCTGTGTGCACATTCTGTAACAAAACACAATGTGCGCCGGAACACGGAACATCGTTTTATATCAAAATTCATCTCATTAACATTCTTGACCTTTATTACTGCCTCATATCCTGCTGCAGCTGCTTTATGGAAGGTCTGATCAGAATAATGTGACTCGCCCAGGGCGCTGATGGGTGAAAACTGACTACAGCTACAGGAATTTTCAAGTCCAACATTTAACATTGTTACTTGTAAATGATGGCAGAATTTGAAGGCGGCTCCAAAACCATAGGGGGCAGCGTAAGTGCTGACTTCTGCTCACTTTATTCTTTGCTGTAGCGATCTTTGGCTGTAGCGACTACCTGCCATGAGAAATTAACTCAGTTAGCTGTGGAGGTAAGCGGCCCTATCGGCTGTACGCACTGCAACCTCTGATGACGGGGGATGTCACTAGAGGGAAAAGGGCTCAGTTAGCAGGGCGGGACACCACCCTGCGACTGAACACAGCCCTCGAGACCAACATATACCAGTTTGAAGACAAGGGATGGAGGTGATTTACAGTGGCCCTGATCAGGAATGACACCGAGGGCAAGAAAACACAACAGGCATAGACAGGAGAGGTGTGAGGCGGCAGAAAAAAAGAGAGAGACGGAATATTTTCACATCTTACTCTGAATAAAAATTATTTTTATTCCAACCAATACAGCGGTGATGAGGGGAAAAAAACTAGGACTATGTTGGTGAGTTTTACTTTGTTCATGTTCGGTTTGAATGAAATTTTTTTGATAAGTTAACAAGGAAATTAAACTTGTCTTACTTTAATAAAAGCAAGAAACTTCAATTCAGGAGATATACAATTGAATGTTTCCTTTCAGTAAGGAAAATGGGTGTAGTTTTATTATTTTCATTTATTTGATCAAGTTGCGACCTTGCTACTTTTACATCTCCTGCCTATACTGCAGTGGCTATAGGATTATTTCTGAAAATATACTTGCTTTTAACAACATGTACGGGTTAGCACAAGGGCTGGCTCGTGTACCCTGAGTTCGTCTGAAGTGTCAATTGTGCATGTCCTCCAAAATTAACGCTACGTGTACATAAGATGTAGCTTCAGTGGACATCTATAGTACATAACTACATAAATAAAGTACATACACTTTGTTGATAGTTAAATTCTTCATATCTGCCATATCTTACAAATCGCTCCCCTAATATATACAAACAAAGGGATCAAGATGTTTTAAACCTCAGGGCAGGCTTCATTCAACCTTTATCAAAAAAGAAATGTAAAACTCTTCATAAACAGTACCCAGTCACTACAAGAAGTGAGCTTTTTAAAGTCAAGCTCAATCTTCTCAATCCTCTATAAGTCTTTGCACACAAAAATCCTTGTGCAGCATTCAATAACAGGGAATAAAGGAGACAGATCTTCGTGATGCCGGTGCTAATACTGTACCTCCCCCTCTCTCCAGTCGTTCACCGCGGCCACACACCATCAAACTGCCTCAGATATAAACCATATGGATAAGATTAGAGGCCGACTGAACAGCAGAGGGATGAAGACAACAGGACGACAGTCAGTAGACAGTAATTCCTCTGTATGCTGTCGCCACTGTCAGATGAAACAGAGCTGAGTTGACTTCTTTTTTTTTTTTGCTTTCTGCCTGTGAGAATTTATTTTTCTTAATCTCAAATCAATAACAGCTCAGAAAAGAAACATTGATGATACACCGGACTGTTTAAAAGTAGATGCGAGAGGAAATATTTAGCAAAGCAATTTCTGAACTGTAATGCTCATGATGAAAGTTGATGAACCCGATTGTGTGTGAACTGTAATGGCACAGTAAAGACTTAGAGACCCCTGAGACTAGCCAAAGCCGTCTCATGTGATCATAGTGTAGGTGGTCTAAGGGAGGCGCTCACTCACCCACACTGCCACCAAAAAGTCAGAGACACAATGAGGAATGAGCACTGAGTCTGAGCGTTTATTTATCCGAGAAGGGTGCTACAAGCAACACATTTTTCATCCCTATTAAATTCCCCACAAGGCTCCGACTGCAGCAGCATATCAAGCCCATTAGACATCTGGAGTTCATTACGGTTGGACTCAACTCGCTGGACTTCATGATACTTTTAATTTACAGTCGCCCTGGATGCCTCCTTTCATATGCATCAAATAAAGTGCAGTAACAATCGAAAGAAGCTGACTTTCAACTCAAAAAAGTCACTTAGTTGGGAGGTCTCGATGCGGTGCCACTTTTCACAGCTCATCAGTAAAAATCCCTCCATAACAAGGTGACAGTTAGCGCTCTAATGGTTAATGATGACAGCGGTAATTAGAAACAGTCTGGTACGTCTCTCTCTCTCTGATTTCACACAGAGATACAGTAACTCTACTGTATAACATAATGCTATGACTTATAATGCAATACAACATGATGGAGTGTAGCTCGATGCTCATATTTCTACAGGATTTCCGTGAATGGCTAAAACATAAATCCAAAGTGTCAGCAAGACATGCCTTTATGGGGTCTCGTTGTAGCAGAGTTATTCTTCGGCGTTAACTACAGATGCCATTTTACTAGCTTAACAATTATGATTTATGACCAACAAATGCAGCCATAGTAACCATTACCCTCAAACGTAGGTGTTGTCCTGTGTAAAACTAGGGGAATATCTGCTGACATGTCTGTTTTTGCTGGCACGAACACACTGAGGGGCAGTTATACACGTCGTTCCCTTGACAACAACTTTTGGAATGTTGACATACCGCTCAACCACCTTCGTAAACAGCAGCAACTAGTAAAAAGACCCATCTCTCCCGGCCAACATTTCCCCATAAAACTTGCAGGGCCGAGTGTCCCCATGAGTGCGCCCGGGGGCTTTGGAAAGCACGGGGAATCAAAAGTGCCCCAGTTTGCTTTTCCACTCTGGGGGAAAGAAAAACACGCGTGCTGATCAATCAGCGGGGATGAGGAGAGGCATGCTGCCCGTGCTGGGGCCACAATGGACCCCGAGCTTAACGGCGACGAGTCCACGTGAAAAGACCTCACACTGTCCAGTCACACAGCTCACTGTGCAGAGAAGAAAACATCCCTCCACCGTGGCCACAGCCAGCTCGCTCCCCTGACACTAGCTTGGCTCAGCAAAGCGCCGACCTGCCAATCCAAACAACAGCCCCGCTCATGTCAGCCCTGAAATAGCACATCATTCCAAGCCATCATCGTCAAGGAAAAGTTATGCATGTCTACATTTAGTGCTGGAGGAGAAGCAGCTACAGGTGAGGCGCATTTACCTCAGCAACTCTCTGAAAGTAAAGTCTTCGTAATAACCGCAATCTTCAACCAGCAGTGCGTGCAATATAAAGTTTTACACTCTGGTTCCATTTAAAAAACATAAACTTAGTTCTATTCCTGCATGCCAAGTCACCAGTTCTGGCTCAAAGCGCTGACCGCAGCTTTGCACTCTAGTCCACCACAATCTCCAGAATAGTGCAGGACGAAGACCAGCCGCTGGCGTGCAGGCTGGGCTGCTCCTAGGAGAACGGTGGAGATGTATGGAATAGAGGATGTATGGATAGACTTACCCTGCCCTCTCTGGATAAAGAGCTTACTGACACATGTCATGCAGCCAAGGCCACTCCACCCAATATAGTATAAAGAGGAAAGGTTTGGTCTGCACTGAGTGTCACCCTGCAGGAGCTGGCCATCCTACACTAGGAGGGATGTATTTATAAAGCAACCACCCTATCCCAGCACAGGATCCTGCAGCCCACTGAAGCAACCCTCAGGAACCTCAAAGTGCAGCAACTGCAAACCCAGACACGGAGCCTGGTCCTAATGGCCCAGTGACGGGTCAAAGCAGTTTGGTTTTGGCCCTGTGCATCGCAATAGAGATCCTGTTGTGGTCATTTCTTGATGATATAAACAGATGCTCTGAATCATGACGGTGGCCGGCTAGTTCAGATATAATCCCATGCCTGACTTCAAGGAATCCAGGATGCCTTTGCTCCCTTTTGTCATGGTGGTGAGCTGTTATTAAATGGTATTGAAGTCAGTGAACACAGCCAGTCACATCATGGCAAAAACAAAACTTAACAAAAACTGCAGCATACAAAGTTGCACATAATAAAGAAATAGTTTAACGTATGGACTCCTGCAATTTTTAATGTCTACAGCAATGCATTTTAAATGTCTGCAGTTTTCTTTAAATTATTCTTTCCTCTAATGAAGGTTGGAGGTCAGGGTAAGCAGTTGATACTGTAAGGAATACTTCCTGCAACAGGACCACTGATTAAAAAGGTCAATTGCCGTATTCAACACACGACCCTTTAGAGCTTGATTGAGATGTACTGGAACGACTTCCTGAACAACATTCATTCACATGGCCAAATGTCTGTGGTATGGGAAATGTAAAAGTCAATGCAGACATTCTTGACCCAAGGGAAAATTGTTTTACAGTCAAGTTTAGATGCACTAACCGCAACAAAAACAGAGAGAAATCCCATAAGCACTAAGCATGCAAAGCAATGAAAGAAATGTGCAGAAAAGGCCAACACTGGTCGATGAAGATGTCTGTTTTAAGTCAAGGCCAGGAAGTGCATTGTCTAATACTTCTAATCTTTGCATGTTATAATTCATGTGCAGGCAAGTTGGACTTATGATGAGGCACAAAGGACATAGCTGTGTTGGAGTAGCCTCTGGGCTGAGCACAGTGGTGTGATGGCTTAAGTACAGTTTGGGAATGTCAGCAGGCTCCCTGGTGTCCACTGCGCTCCACCCCGACCCCCGTCTCTTCCAGCTCCCATCACACAACGACAGGCCTTGTGACGCGAGGGGAAAAAGCAGCACCAGCCTTCCACAGCCTCTGCCATAACAGCCACTATTGTACACAGGCTTTTTCTCAGGACATCCAACACCCTGGAAAATGGGGGATCCCGTTGCGCATCCCACTCTCCACACTCAGGGAGCAAAAACAGGGGTGGAAAAGCCTTTTAGGAGCTTTTCAGAGAGGCTGATCACCTGATACAGCAGCACTCTGCACTTCTCAGGCAGGACAGAGGCCCTTGTCATGGAGGCTCCACATCTCAGCGCTCACTGGGCTGCTGTGTTCCTGCCAGCCCGAGCTGCATAATGCACAGAGTGCCCATGGCAGGCCTCTTCCCAGCCATTTCCCCACCGAGCGCTCTGAAAGAACTCCACTCACTAATCACAGCGCTGCGGCAGGAGGCTCGTCACCACTTTAAAACCAGGGTAGACATCCCTCCGAGGATGGGGTCAGCCAAAACCCCAAACTCTCATCCAACAGGCTGCATGATGGTAAACACTCAGGCTGTCAGGCACAGAAGGCAGAGCAAACAGTCCAAAACAGGTTTAAAAAGTAAAAAAAAAAAAGGGTGGACAGGGCAGTGATTACACGGCTCAAACTGCAGTCTTCTAAAAACATACAATTTGATATTAATTCAAACATGCTGAACGAACAGTTAAAAAAGCCAAAAAAGGCAAAGTTGATATTGGAGCAGCAGGAGATAGAAGGAATGTAACAACTCCCAGAGGATATAAATGATACAGATTCCAACACTGGAAAAACGAGAGAACAGGGTGAATTTAAAAATGGTAAGGAGAATGGGAGAACAAGCGACTCCATAAATACCACAAACATGTGAGGCCGTCCCGGACGGACAGCTGTGACATGAGCGCGTTCATTCCTCAGATCTCACTGATGGAGCTCTCGGCCACAACACAGCTCCTAATGTGTTTTTTGGTAGGCCAACACGGAAGTGTGCTCCGCCATGGTTTGCTGGCCGCAGCCTCACTATAACTCCACAGTGGGTTGTTGAATGTGGTTTGGGATTGATGCTGAAAACATCAGCATCTGTACTTAACAACGGCTTACAATGCCTGCAGTGAGGAATAATACAACAACATGTCATATCAGTAAGATTAATTGAGCATGTGTGAACAGATGCGATATCGGAACCAATGGACTATCCTCTGATGACTATTTAGCCTGTGAAGACAAAAACCTATACTGTAGGGCTTCCGTTGTAACCTGTGGGTAATGAATATCAGACCAAGACTTCCTCTCCCCTGTGCCAGACATTGTTTATTGTCTGATCAGCAGCTTGAGAAGTGAGAGTGAAGCTGAGTCTTAATTTATCTGCATATTCTTTTTAAAAAAGCTAGTGACTCGTCAGACGATTACCGATGGGTTCTGAGATTGCATCCTGGAGACGTTCCTCTTATCTTGCTCTCTACACGGACTGCTTACCTGCGTTAAAAGGAACCCAGACAAAAAACTGAATCCAGAACTCTTACAATATGAACATCTTGATCTGTTTCTGACTTGTAAGGCTTTTCAATTGCACTTTTCCATGTTGGAGGTCAGAGTACAATAAAATGCAGCATTTCTCTTTAGTCTGGGTCAAATCTCCAAAAACGCATAATCCTTAAAGTGAAACTCTCGCCAAAAAGCAACCCAGGCTTTATTTGTGAATGTACCCGAGGTAAACCTTCGTGTAAAAGCATAATTACGACGAAAGAGGCACTTTGAATATTTACCGTAGTTTCGTTTTCGATCAAGCTAATTTTCAATTGAGTGCGACCACCCTTTTGCTAGCATCAAAATTATATTTTTAGAACAAAAAAAAGGCTCGACACAACATGAAACTTTGCTCGTAGTATCACCAGGGTCTCTGCACATGAACACTAGTATTGTGGACATTGTTTGTGTACACAGAGTTTACTAAAAAGAAGGTCTTTGAACAACTCACCATAGCAGCTATATCTTCAGCGCGCTGCTGTCATGGCAGACAAAAAGTGTCGATCTCCGAGTACGACCTAACAGGAAGGAGAGTAATGATGAACCTCCTGCCTGTTGCACTCGGGGATCGACACTTTTTGTTTGCCATGACGACGGCATTCACAAAAAAAGCCTAGGTTGCTTTTTGGCGAGGTAAATACTCATGTTGATCAAACTGATGCCGAGTCGTCTCCTTCGTGATGAGCAAAGTGATGTTCATGTATATAACACCCTTCACAACACTCACCATTGGAATCTGAAACGGGTAATTTACAATTACTTTCCAGCCGGGGGGATCGTAAAGCACAGACAAGCTAATTCACTTCCAAGTGTGAAGGACTTGACACTAGACAACTTCATCATCTTCGGTCCGGCCTACTGTCTGCCTGAGGCGTCTGTCCTCAAAATGAACATCACATATCACACTCATGTCAGTTTGCTCTGCCTTAACAGTGAGCCAGTCAGAGAGCTGATTCATGTCTGCACACACAGACACTCTGCATACACTCCCTGCCCTAAAACAACTTGGATGGAGACAACATGCCATGTGGCTTTGCAGTCACATCAAATTGGTTATTAAGGGAGACTTTTGTCTTGGATTTCCTAAAGACTATATTTTGCTGGGATCAGCTTTCACAGCCGTCCTGACAAACATGAGCATTTTATTTCAACAAAGACTGGTCATGATCTGCAGCAAACGTAATGACAGCATCCTCAGAAGAGCCACTTGGAGCCCAGTTACATCATGGCTAGACTGGTTCATCTGTCTCCCACTGGGAAACAGATGAAAACTGCTCTGACGTAAGCCACCACCTTCAGAGAGTGGACACCGCTGTGAGTGACAGTACATCTGAATCCCATTTAACATGTAAACAACACAAAGAATCCCAAACTCCACGAGAAATGTTTAAAAAAAGGACCTTCTCATCCAGCGGCTTCTTAGAAGGAAGCCCTGAATGTTTTGAAGTTCAAACCTCTGCATATTTATCTGACATTATGTCCAGAATGATAAAAATGGCTGGAATTCCTCGTGTCGATACAAAAGGTCTCGTATGTTTTTTCCTGTTCTGTCAGCTCACATGTTCTATCTTCAGTGGGACCCAGGCTTGAGACGAAACATGTAGGCATAGCTGGAATAGCTCATGATGAACTTTCCCACAACAATTTCTCTCTTTAACTCACTGAAGTCTCTCCAGACGCCACAGTCCCCCTTCTTGGTTTTGTTGTAGGACTGGTAAATAAGGACAGCATAGTTAAGCTGCGGTCTCATGATAACCCCTGTCTGTATTTTATTTGCCTCCCATATTTTACCTCTTACTGAGACTAATGAGCCTCCGCTCAGACAACCAAAGGTTAAGGCCATTGTTTTTGACAGAAAGTAATCATTTTTTTTCGTATATGGCAGGCTCTGAATGAAACAGCTCCAGACTGTTGCTCAGCTTAATGTCAGATATTTTCAAAGACTGACCTTTGAAGTTTATACACTCCCTGCTGTAAAAATGTCAACCCTCCTCTCTGTATCCTGCCTTTACTGTGGACTCCACATACAGCACGCTGGAGTCCACAAACCTTTTGTAGGGCATCTTCTATGGCATTGGAGGGAAACAATTCAAGAGGAAAGGCAGAGATTTCAAGTGTTATTCTTACAGTCTGGAACAGTGCAGCCAAATAAATATACACACACGAGGACAAAAACCTCCAGCTGTACCGACAAAGTGAACTGCAGCGACAGATGAATCACAGATTGACTTTGTGAGGAGTAAAACATTTTTCTAAACAGCTGCATGCATTTGTCCGGTATATTAAACTCCTAGATCCTAAACCTGCATGCGTGCCATGAATCCTCATGACAATTTCACTGAAGCAAAAGAGACATTTTTAGATTTCTTCTTTTGTCCAAAACCCAAAGACACATTTACTTGTAACAATGACAGAGAGAAGCAGAAGCAAATCCTTACATTCAAGAAGTTTGAAGTTTTAAATTAAAGACATTTTTGCTTGAAAATGACTTGCAGAGTGCAGTTTTTGCACATCTTAGACCATACTAGACCTTCATCAGGTTATTTCCTGGCTGTAACATGATGAAGGTCTAAGTACAGAAACGTTGTTATCAATAAACTGAATTGCAAGTGAAGTGGACAGTGTGCGGGAGTCTTTTTTCTGCTTGAAAAAATACTAAAAAATATTAATCCATTATCAAAATATTTGGCAATTGATTTTCTTTCTATCAGCTCGACTAATAGTGCAGGTTGTGACAGCAACACAACTAACTGCTCTCTCATGTCTCCTCTTGGAGCAAACCATAATTTCATGCTCACTAGGAACCAATTTTCCATATCTAATTTAAGACACTTTACAGCTGGAATTCAGCTGCTTTTCTTTAGCAGGGTAAACAGTCAATGTTAGGCAACTTTCTACTGCACATCTCAGGAAGTTCAGGAAGTAATATAGGATTTGGCCGGTTTAAAAGAAACAACCCACCTGTGACAGTGGTCTGGACAGTCTGTGACTCTTCTCCTCTGGAGACCATGAGCGCAGCTGGACACTGTAACATTGAGACAACAGAGAGTCAATGATACATACAGTATTTATGATTTTGGGCTGGGCATATGATTATAGAAACCAGGAGACAGACAATAATGTCAACCCTCTGACATTTGTTTTTTATTTGACATCAAGTTTTGAAATACTTTCATATCTCTGGATGCATTATTACACTTTTGTGGCCATATCGGACCATTTTGCAATCAATCAACTGCACAGACTAACTGTAATACTATACTTTTTCATGACTTTTTGCATTACTGTGATTAAGTATTTTGATTTGTCAGGTATTTGCTGGATGATTTAAAAACAAACGTTCTTGTTATGTCAAGCTCGGCTCAATTCAGTTCAGTTATTTTGGTCATCAGTTTTCCATCTATTATTTGATTCTTCAAATGCAGTACATTCGCAATATATGTTGATATTAAGATTGAAAATTACACATACATAAACCACATTCATACTTGCTTAAACCTATTCCAGTTCTGCAGGTTTCCCACAGCGATCTGCCCAAGTTCAAATCTGATGAACCAATAAACTTTTTGGCGAGCCACTGTTTTTTAACTACAATTCCTGAAAAGAGACATCATCTACCACACAATTGTACTGACAATATTATCCACTGAAACACTGATTTACAGTGAATATGATAGAAAAACCGCAGCTTCATCAGTCCAAATGTGGGTGTAAACTAGAGTATCAACTTTGACCCATTAAAAGTTGTCCAGGAGAGTCAACAAGCGGCTGTGAGGGATCGTGGTGAACGTTCCACATTCTGCCTTTTGTTGAAGTGAATGCAAACGGTGGAATGTGATATCCTGTGCATATCCTTTGTTACTACAGTACAATCCCATGGCTCCACTTTCTGTCTGTTATTCCCATACCTATTGACTCTGGGCCTGTTGTGGAGTCAAGAGAGCACTTGTTGCAAGCTTTTGTCCAGATGTAAGCCTATTTAAGCAGTGAATGGACGGGTTTCTGAAAAAGAGTCAACTGTCCGTCTGAAATGTGGAGCTCTAAGACTTCATCTTAGACCCTGTTCAAGCTCAAGAATTTATTTCTAATCTCGCCTTTCAGGCCAATTGTCCGAACTGTAATTTACAAGTAACCAAATCTCATGTGTGTGACTTCAAACAGTTCAACTCATTCGTCACAACAATGCTGAGCACATTAACAACGCAAGAGTGGACAAGCTAGCTGTGGTTTTCAGTATTCAGTGGTCAAAACATGGGTGCTTCATTTAAAAACAGGCTTTTAAACAGTATGCTAGACCCAAAGATGGCACCTATTCAGTCCAATAAGAATTGCTCACTGGTACATATGCTGAAAAAGTTTCTAGCCGCATCCAAAGACTTTACATTGTGATGACGTCACAGACGTTAAATTGCTTTTCTTGGATTGAGGAAAGTTTTACAAATCTAAAAACTCCATCGGTCCAAAAAATTCAGAATAAATTGACCTTGTTTGGAGATCAAGGTGACCCGTCAATAGTGTTAGTCTTTTTATAACCGTGCTCTGTGCGCAGAAAAGGATCATTTTCACTTCAGTACCACGAGTGGCCACTGGCCAGAAAAGGAAGCGAGGCTGAGCGGCACCGCTGCATCCTCGTTATACATTATACATCCATGGACCTGCAATTCCAAACGCTGGAAGCAAGCAAATATTAAAGTTTCATGTTTTTTTGCAACTCTTTAGGTAAATTCCAAACTTTGCAGTCCAAAGCACACTTTTACTGAGTTTTAAGGAGGAGGGTTGCATCTGCCTCAAGAAACCACCTTTGGCATGAGACAGTTAAAGACAGCAGATGTCTGAATGTACAAACTTGGATCCAGATGAGAAATTTAAAAAAAATTCAGTCAGAAGCCTTTTATAACCATTTTTCTCTTAGGTTTCCTGCACGGACATGAGTTGAGTATCATTTTGCAACACACACTTTTGAGGGGGAGAAGGGGGGGTTGTACTTTAGAGAAGGTTCATCGAAGGCACGGCGAGGCTCAACTCCCTGAGATAAAACAGGTGATGGTGAAGCAAATTAACGCGGCTTGGTTTGACTCGCTCGGCCCCACATGCCATTAAATATGCATTGCAGCCAATTAATTTGAATGATTTCTGTCAGATATGTAATAAAACCTGACGTGATCTGCGTCCCCGAAAACTGAAATGTTCAAGTGAGCTACCTCTTGTTGATGGTGGGTGTCAGTATCTCCCTCTTCCCGTTGGGGCTGGCAGGAGGATGTGGCGAATAAGGTCCGGGTGACAGCGACGCGGGGCTGGAGATGGTGTACTCGCTGTAGTTCTGATTCTCATCTCGACTCACTATTACTGCCTCCTGCAAAACATGTTATTGCGTTAGTATCTGTTGAACGTAACTCGATCTTCACGACTGCATTTTTGCAAGGCTTAATTGGGAAGCATAAAAATGACACTTGTGAGAATGTCTGCACAAAGGAGGAAACACTGCATCCTAAAACAGGAGTACGTATTTTGTCTTCAGTATCACCATGTAGTGTAGGAGGTACTTTGGGACTCATGATCTCCATAAAACTCAGGAACAAGCACTAAATCATAACAACGTCTCTTATTGCTTCCATCTTGAGGACAGTGAAAACAGCAGATATGTGATAAACAGATGTGTGATGGATGCATTAGTAAAAATGAAGCGTCATACCCTGTGCAGCCAAAACAACTTCATCAAACAAACTTCATCCAAATCAAAGAGGCAGTAATGAGCAATCGTAAAGTCCAGTAATCATGAGCTGCGACACAGACCTGGAATCGTCCAGTGAGCTGCTCCGGGGTGCTGATGCCGTTGGTTTGTCCAGGGCTGGGAGGTTCAGGTCTTGAAAGACAGAAAATACAGAATCCAAAGTTTAGAATGTGGGATAATGCCCCATATATTCATAGATGAACTAAAGATAAATAAAAACATGGCAGCATAGATGTTTGTGTAAAATTTAAATGGTCTAAATGACATCCGGTCAAGCTGATGTACTCAAAATACTGTAAAGCACAGCTCAGAGCAGTTGTGCTTAAGAAGTTGAAGGAAAATGCTGAGTGAGGAGAAGATAATCCATTTTCTATGGGTCATAAATCTGAGTAAACTTCATTTTTGGACACCCCTCCTGCTGATGTCCTGGCGAACATCCACTGCTATGTTTCCACGAATCTTCATGATTGCTGCAGAAGACTCTCTTTTATAAAATATTCTCTAGATGGATCTCGTCTTTCCAACTAGTCACTTTTGTTTGACTTTCTTAAATAGAAAACACACTCTGTAAGCAATTCCATCATTGAATTTGGAGGGGAAAATATGGGCAGTATAGGCGCCAATGCAAACACACAGTGCCCCCCTGGCTGCAGAACCTGAGGCTGACTGGCTTTCAGTTGAGCCCGGGGTAATGAGGCACACAGGAAGGCCTGGATGCCTGTGGTAAATCACCCAGAAACACACCTCTCATGGCCTGGGCTCCAAATATTGTTTACAAGAAAGGGATGGTGAGAAGATGAAAGCTGATATAGCTGCCATAAGATGTTTCTTCCCGTAGGAGAGATATTAATGTGGCAGGCCTGAAAAACTCATTGCTATGAATTAGAAACATGCTCACCTTGTGCTGTAAGCTTTCTACCATGTACACGAGAACACCAGAGGAAGTCAGGGTCTTTAGACTCTGAGATGTCTTTAGCTTAATGATCAGATCAGTGTCTAGTGTAATCTATAACCTCCAGGTACAAGTCTCCCAAACAGAAGAATGCGCTTCTGGAGAAAAATGCTAACTGTGACTTTAAACCACAGGGATGTGAAACTGGAATAAATCAGCACTTGAAACCGTTTGCTGATACTTGCTGTTCACAGCTGTCATCGAGGAGACCTGGAGTTAACCTGCCGGAGGCAGATTCCGCAAATATGTGCATTGTAAGAATACCTTTCCATTCTCAGAGCTAAATATTTTTTTAAAAAGTAATACTGAGCAGAGTTCAAGAGGATTCAAACTCAAAACAAGCTAAACAGGCACATCTTTGTGTAAAACAGTGATTAGATTATTTTCACAGATATTGCGGCTGTGATAAGAGCCACAAATTTAGTATTAATGGTCATTTTTCAGATTCATTGTCAAAGAAAATGTGGATGAGGATCAGTTGTATCCAAAGCACCATCAGGCTGACCCAAAGTGACTAAACCATCTGAAGATCAATACATTAAGCTTAGTTGCCTGAGACCTGGGAAAGCAACTTTGTCACAGATACAGAATTTAAGGATGAGCAGATGGTTTCTAAACCACTTTATGTTGAACGATGGAATCAAGGCCAAATGCTTCATGGGGGCTGAGAAATACCAGAATTTCACAGGTGATGACTGGAAAAAGTCCCATTTACAGACCAATTCAAGGTTGTTATATATAGCAGTTACATGGATGTATGCAAGTGTAATACTGTATGTTGTGACACATTTTCCCTCATCACACAGCTGGAATTCGTAATGAGAATGTTTAAAATTTTTTTACAATAGTCCGGTCACTGCTGCCGCAGTGATACCTTTGTTCAATACTTATTTTAAATAACGTAAATGGACATATCAACTCTAAAAACACTTCACCAGCAGCACTGAGGAAAGAAAAGTTATCTGCGAATGTTTCTGGAAATGTAAGGTCAAGTGTTGATACCTCACAGCTTTTTGGTCCTTTTCTCATCTTTTTTTTTAGGCATTTTGGGCAATACAATAGAAATGACCTTCAGTTATTCTCCCGTTTAGGTTTGATAGCTAGCACTGCCATGTTATTGCTCAAGCGAAAGTCCAAGAAACGCAGCCAGGTTTGTGTTTGTCTCTGTAACAACAGCACTTCCAGTGCATTTTTAATTTTTCATGATCAAATGATAGAAACTCTAATCTGCTGTTCCAGTTGTGCAGTAAATCTATATCCATCAGTGGAGTAGAGAGGTAAAGGATCACAGAAGGACAAATGCTTTAAATCATCGTGACATCATCCGTGAGACATCAATGAACAATGAGGTCCAAACAAGATGCCGTAAACAAAGCCTGACTAAAAAGCTTGAAGGGTCAATGACAAGACAGTGATGGTGCGGTGGCTTTGTCATGTAAAAATAACCCAGTTAGCAAAGTCTGGGATGAGCACTTTGGATGCAGCAACAACAAAGCACTGCGTCTGTACACAGCAGACACGCCTAAAAGAAAACTCTTCAGTGCAGAATGGCTGCTGCCAGCCTCTACACCATCTGTGTGATGACAGCCAGTACCCACATCACTGCTGGTTTGATGTGAATAGATTGCCAACCAGATGTTTTGCTGGAAAAAGGGGACGCTCTCGACTCAAAACAAAGCAGAGAGCAAATTAAAAATTACAGATTTGTGCTACTCAATTACAAACCTCTTATCTAAAAGTAATCCAGATTTGTTGCTTGACGGGTGGCACTGAGACAGGAGCCTGTGAGGTACATTAAGGTCTCGGTGCTGAAAACCGCTGACAGATAACAGAATGGGATTAAAGACATGGCAGAAGTACACAGTGGCATTGTTCTGGGCAAGCAAGGGGTTATGCTGTTGTTTCTGGCCCAGTGGGAGACATGAGGTCAGCAGGAAAAAATTCACTCACATGGACGCAAGACATCCAAGGAGGAAGTATGGGAAAATACACGAGCGTGAGAGTGTGTGTGCGTGCGTCTGGGTGCAATAAGAGAGAATGATTAAGAAAGAGGGGCAACAGTGACAAGAAATGAGAATTTAGGGAGGACCTTTTAATCAAAATGCCAGCCAAGAGCAGTCCTGGCTCAGAGGAAAACCTTTTAAGTAGCCAACTCCCCGTCATCCAACATGGTCTTGGCACATCTCAAAACAATGTTTATTAAGAAGGACCAGGGAAGGGAGCTGTGTGGCTCTCATACATGCTGGCATTTCCCCTGATTACAATCACTTGTTTTGTTTGTACAGTGCTCGCATGATAAAGTCGAAAACAGTGTAAAGGGAGATGGGAGCTGGGGCGATTGTGGTCTTGGCACGAACACAGAGAATTAGGGACATTAAAGATATGCATATGGGGAACCATGCAGAAGAAGGCTGCACGAAGGCCTCCAATTTTGAGCCTCCGTTTGGTTCATACTTTGGTTACTAAGCAAACAAAAATAAATAAACACTTATTTTAAGGGCAGTCTTGTGCAATAAAAAGTGTTTGAAAAGTTGGTAGAAATGGAAGCCCTGAATGAGCAGCCCTGAACGCACCATTTAGAGCGTCCGTCAGTCAACAGAGCCAGGCTGCTGTTTGGAGCAGGCCGTCACAGAGTGAGAACGAGGTCCAACAGTCCATCAGATTTTTTGAGAAGAGAAAAGAGTCCAATTTATGAGGAAAAAGTATTTTTTGATGACTCTGACTGTCACGAGCTGAAACACATCGGTCATATAATAAAGTTGTTTTATTTACAACGTAAGTAGTAGTACAAGTGTTGCTGGAGCTTTTGAGCTCTTAGACTTCTCCCTCCTCTCTCAATGCACCTTGGGAGTAGGTAAAGTTTGGCCGTATACGTTTTCCCGACTTAAAAATGTTTTTAAATTTTTTTTTAAATTGAACATCAGGGAAAAGAAGTTGGGTACCTCACTGTGAACTCTAAGTCATGGTAGCAGGAGTATTTCTCTCTATAACAGTGGGGCAGCGTACCTCTCCACCACCAGCTGCAGCTGGGTCTTGGAGTTCTTGATCTTGTTCTGGGCCTCCACGTTCAGCATGTCTGAAGTGTTTTCCCCGTTGATCTCCAAGATGATGTCTCCGGGTTGCAGGTCTGCCTGATGTGCCTTGCTGCCCCCGTTGACCTGTTGAACAGAAGAATGAGCGCCAGTCAGGTCCCAGTGGCCCCAGCTCCTGCTCTGAACATAACTTTTATGGATACTATTCATCTGGCGAGAACAGACAGATCTGTATCTTGTGAACGTGTCGACAATTCGTCAGCTGCTGCTGTTCAGCACCAACAAATGTAAATAAGGAAACGTGGTGACCATTGCTTCACACTTTTGCTACGCTCTTAATCCAACGGCTCTCACCACAAATCATAACAAATAAATACCAACAGAGGCCGCAGCGTTTCACACACATGGAATGAGGCAGTGCCGGTCAACAGCGGACAGATTCACGACACCCTCGGGGAAAAGTCATTAGTGTGACACTACTTGATGGTTTGACTGGGCCTGACCTTTGCAACCAGCCTCCCCGCATGTCAAAGTCAATGCTATACCACCACATCAGAGGGAATTCCAAACTAATGGGCCAAAACATTATGTCTTAGCCTCCATATCAGCTTGGTCCTGTGTCCCAGGCATCCACACCCAAACACATGGCCTTAAAAACCAGAAAGAAGTATGACATTTGCCACAAACAGTACTCCCAACACAATTGTAAACAGAGGGTGGCAATAAAACAAAGAATGCAGACCAAAATAAATAAAGAGCCAATCAGAGTCGATGAAAGTCTCGCTCTTGCATCTCTGACGGAAAAATGGATGCATAGAGAATGCCAGTCAACAGGCTGTTTGTCAGTTAAGCCAAGCGTGAGGGCAGAGGTGCCATGTCTGTGGGCCCACTCCAGAGGCAATTAAGCATTGCTGTGGTGACCCACAATAGTGCGTGCCTTTTCTGATCAGGACACGCCTGGTTTCACATAAACCAAGAGCAGCTGGGGGTCCTTTACCGGGGTCTGTGCCCGAGTGAATCGGGACTACGCTATCTTTCAGGCCAACAGGAATAAAAGAGGGCATCTATGTCGTCTGTGTGCCAAGTGCCAACCACTTCAGATGGTCCAGCCCTTTAGCTACTGGTGGGTGGGGGGTGACAGGCTGTTTCTCAAACTGGACTTTGCAAAACAAGCTCCGTGATGAAGTTTCTCCCTCAGCAGGAATCCCTGTCACTTCAGAGAGCCCGTTTGATATTTGAGACAAGCAAACATGTTGGTGTTGTTTATTGGATAGCAGTCAAAAATTCAGACTTAAAGCCCATTTATCATGGGACAGACATGTTTTTCTAGCTCAAATTGTAAAGGGAGCGAACAACAAATGCCTTTGAAGTCCAAGTCTGAGTGAAAGACTGGTACTCTGCCATGCTTCAGCCATAACTTATCCTTTATGGTCTGAGGGACTACTGGGGGAAGTCTCACTGGAAAAATCCAGGCTGAGGATGTGCAGTGGGCAGAACTGGGTGTCTCTGGCATGCAGGAGTTAGTCTGACTCCGAGTTTCCTGGTGGTGTTTACTGTGTGCTGTCTGCTTACGGTGGTAACGTTTCCGCTTCTTCTATTCCACCTTCCCCCTTTTTTTTCTGAACAGTGACGTGGAAAATATGGTCACTAAAAACATCATGCACGTGCTGAAGTACAAATTCACTGATGCACGTGGTAATGCACGCACATCAGCACGCCAGCATAAACTCGCACTCTCAAACTGAACTCTGGAATCAGGAACTCCTCACCTCCCACCTCAACTTCCACTGTAACTGTAATCAGTGGCTTCCTTCTAATGTAATCTGCTTCCACTCTTTTCCAACGGCTTCAGTAGAGAAGGAAATAGGTACAGAGCAGCCCGCGAACACAAACAAAGACAAGAAAAGAGTCGTAGTGAGGAGGAAGTTGACTTTGCATGACATGCCATTACAGACTGTGCTTTTACAAAAACAGAGGATATGGTTTGATAAGGTGCGACTAGGTTCAGCATGGAAACTCTCGACGAGTACCTTTGATACGGTTATGGCCTTCTTGAAGTCCCTTCCTCCAAATATTCTGAAGCCCCATGGTGACGGGCCGATAAGGTTCACTGTCAGTGCCATTTAGTGATCAGGTCAGCTCACACTCCTGTCAGAACCCTGCAAAAGAGACACATTGGAGATGAGATTTGAATGTGAGCAACATGTGGGACATAAACATGCACATTGCTGAATGTCTCTGGGACAGAGCTCCAACGATTGGTCAATTAGTTGCCAACTATTTTGATTATTGATTAATCATTTAAGACATACTTTACCTCTGAGACCTACACTACTGTTTTTTTCACGGTGCCAAAGTTATTTAGACATTTATAATTTATGTAAATCATAGACGTATACGACATTCTCAGCAAGGGTACAGACTGTTGGTTGAACAAAAGAAGCAATTTTGGGCTCTGGAAACATGGGGAGGACAATTTTTCACTATTTCTAAATATCTGATTACATATTTAACCATGAAAGTATTTAACATGAATGTAACTGGCAGATAATAATGAAAAAAATCCTGGCTGCAGTCCTACTGCTGGCCAGGCTTAATATTGGGCCAACAGATGAAGACAGTGAACATTTGCATCAGCCGCCTTTCATCTCCAGCAACACCTCACTTCCACTGACCTAAGTCCCCTTGACACGGATTGTGTAACCACATCAAACAGGAATGGGAAGAATCTGAAACCAGAGACACATGACCAACATTGCTAAAGTGCCTGTAAAACCAGAGCGTTTCATTAAAGCCAAATGCTCTGTTAAGAAAAGGAACCTAAATGCAAAAAAAACGTGGTGGGAGCACAATGTACAAGGAGCTGAACGTTCTGTTGCGTTAACTGCAACCACTGTGTTTAATGTTTATGTCTTCAGTACACAGTGGTGTAGTATGATACGTGACATCTAGTATGGACACCCTTTAAGACCGTTTATAAAAATGGACAGCATAAATAAACAAGGCTATATATACACACACACACACACAAACACACACATAATTATATTTGGTTTGGGTTTGCACGAAAATGTACAGATTTTGCTTTCCACAAAGTCTGCTGTACATTTTTGCGAATCCAAAACTGTAAATGCAGTGTTTAATATCAATTCATCGGAGACGCCAATGTTTAGTGAAACCATGTGAGGAGTTCTGATTGTTCCGTTCTCTTGGAGGCGGATGGAATGGCATTTATCCAGTAGTAAGGAGGACAAATCATGTTGTAATATCATCCACTGGCCTTTTTAATTCTTCACTTATTTTCCGAATGGGGCAAATCTCTTTATCTGAACAATATGTTGGGGTTAAAAAGTATTATGTTGTATGGTAAGGCTGAAGATTCTGTTACGCATTTTTCCATCCATCAAAAAACTACACAGCTACATGCCAGGATCAACAAGGAACCGATTCCCCAGATGTAGCTCTTAAATTACTGGTGACAACTGAGCTTTCAAAACATCACAAAACACAGAATGATAATGACGGTGCAGTATGTGGAACCTTCTGCATGAGCTCATCTCAATAGATGTACAAATGATAATCCACATGAGTAAAAGCTGTGCGCCAACAGCAAGGTTATCCCTGTTATTTTGACCTCCATGTTTTGTGGTTGTGCTTGGGCTTCATACCAAACAGGTCACTCAGTCTAAACTTCTCCGCACATTATCAGTGTAGAACTGTTGACACAAACAGCATGACGAGGATGATAATGCCTTTATCAGAAAGGTAGAGCAGGGTAACGAGACGGGTTGCGAAACATGACAGTGATGTTGGCAACAAGTGAAAGCCTTTCAAATACAGTCGAGGAACATTTACTGTTTTGGAAGGAGCGTCTCTAACTCCATTCTTCCAGACCAAGATAAACTAAACTCACTGTTAACACTGACACCATCTTCTAAAATTTTCCCTGGACAGGGCTGCACAATTTATTGCAAAATAATCAAAATCGCAATATGACTAAGTACAATTACCAAATCACAAGAACTGCAATCATTTTATCAAATGTGTCACAAAACAATGTTTCATCAACATTTTGTAGCGCTGCAGAGATGCTCTGGCCTACAAATCTTGTTCTCCAGATGTACGAAAACACGCTTGTTTGGCAGAGACTGGGAGAATTGCCACATCATCATGATTTTACTAGTTTTTTCATGACAAAAGAAGCTGGTGTAAAATCGAATCATCCATAACAATCAGGAATTTTATCGTAATCTCAAAGTCTGTCAAAAAAATCGCACAATATCACTTTTTGACCATATCACCAGTGGGCCAAAACCACACAGAATAAACTTTTAACTACAGGAAGAAGTCTCATTGAGATTACAATTCTTTTTTTCCAAGAGAGTCCTGGTAGTGAGCTGGTACACAAACTCTGCCTTAA
Organism: Diplodus sargus; assembly: GCA_903131615.1. NCBI lineage: Eukaryota > Metazoa > Chordata > Actinopteri > Spariformes > Sparidae > Diplodus > Diplodus sargus. The sequence goes on along the minus strand of CAEMYA010000002.1, from coordinate 3,520,215 downwards.
GGCCACTCTGAGGGGTAACACACATACTCAAACTGATCAGTCAGTTATCAAAATAGTTAGCTTGAGTTTTTGATCGTAGCAGCTCTACAGTTGACTAAATCTCTGCTCGCAGTTTAAATGAAGCTGGTCTGCTGTATAAATGCAATGAATGCAAGATGGAGATTCAAAGCTCTGTGTGGTAAAGTGATAATGGGAGGAGCACTTACAGGATCATAAACACATCAAGGCCTGCACAATTCACACGCACACTGACACACACACAAACACACACACACGCACGCTGTATCTGCAACTGTAACTCCTCACGGAGAAAATGTGCATGTATCGTTACCGAGGACGTCAGCACAACAGGTAATACATAGCTGCACCCACAGACAATGACATAAGCCATCTTAAGTACACACTGCTGCTCTGCAAAAATTAAATGTCTCCACCCGAACAATTGTACATCATCTGTTGCTTAACTCACAACACAAACAGAGACTGGTCTTGCATCATCCTAATGTGCCCGATCCTTCCTAAAGTCACACGGTGTCATGTTGAAGTGTAATTCCAGGCCGTTAAATCAAAATGTACTTTAATTTGGATTTTTTTTTCTCAGTATAAAAACCATTTAGCAGATAAGACAGTATCAGTAATTGTCCAGTAACTGCAGCTTTACCATGTTTTCACACCTCTGTATACACACTGTCATTGTCAATCATGGATTCTTATCTGATGATCTCAAAACAAAGTTTACTCTCATACTCCAAGGCAGCTCATATCAGACAGTGTAGACCGAAATACGAACGGTGGAATGGAAATTATAATCTAACTCAATAAGCATAAATAAAGTGATAAAAGGCTCTGGATGTTACAATGAAGTGGATCTAGGACATCAGCCACGCTACTTCCCTAAATCCCTCCAAGCGCTGGCCCATTTCATCGGCCGCACATTCCACAAGTGCTTGGGACACGCAGTGCAGACCCAGTTAGTTATTAACAGTCTGGGCCAATTAGCAGGGTTACTGGGCTCACCATCATTAGAGTCTCTTAATTGCTGTGGCCTCCAGAAATAAGTGCAGTTGTGATAATGACAGGGAGCAGCCGCCCCAATGTTTCCCAGCCTTTGGGGGTGTCAATTAGTACCATGAGCTTCTGCAACGTCTCCTATAGAGCTCTCATTATCAGCCGAGCACCCTGCTAATTCCCTGCGTAAACGTTCACTGCCTGCATCATAAAAAACAACGCGAGTGGTGGATAATGTCAAAGTGAAAGGACGGTGAAGGAATGCAGCAGAGCGGACAAACAGCGCAGGAAGAAAAATAACACGTCGCGGTGGAGAGGATAATTGGCACACTCGTGGTGCTTAATTGGCCACTGATGAGGTTTTAAGACCGCGCTGCTGCTCACATAAAGCAAAGTGCTGAACACTGTTTGATGAAACCCCACTATCACACAAAAGTGCTGCTGGGGAGCTGCCAATACGCATAAAAGGTGAATTCTGTTCTGGTGACATCTCGCTGCTTTTGCTGCCGCGCCAGTTCGGCATTACAATTCAACGCGAGCGACACAATGAGAAGAATTCTAGTCATGAAGTCATCTCTATGGCTGGCAGTCCAGCATCAGCTGCAGAGCGGGAGGTCAGCGTGAGGAGAGCTGTAGCTAAAGGTGGAGTGAAATACTCTCACATCCGACTGGCCCAATGTGTTTGAATTGTGCACACAATGACTTACCTGCATTCCACATTAGACGGACTCCAAGAGTCAGACTTCAGTTCTCCTCGATGGATTCATCCATTGGCTTATACATTTAGTGGTGATTAGGTAAGCTTAAACAAATGTAACGCCGAGTTGATAATCAGTCAATTGTCATAGTGATATTTCAAGCACAAATGTTAGGGTTGTCCCAATCAGGTTTTGTTAACCCTGATCCCGATCTGAGTCCTTTAATATTTAGTAAATGCCGATAACGAGTCCCGATCTGATACTCAGCCTTAACTAATATTTTCCTGGATAATACAGCTGCATTAAGAAAAAAAGTACCTGCATCCAAACTGTTTCTTAATAGGTTTTTTTTAATTTTGCTGAAACAAAGTATATATTTTCATATGGCTCTTTCTTATTCTGCATATGTTATTGCAACATTGGTCGACTACCTCCCTTTTGTTAGCAGGTGAGTCTGTGAAGCTGCACTGTGACAGCAGACCCTTGTGTTCAGCCAGCTGAAGAGTGTGAGACGCAGCCCACGCTTGGACAAAGAAAACCCTGATCCTCAAACATGGAGATGAGCTGGTTATCCAGAGAGATCAATTCTTCTCTGTAATACTTATTGTAACAAATGTGTGGTATGAAATGGAGCTCTTTTGTCACCCCCTCGCAAAACAGTCGTATTGCAGATGTTACATGTCCCAGTTTGACTGCTTTCGAATTTTAGAATTTTAAAAGTTATTTCCACACTGCAGACATTTTATCTACAGGTTTGCCAGAGTAACGTTAGAAGCGTGTCTGCCACAAAGTTCTGCCACAAATTGTGCTTTGACGTAAAAAAAAAAAAAAAAAATCGGCCTTGGGTCCATGTTAAAAACTGCAGATCCCCTATCAGTGGAAAAATGCCCATATCATCCCTTATTCCGATCCTGCAGATTAGGACATCCCTAAAAAATGCCACACATGCCAACAACTCCTGCGGCTGGACTGTGAAGAACTTTTCATTATCTATGTGAAGGTAAACCAGATATCTTTAGGCTTTGAGCCGTTGGTCAGGCAAGACACTTAAAATCACCTGGGCTTCAGTAAATTGAGTTGACACTGGTCGAGTTTTTCAAAACGTATTTTACAATATATTTTACTTTACTGCAGTAATTAAAACCAGGAAATTACAAGTCCTTTCTCACATCACACTATCTAAAATGACATATTTAATGTCAGGATTGATCAGCTGTTCAAAAAGGTAAACACCACAGGAGCTGAGACAGCATAAATCAGTTTCCATATGGACATGTTTCACTCACTAGAGGAAGTTTTAGCCGTCATTTGCATTCTCCATATGTTAAAGGCCTTTTGGCACTTGTCACGTCTATGAGGGATTGTCCCTACAGGCAAGAGAGATGTTGGAGGAATGAAGGTAGAGGAGGCCGTCTTCAAATGCTGGATTCGAGACTCATTGCTCGAACATGCAGAAAGCCTGAAGGGTTTCATCTAAAAAAGGTTTTCAATAACACACCACTTGTGCTCATGCAGAAAACTAAAGGATCAAATTGGATGAGATCATTGTGTCAAAACCAGAGAGCTATGTTTTCTTTTACTTTCTCAAATTGTATGTAAAGCTAAAACGCTTCTTTTTGACCTACTGAATAAAGATTAATCAAAATAATCCTTAGTATGGGATTCTTAATGTATAGCACAATGTTTCTGTCAAGCATAAAAATAGATATGTCACTTTGGGTTTGTCCTATATGATCTGAGTTTAACTAGATTTGAGAAAAAAAACCATGTGCCACAGACCTCAGTAAAACTCCCCGGTGGTCAGGGGCAGTCCTTCATTTAGCCATGACACAATTACACCCAACTGATGTGCGATCTTCAATTTAGTGTGTTTACCATCACAAAGTTATGGGTAATTTGGGGTGAAGGAGTGAAACGTGCTAAAACAAGTCTGAAACCGTGTGTGTAATTTACTGGAGTGTGGCAGAAATTATGATGACTCAACCCTGATGAGTCATTAACTCTGATCAGCATGTCACCACAATACTGCTATGGTAACCAAGGTCATGTTTACAGTTATATTATCATTTAAAGGCACACTGTGCAGGATTTGCAAAGTTGCTGTTTGTAAACAAGATGATGAAGAGTTGAGTCTCATTAACTCAAAGCAGTGGCATCTGAGGAGCTGGGGATGAGAGCGAGCACAGCAAAAATACTAAACATCACAACAAAGGGAGAGGCAGGGTCTGCTCTAGTGGGTCGTAAGTGACAACTGAGAGAATCTGACCTCCACCAAGAAGGTTGTGTTTTCACCCATGTCCAGGTCCGCTTGGAGTGAGTCCAGACTCCATTATAAAAATCACCACATCTTGTGAGTTGTGGAGTTAAGAGAAACTTTTTTAAACTTTTGAAATGCTATAAAACAAATTCCTAATTGTCATGGCTGTCTTGTAAATTCGGCAAATGCTATACATGATACATGTTGAAGTTTTTATAATGCTTTGTTAAATCGATGCTGCAGGACCCTCAGCAGTCAGCACCTTTACTTTCTGTGACTATGCCCATTTCCGCTGTGTTGGTGTTGGTTGTGTTGGTGTTGGTTGTTATGGGAATTCTCTCTCACGGCTACTTCTTCATCACTCATACTCCCCTATTATTAAGAAAGTCCTTCCAATAATCAGACTACAGCGGTCTACAAAATGAAAGCTGTATCTTTTTCAATACATACACATTACAAAAACGTAACGTTTATCCATCTGCAGTGCCATTTGTCATAATATTGTTTTAACCTGGCAGCTTTAAGATGAGGCATTAACTGACTCTGCTGCACACACCTCTCTCAGAGTTGGATGGCAAAGTTGACAGCGCCTCCTCAGATCTTGGCTGATTGGTTGGGTTTGCTGTAACAGTTATCATTCATGGCTGCAGATGTTCGCTTCAGGTGAAAATAGATAACATGAAGAGTAATTATTGTGTGGCAGAAGTCACGCTGCATGAGTCTCGTCCAGTTCGTGCTCCTCAGCAAGGTCATAAAATCTGAAATGTGCCCCGAGATGCCCGTTTACTCGCAGCTGATCTGTGCCTCCCTCCGACATGCCTCCTACATAAGTAACATTAATGTCCGTTATCATGTCCACCCACAATTCAAAGCATGCGATCGACGTTGTGGCGTAACTTTATTGTCCAGCTGAGGACAATCAACAAAAGCTGCAGACTCTCCATTGTACTCTCTGAATCGATGCAGAATTTCCCAACTCCGTATTGCAATGCATCTTAAAATTGAGAAATTTCCACACCCCTACTTAGTGTTTGTAGTGAAACCTGAAATAATGCATCAAATGGAGGGAATGCGTGGCCTGCTAAACATGCAGAGCAAAATGGGAAACCAATAAATACATGCATAGCAGGAAACCACAAACATCATGGTGTTTAACAAAGCTAACCCTAAGAATTAACACCTCATTTATTCTGAGGAATGAAACATGAGGAAAAACAAGATGTAATCATATGTCCTGTCGTGGAAATCAAATATTAATGAAAACAGAGATTAACTAAACAGATATCCGACTAAACCTCTGTCTAATAAAATGTCTGGCAGCTGGACCTGGCCACCTACATCTACCCTTCACCTCTTCCCTGAGTCAGTTCTGAGCAGAGACTGTTTTTCTTCTTCTTCAACCCCGGGCCAAAATCCACTGAATTGAATTGAACAAGCACTGGCTCCCCGACAAGCTAATGCTGAAAGAATGGCTGATGAACATAGCAGACGCAATGCATTCAAACTGAAAGATTTCGCTGAGCTTTGACGCAAAGGCACACACACACACTCACAGTCACTCACTCTTTCTCTCTCAAATGAACCACAGCGGCTGCCCGGGAATATTCCTGGGATGAATCACACTTGTCCCGGCTCTCGCTGGTGGCCATTCACCAGTGTGAACTTTCCACAGCTCTTGTCGGTGATGTAGTCAGATGTTGACTCTGCCCTGTGCGTCACGCAGCACACTGACAGGTCGGCACCTACCTGGACACACACACCCACTGAATAAAAAGGAGAAGAATGCGACAGCAAGCCTCTCCCTGGACTGCACAGAGTGGAATAACATTCTGGGTAATCTCCAAATCACACCCATTGGGTCAGATATAGCTGCAGTCACTAGGGAGATGAGAAAATATCAAACAATAACACATGACAGCAAAAAAAGGGTGTTGGTTGAAGAGTTTCTGTGGTTATGTATTATCACTGATCACGCATTTGTCATTGAAGTAAGCATAGTCGAAGCCATACCTGAACTGTTTGTGAGTGACTCCCTTTCAAGGGTGCGCACTCTTTTTGACGTAATCTTGAAAGGACAAGTACACACAAAAATACAAATTCAGTCATTATCTTCTCACCCCCATTTTGGAGCCCACAACATATTTCTGGAGCTTTTCTGTTTTGTTTTTTATAGGTTTAAAAACACATCCCAATACATATTAGTCATTTAGGAGAATGCTGCAATCCACTGATGTTTTGTCACTATCTGCCCATGTGGACGAGCAGATAATGACAGAATTTAAAATTTTGTGTGCAATAATCCTTTTAAAAAAAGTTACACAATCTCATTTACTGAAATTAAAAAAGTACTATTTCTAAGATTACACATTGTCCCTTTAACAGTTTGCTGCAGCACTGCACTGTAATGTGTCCACCGTGAGGTAACAAGACAAGTACATCGGCTACTGGCTCAACTTATCGCCCTCTGCATCATCTTCATCATTATCATCATCATCATGATGTTCTGGAGATCATGTTACTGCAGTTCACAGATGCCACACTCTGCTGCTCAGCAATCAGTTCACTTCACCACATCCTCTGCATGCACCATTAGGCGCTCCTCTCGAAAGAAACACCAAGCAACCGCCAGCTTTGTTCTTTACACACACACACACACACACACACACACTCCTGCAACGGTGCACCTCAGCCCATCATTTGATGCCTGGTGAGAAACTACGTTTTCTGTGAAGCTGCTTTTTCTACTTAATCTGATGCAATGTGAGAGAAAGAACAGTTAGACTCATGCCTCCTCGGTATCAGTTAAATCTGAAAACCACAACCAAAAAAAAACACCCCGCTTGCATCTGTGAGACTTCCTGCATGACCGTGCACACGTTCATCACAGACAAAAGTTGCCCTGGGCTGTATATATATAAAAAAGACAACACGGTAGCAAAACTCGAGGACAAAAATGTTCTTCTGCGTCAGTTAAAACCTCAACACAAACAAAAAAATTCCTTCCCTGAATTAGAAGGTAACGAGTTGGCCTTTTCCCTGTTTTCTTGAAAAGCTGCTGCTTCGCTCTATCCAAAATTACAGTGGTCTGTTTTTGGTTCCTTGATGGCTTCAGCCTCATCCTATCTGAGGAACAGCAAAGAGTTCTCTCTCTCTCTTTCTCTCTCCCTCCCTCTCTTGCTTTCTCTTTCTCACT